>CM060097.1:4689037-5105957 GCA_030522485.1 Stenchaetothrips biformis | reverse complement strand
TTATTTTTGAGAATATTTTGAGCTTTGCCGACTTGCGTGGCTTACTTATTTCGAGTCTTTTTGTGGTTGTTGTTGTTGTTGCTGCTGCTGCTGACGCTGCAGTCTTGCAGCAGTGCGGCGGTAAGTGCGCGCGCCACGCGACCTCCGTCCGCGAATACACGCGGGCACGCGCGGCAGGAAGTCGCTCGGTGCAGCCGCTTCCGCGCCTCGCTTTTAGCCGCCAGTCCTCTGGCCCACTGTGCTCGCCAGAGCAGCCCCCGCGGGCCCACCAGCAACGGGGGGCCCCGCCCAAGGCCCGCCGCCGGGGGCGAAAGATATTGGCCGCCAGCCTTGAACCTTTGACGCTCTGTCCCGTGGAGGGGCCCCAGGGCCCCCCAGAGGGCCCCCCTCCCGCCAGACTCACCCACACCGACACGCCAAAACCCGCGCACCACGCCTCGAGGAAACTCACCTGGAACAGACAAGAGAAGAGAAATAAACTCACAGTCATTAATTTCGTTTCAGTTTTAAGGCGATGCTCCGTGGGCGAGCGGCGCGGTGCGAGCCAAGCCGCACGGCTGCAAAAAAAAAAAAAGTCAAGTCACATGGACTCCAACTACACGTTCCAGTTCTTTCGACTACCAACTCCTGATCCTAGTCCTGACGCCCTTAAAGTCAAAATCAACCCAACTAAAGTCGGTTCGACGATTTCTCTCACAGTGCCGGGCCAAGAGCCGCGCGCGCGACGACGCGGCACTCGATACGGACTAAGCAGCTACACTTGTATTGTAATGCCCGCCCGGCCGCTCCCACCTGACTATACAGCAAATCCGGGCGAGGGGGAGGGGGAGGGCGAGGGGGGAGGGGGAGGGCGAGGGGGGAGGGGGAGGCGAGGGGGGAGGGGGGGGGAGGGGGGGGGAGGGAGCATCCAGAGGTCAAGGCGAGGCCCAGCACCGGCCGGTGCTCAGCCGCGCGGCCGAGTGGCGGAGTGACATTCAAGACGGAACGCGGGCCGGCCGCTCCATCTCTCATTGAGATCGCGTTCGTTTGTTCGGACAGACAGGCGAGTGAAACGCAAAAGGCACGGGGCGTCGTTCCTGGAAAACCCCCGCAGGGCCCGCTGCTTGTCCACCCAAAAAAAAAGATAAATAATAATTTTAAGAAATTAGCGAAAACATTGTTAAAATTGTAATTTCGGCGGCTGCGCGAGATTTATTTTCCCCCGGCACGCGTGGACGGACATGCGATGCAGGGGGGGCGGCTCGCAAAAAGGGCGGCCGGTTTCCGGAAACAGGTTCGACCCATCCACCGATCGATCGGCGGTTCGTTCGAGAGCTCGTTCGAGAGCTCGCGGCCCGACGCACGGCTTTATGGCCGACCGGCAGGAACGCTCAGCTGGAAGTCCTGCAGGAGAGACATTCCTGGAACGAAGCGAAGCAAGGAGGTTGTCGCTCGATATGCCACGCCGCCATCACCGCCCCATCACTCCGCCGCCACGCGTCCACAAAAGAGCGGCTCCCAGAACGCAATCCCGCGCGGGGCCTCGCTACGCTGCGCCAAAACGACGCCAGCACGCCAGCCGGCGCACAGTTATGGGCCAAAAGATAGGTGGAGGCGGCCAAAATACCGGACGCATTTTGAGCTCCAGAGTCGCTACATGGGACTCAAACCGAACGTGTGACCCCACCGATGGATTTCTCTACGAATGAGGAATCCATTAGTGGGGTCACGCGTTCAGTTCGAGTCCGGTTTAGCGACTCTGGAGCTCAAAATGCGTCTACAGTTTTGGCCGCCTGCGCCGGTCTTCTGGCCCACTGTGGCGGGAATACTCCAGCAACAACACTCCAGCAGAACGACTTCGGCAGCGCCAGGACCTCTCCAGGACCGTTTGAAAACAATGTCGGGTCACAACCCGGGATGCCTGGGCCGCCGATAACATCCCCGCAGCAGGCGTCCGCACCTAGGACACTCTAGCCGGATTCCAGCGTGGCACGGCCTCCACCAGCCCACTGTGCGGCCGTTGACGCCTGCTGCCACTTTTTTTTTTTATTTCCACCTCACACCGTCGCGCTGACAACTATTATCGTAATTCAGGAGGGGCCTTTGCGCTACGTCCGATTTTTTTTCCCCCCGCGTCCCCCCTCCACCTCTGGTACTAGAAGCAGCGACCAATCCGCGCGCGACTACACCGCTAGGCGTAGTATTCTGCAACCAAGAGGAGAGGAGAGAGAGAAAAAAATCCTGCAAAAAAAATAAATAATTCGCAGCAACCCAGTTCCGAAACAAAGCGTAGTGCTGGCGGCCGGGCAGGGGACAGGCAGGCAGGAAGGCAGGAAGGCGGGCAGGCAGGCAGGCAGGCAGGCCAAGGTGTCGAGACATCGAACGACTCGTCTCGAACTTCGCGACCGCACGTAAAACCACCCGGCTTTTTATTCAATTGCCGGCACGACACCTTTCTCCGGCCCGGGGGGGGGGGGGGGGGGGCGGTCCAGCGAGTCACTGGAACAAGTCTGGAGGATGGAACGCGTCACGGCTCCCCGGCGCTGGAGGCGACCGGAGGCTACACCGCCTGGAGCGGCACGCAAACATTTACACATCGCATGTGCGAACTCCGCCCGCTCCTCCTCTTGTTTTGCGTGACTGCACATTTTCGTTGGCTGGTTAACTCGAAAGTAGACCAAATGGCAAAAACAAAATAGGTTCATTCGCGCAATTGATAACGTAGGACACGTGCGCCTTGACCGTCGTGCTAGAGGTCAGCCCTCGGACCAAAGGACCGCAGGGCACCGCGTCATCGGATCACGGCCTCGGCGCATCGGCAATCGCTGACCCTTGGAGTGAAAGGGCGGGGACATCGACGGCCCGAAGGTCACTTGCAGTCACTTCCCGCGCGTCACTGTTCTCCCTAAGTGTCTCCGGCCAGTCACTCGCAGTCCACTGGCGCGCGCCGCAATTGGGAACAATTTAATTCAGTTCAGCCGAAAACCGCCCTTCTACGCGCCCTCGCCGCGAGCCTCGCCGTCGAAGCGCCCGCAGTGTGATGAGGGACGGCCCACGGGTGGGCCAGAAGACGGCCACAAATATGGACGCATTTTGAGCTCCAGAGTCGCACTTTTGGGTGGAAAAACAGGAATCGAACCGAACATGTGAACCACACCAATGGCTTCTTTGTTTCGAAGAGCAATCCATTGGTGGGGTCACAAGTTCGGTACGAGTCCTTGCTTTTCCACCCCAATAGTGCGACTCTGGAGCTCCAAAAAGCCTATCCCAGGAGTTGTGGCCGTCTTCTAGGCCCACTATGCGCCACCGCGCAGGAACAGACATTAAGGCAGACTGACAGACAGGCAAAGGGAGAGACAGACGAGACAACCTGACGCGTTCGGAAACATCTTACTGTGCGTTGGGCATGAGGGTTGTCGCGTGGGCAGGGAGACGGTTTGGGACCTTGGCCGTGGAGTGTCCCGTTTGCCCACGGCCTCGGGCCATAAGGAGCAAGAACAGCCCTGGGCCAGGGACAGCCAGGGGCGGGCAGCGCGTCAGCGCGTCAGCGGCCTCAAAGGCCACGGCCCGCCGGCCTGCGCGCTCAGTGTCTTTGTACACCGCGGGCAAAGGCCGCGAGGTGCTTGCCCCCGGGTTCGAGTAAACGCCTCGCTGTCTTTCAAAGTTTCCTTTGCAGAGCGATTTGGGCGGCGACAGCATGTTTCCGTTCAGAGCGGGAGAGAAGGGGAGAGAATGGGGAGAGAAGGAGAGGAGAAGGAGAGAGAAGGAGAGAGGAAAAGAGAGAGAAAGAGAGAGAGAAAGGAGAGCAGAGAGAGAGAGAAAGATTGGAGAGAGAAAGAGAGAGAGAGAAAGAGAGAGAGAGAGAAAGAGTGGAGAGAAGTAGAAAGAGAGAGAGAGAAAATGACGAGAGAGAAGAAGTGTGAGAAAGAGGAGAGAGAGAGCGAGAGAGAGAGAGAGAAAGAGGAGAGAGAGAAAGGAAAGATTGAGAAGACGAGAGAGAAGATCAAGGGGGGAGAGAGAAAGAGAGAGAGAAGAGAGAGAGAGAAAGAGAGCTATCAGAAAGAGAGAGAGAATAGGAGAGAGATTAGAGAGAGGAGAGGTGAGAGGAGAGACGAGAGAGCGTGAAGAGAGAGAGAGAATGGAGAGGGTAGAGAGAGAGCTGAGAAGACGAGAGAGATGAGAGAGGAGAGAGAGAGAGAGAGAGAGAGAGAGAAGGGGGAAGGGGAACGCCGCCACGTCCGCGCTTCGTCCCCTATTCAACCCCAACTTGGGGTTCGACACGCTTCCAGAGCCCCAGGAGTGCGGCGAGGTCGCGGCGGGGGGGTCGCGGCGTGCACCGACACTCCGTTCGGGTGCGCCAAAACAACGCGGCAGGGCGACGCCGGCGTGCTCCGGTTCAAAACCAGGAGGCCAACCAGGAGAAAGTTCGTTAGTCCACTCAAGCCGCGCTAAAGACTCGTTGTCAACACGTTGCATAAACCGTCCCGGGGCAACGGTCGGCGGCGGCGGGTGGCCCACAGTATTAAATCACACGATATAGGCCACACCGAGAGAGCTACTAGGAATCGGAAAAGAGTCCGAGGCGAGGGATTTAAGGGGGGGCGGGTGCGGTGGCCAGGGCCGCACGCACAGTGGGGGCGGTGGGGGCGATCGCCCCAGGTCGAGCCGCGCGGGGGCGTCGCGACGACGTCGATTAAGTGAGAAAGACAACGGCCGTCGGGGCGGGGCCGGGTGGCGGCAGGGAATGACTCTCACAGCGGCTCCCAGGAACACGGACACGTGATTGTCCAGCAGGCAGGCCTGGGGAGCGCGGTCCGAAAAGCACCACAGTGGTGCAGACCTCGTCAAATTCACCACTTCGCGACGTAGGAATACCAAAGCATTTCTTTGCGACTGACACAACACAGACGAGTTTAAAGAAAGCTGCTGAGGCCATGTAAAAGGGGCCCGGCCGCGCCCCACCTTAACATTTCTACTACTTAGTTAGCCGAGGAGTCCAGAAAATGCATTCCTCCCAACCGGTCCTCCACTCGAAACGAGTCCTCGTAAACGCCTATAACCTTCCCCGTTAACCAATCTAATGGCCCCACAAAAGCTGTGCATTTCGCAGAGATACGCGCTGGCAGCCCGCCCGGGGGGACTAGAAACAGCCCGCCCGCCATGGGGGCGGGCCGCCCCACCACCGCGGCCACGCCGGCAGCGTGTCAGTGGGCCAGAAGAACCGGTACTGGCGGTCGAAATCCCGGACGGGTTTTTGAGCTCAGAGTCGCTAGATGGTGACTCGAAACCGAACGTGTGACCCCCCCACCATAACCCCTCCGAACCGAGGAATCCATAGGTTGGGGTCACACGTTCGGTTTTGAGTACTGTTTAAGCGACACCAGAGCTCAAAACGAGTCTTGAGTTATGGCCTGCCTGCGCCGTGGTCCTTCCTAGCCCACTGTGCGCAGACGGCCGGGGACGAATGACTCTGCTCCGGGCAGATCAGCCCGTCAGGTACGCGACGAGCCCGCGCCGTTGGGCCAAGAAAAGCGCGGAGGAAGGATGTGCCCGCACAGAAGCAGTGTCCTCTCTCTCTCTCTCGCACCGGCGACGGATGGCGCGCCGGCGAGGAGTGACAGAGACGGGGCGAGACGAAGAGTAGCAGGCAGGCCGCTGCGCCGCCGCGCCTAAACGACGCCGTAATGTGACATAATTCCTATAAACACTTTCCTTCCCGCGCCGCTAAACAAGCCGCCGCTCAGCAAAACGCGCCGCGCCGCCGCGCAGTGACGTCGCCGTGACGACGCGCGCACTGTGGCCGCCGTGGGTGTCCTGCCTGACTCGGCGATTCCGGCTGCAGTCGCTAGACGCGCCGCACCGCTGGTATTGCGCCCAAGTCGCCACCAGTTTTGCATTTTATTTTTTCTCGACGTGGCAGCGACGCAAACCCCCCCTGCGGACTTTTACCCATCCAGGGCACGCCTCCTCCGGCCGTTTCCAGTGCACACAAAGGCCGGCCTTCGAGCGCCAATCTCTGCAGCGCTGGAGAGTCTCTCCGCCAGAGACACGGCGCCGGCGTCGAACTGTTCTATGGCTCTAGGCGACCCACGCTGCCGACGGCCGCCGACGCCAGCGGCGTGGATAGCGTCGCTCTCGTCGTCCAGCGCTGTCAGTCGCATAGCCTTCGGCGAGTGCACTCCGGACGGTGCGTTTCGTCGCTCCGTCCCTGTCGCACTGCCGGCCGGCCGGCAACGGTGAGGTGAAAGACAGAGCGAACGAACGAAGCGCAGCGTTCGTCCGTGTTCGCCTTGGGTTCGCTTGCAGGGCCGCGCTCTGGCGCTCCCTTCGCTTCGCTCCCACGACCGGATGCTGGCCGCCAAACTGATGGCTTCCTTCCCTGGACGGCAGTGCAGGCCGCCGTCGCGTCCCGAACCACGGCGCGGCGTCGTACAGAGAGCCTGAAGACCGGCACGGCTGGGCAAAATCCTAGGCGCGTTTTGAGCTCCAGGGTCGCTATAACTGGGACTTTCGAATCCATCGTGTGAACCCACCAATGGATTGCTCTCCGAAAGAGGAATCCATTAGTGGGGTCACCTTTACGGCTCGAGGTCTCATTTAGCGACCCTGGAGCTCAAATCGCGTCTGGAATTTTGGCCGCCCTGCCGGTCTTCTGGCCCACTGTGCGGTGGCGGCGGCGCGGCCCGCCATCTTTGGGACGGCGGCGAGCCCAGATTGCCCGAGGCCCACAAATTGGCCTCGCTTCCGCCGGAAACGGGAGCGCGTCGTCCGCTAAAACAGAGCGACGGTGCCATGCCACTGCCATGCTACTACTGCCGGCCCGCCGGCCGCGCAGCACCGATCCTTCCAGGTTACGTCGCGGCGGCCGTTGCCCATCATGATGGCCACGGGGGCCGCGGCGGGGGAGGCGGGCGGGGGGTATTAAAAACTGTGCCACGCCGCCGTCAGCAGCCGTCAGCCAGGCGGCCGGGCCACGCCACCGCGAGATAAAAAAAAAAAACACAACAAAAATGCGATGTCTTAAAAAAGTGAAACAAAACGGAAATAACCGCTTGCCCTAGTCGGGCCTTCCTGTGTTGTGCAACACGTTCCGTGCGCGCGCGTCTGTGTGTGTGTGTGTGTGTGTGTGTGTGGGTGTGTGTGTGTGTGTGTTCACTGTTTTCGTCCAACGTGAAGCGAACGGCGGCGGCGGCGGCGCCTCCTCCAATCCGATGCAGCCAGCGCGCCTTACTTCACTTTTCAAGATTCCGCGGAAGAGAGTGAGCGATACGACCATCTTCCTACAAAACGGGTCGAACTGTTCCGGCCGGCGATGCGATCATGCACCACCGCCGCAGATCGTGGCCGGTGACAACGGCGCGCCCCGACCCGCGCGGCGCGGTGTCTCCTCTCTCGCACCCAGCGGGGCGCCGCGCCAAGGAGGAGGGCGGAGCGCCCCACAGTGGGTCATAAGACCGTTGAGGCGGCCAAAATCACGGACGGGTTTTGAACTCCAGAGTCGCTAAATGGGACTCCGAATTGAACGCGTGACCCCACTAATGGATTCCTCGTTTAGAGAGCAATCCATTGGTGGGGTCACACGTTTCCATTAGAGTCCCATGTAACGACTCTGGAGCTTAAAAACGCGTCTAGAATTTTGACCGCCTCAACGGTCTTCTGACCCACTGTGTGCCCGAACCACTCGGTTCAGTCAGCCTGCCGCCTCTGGCGCCTTGAGTAAGAGGCGCGTCCACTCAATCCAGGCGTAATCTGCCCGCCCGTCTGTCCCACCTTATCCACCCGTTGACCGGCAACGACCCCGACGCGCCCGCTCACACTGAGCTACGGAGAGAAAGCCCGCGATCAAAACACAAAACGGCGCGTACACACGCACACACACACGCGCGGTAATGCCCAGTAAAACACACGCAGCGCGCTTCGACAAAGTGCGTGTATACGGGGCACTCGCAAACATCCACGAATCACGTAACGCCATGGACAAGTGTGCCGAACGCCTGCGAGGTAGGCAGCAGGGAGGCGCAGCCCGCGTGTTGCAGGCGCTGCGCTGCGACCAGACGGTTGGTTTTTGCGGTCAGACCGTGGAAGATTCGGTTTCGCGGCGCGCGCGCTGGCGGGGCGGGGCTAGGCGGGGCTAGGCAAGGCGGGGCGGGCGGGGCGGGGCTAGGCGGGGCTAGGCAAGGCGGGGCGGGGTGGGGTGAGGCGGGGCAAGGTAGCGCCGGCAACACAACACACTCCCGGAGCGGATAAATCAAGCGAGAGGCTGGCGAGGCCGAGCGGGTAACACCTCGGTATCAGGTTGTGGCGGTCGGTCAGTCGGCACGCCAAACAAGAAAAAGGGAAAAGGGGAACAATTATAGTCGTCTCGGCGAAAAATTCACACTTTCCACACACGTTGATTATCTCCCCTTCGACCGCCCCCTGTTCGATATCTCCATTCCATCAGCAGTACAGTCGCCGACGACAAGTTGCGCCTCGCTCGGCCGCACACGACGCGCGAGTCAACCTTTCTTGCAGCAAGTTTAACAGCCGCAAAGTGTGAAAATGAAACCGCTTTTGCATGTGGCGGCCATGAAAGGCAGCGGAGGACTCGCGAAAGACACAAAAACGCCTAAACCACGCGCACCTCTCCACACAGTAAATGTATTTGTACAATTTGCCAGCGCGGCGCCCCGCGCGCGCGATGCTCTGGGCGCGACTTCCCGATCATATCCGGCCCACTGTGCCCCGCCCTGCCCCGCGACTGCGCGGCCGATGAGGGAGAAATCCCCACACGCCACGACTGCTTCGCCACGGCGCGCCAGTGCCTTAAGGACCAGTCCGGCGATTCGTTCCCAATGAGCGGCGCGCGGAGGGCGTCAAAGATCACGCGACAACACGCGCACGCACGCACACACACACACGCACGCACGCACGGCGAGCACCAGCAATCCAGCCGAGGAACCAGTAACGGGCAGATCCTATCAAGGGCCGACCGACCGGCCCACTGTGCGTCTCACTGGCCGGCAGACGGCCAGCATGTGGACGCATGAGGAGGTAGCGGGCCGGCGGCATGGCCAGGCGGCATGGCCAGGCAGCCCCGCCGGCCCCGCCGCCACGCAACCAATCCAACGGGTCCGGCGGACGACGGCAACTTTGATTCGGGGGTGAAGGTGGTTCGCCAATTACGGCGCACCTCCTAAATGAAGCCTTTGGTTTTTTGAAACTTTTTTTTTTTTTTTTTTTTTTTTTTTTTTTTTTTTTTTTTAGAAACTTTTGTTTCCTACCGATTTTTCTTTCTCAAATTGAAACTTTGACAACTTTCAATTTTTAAATCTTAAATTTTCTAAAACTTTTTTACTTTTGAAACTTAATTTTTGAAACCTTTCCTACCAATAACTTTTAATACCACAAAGGTTTTTTTTTTGTTTTTTTTAAAGCGTGCAGTAACAGTAAACGCGTAGCAAAGACATTGAGGGGCGCCGGGGGGCATTCAGGGGCAGGTACTTTGCCGATCCGAGCGAGACGAGGCCTGCCTGCGTCCGTTGACACTCACTCCTCGACAAACGGGAGTGGGAGTGAGTCCGCTCCATATTGGGCGTGCCGGCCGTGCCGGCCCAGGAGAGGATGGCCCGGCCGGAGCGGCGGCCCGCCTTGCACTGTGCACGCCGTCCCGCCCAACCGTTACAACAAAGTGAGCAATAAAAGGAAGCGACTGCAGTGGTGTGTGTGGTGCGCGGTGCGGCCCAAACTCGACAGGGGCGGCCACCTTGTCCCCTCACTGCGGTCGCTCTGCAGCATCGCGGGACATCGAGGTCGATACGATATCATCCTCACATCGAGAGGCGCGATGTTTCGTTTCAAAGACACCCTCGCGTTCAACTCGCATATTCGTTCAAGATGTTCCAACTTTCCGTCCCGCAGCGTTAACAGTCCCCCGGACGCGTTTTGAGCTCCACAGTCGCTGAGTGGGGCTCGAATCGGACGTGTGACCCTACCAATGGATTGGTCTCCAAAAGAGGAATGCATTGCTGGGTCCCACGTTCCATTTGAGTCCCACATAGCGACTCAGGAGCTCAAAACGCGTCTAGAATTTCGGCCGCCTCCACGGTCTTCTGACCCACTGTGCACCGCACGGCCTGCTCCACAACGCCGCCGCGCTCTCCGGCTACATACGGCCGCCAGAGTCACGAAAACCCCGTCAACGAGGCACTCGGGAACGAGGAGGCCGCGGGTAGGCCGCCGTACACGAGGAGGGCCTTTCTCATTAGCAAGGGCCACAGCAGCGCCCCGCCGCGCACCCCATCCGCCAAATGGAAGTACACTTTCGCCGGCGATGCGGCGCGGACGGCGCGGCGCTCCCTGTCTCTCTCGCGGGCCGCGCCGAAGGAGAGAGAGAGAGAGAGAGAGAGAGAGAGAGAGAGGAGAGAGAGAGAGAGAGAGAGAGAGAGAGAGAGAGAGAGAGAGAGAGAGAGAGAGAGACGTCAGCCCTCCGCGGCCGCAGAGTAGTTTCCCCGGCCGCTGCAGCGCTGCAACCCGATGCAGCGCACCGCGTCATATCTCTACGAAAAACACGAGGAAATCTATAAGGAAAGCCCGCGCGGCCTCGTTTGCATATCGCGCGCCGCGAGGCCGGGACGCGCCGCGGGTGCGAGAGGGACAGAGCGAGCACTGCTTGCAACCAGCCCCCTGCATTAACATCGACGTGTGCAGTTCGTGCTCCGCGCCTCATAGAGCAGCCTTTCCCAAAGGACGGCGTCGACGACCGAGGACTCCATTGGTGGGGTCACACGTTCGGTTCGAGTCCCATTCAGCGACTCTGTGCTGCCAGCATATGCTGGCCTGCATTATTTTAATCAAAACGAAAAAAAAGTTGCCACGGACAAAAATTTCGATAGTGACTCGGCGAATATATAGAGTCGTCGTGTCCGAATCGAACTTGCCGTCGGCCGGCCGGTGCTTGGAGGCGGAAACGACGTGGCGGCCCAACACGCGTAAAAGTCACCGTGAAAAGTGAAAACGGTGGCGGACGGGCGGGGCTGTCTGGCGGGCCGCCCTGCAGCCCTGCACCGAGTGCACCCGGGCCGCCGCCGGCCTCGGGGGTGGCGGGGCGGGGTGGTAATGACACTAAAGTATGGCCTGCCGGCCGGCAACACGCGTGCAGGGCCGCCAACCCGCGTGAGCCGCGCCGCGTAATAACACTTAAGAATGAGCAGGCGTCGCAGTGCGCGCGCCCCGACGTCTGGCAGGCGGCGGGGCGGAGCCCTGGCCGAGCCAACCCCGGGCCGGCGGCCGGCGCCGCAGGGGAGCCAACACGGCGACATGTTCATAGCGACTGCAAGCCAGGGGTTCGGGTGGCGCACAGTGGGCCAGAGGACTGGTGGAATCGGTCGAAATCCCAGCCCAGACGTGTTTTGAGCTCCAGAGTCGCTGAATGGGACTCGAATCGAACGTGTGACCCCACCAAAGGATTGCTCTCCGAACGAGGAATCTATCAGTGGGGTCACACGTTCGGTTCGAGTCCTGTCTAGAGACTCTGCAGCTCAAAACGCGTCTAGAGTTTAGGCCGCCTGCGCCGGTCTTCTAGCCCACTATGCACCTGCTTCCGCCGCGGGGCGCGCAGCCAGCGCAGAACGGCAGGCCCACCCGACACACAGAGTCGCAGCGAGAAAGTCCCAAGTTGCGCAAAGTGCCGCATGCCGCCCTATCAGCAGCTTGCGCAACTCGCCTCCTCGCTCCACGCGAAAACCTCTCCAAAATCCCTTGACAGCAGCAGGGGATTCGAACCCGGGGACGCGACCAAGACGCGCGCCCAGTCCCGCCGCGCCGCGTGCAGCAGAGTAGGGCACGCCCCGGTACACACAATGCAAGCGCGGCGCGCGCGGCAAGCGACACAAAAAAACAACAAAAAAACAACAACAATGGCCTGGCAGGCGTCACGTGACGTCACCAGGATGCTGCGCGGCCGCAGGTGCCCGCTGGTCAGCGTGGACTCGCCGACTCGTCTTTCTGTGTCAACGCCGCGACGACTGCACCGCGATAAAGCAGACAACAACACAAAACGCGCGTGGCGGGCGGCGGTGCGTGTCCGCGTGGGAGCAGCGGCCCGCCGAACAGACAAAACAAGACCAGCCTCAAGTATCTCGTCATCTCCGCCGAGTCCATCCCAGTGGACGCGCATCGCGGGCCTTCGAAATCTTTGGTTCCCTCGTTGCGCGGGTTGTTTTCCAGCGAGGCAGCGCAGACGTTTCGCGACTCCGCGCTCCGCGTGGAATGGCACGCCGAGGCACGCCGAGGCAGGCCCGTCCGGATTCCACAGGATTCCCCTCCCCCTCACCCTTCCTCCCAAATCACCAGCAGCCATCTCCCCGACCGACACCCCCGCGTTTCCGTGCGTCCCGATCACGTGACATCCGGACGCTCCGACGTTCCGGTGCGACAGCGCAGGGTGGCCCACAGAAGACCGGTGCAATAGCGGCCGCAATCCCGGACGGATTTTGAAGCTTGAGGTCTTCTCGCCTACTGTGCAGCGCCGGCCCGAGCGCCTGCGGATCCGGGGCTAGGCAGTCCCGCCGAGCGGCCTGGTCCTGCGGTGCGGCCTGCCTCGCCTCCCGCAGGCGTCCTGGACCGCGCTCCCTTCGGCGCGCGACCAGCGTGCAAGTCCCAGCTAGATTCCAGCCGAGCGATTCCGGATTCCTCTCTCTCTCTCTCTCTCTCTCTCTCTCTCTCTCTCTCTCTCCCAATGAGTGCGACGTAGACAGAGCGACGACTGTTCCAGCAGTGGACTGGGGATGCCCTCGCACCCATGCATCGCAACGGCGCGGCCTTTAGCCTTTCAGGAGGCAATAGACACAACGCTTCGGCAGCAGCCCGCCTGGAGCCCGACGAGTCCGTCTCCGTCGCAGAGAGAGAGAGAGAGAGAGAGAGAGAGAGAGAGAGAGAGAGAGAGAGAGAGAGAGAGAGAGAGTGAGAGTGAGAGAGAGACTCCAGGGAGCGCCTGCTCCAGCAGGCCCGCCGCGCGCAGCCTCCAGGCCATCCGCTCCTGGGAGGCCGTCCATTGTCTGCTGGAGTACGCAACGCGGGTGCAGCTGCGAGACTCCATGCGCCAAAGTACGCGCGCATCCGACGCCTCGCGCGTGCCGCGTGCGGAGAGGAACGCTCGCTAACCGCCGCACGGTGGGCCAGAAGACCGGCACAGGCGGCCAAAATTCAAGACGAGTTTTCACCTCCAGAGTCGCTAAATGGCACTCGAATCGAACGTTCGACCCCACCAATGGATTTCTCGTTGGAAGAGCAATCCATTGGTCGGGTCACACGTTCGGTTCGAGTCCCATAAAGCGACTCTGGAGCTCAAAACGCGTCTAGATTTTTGGCCGCCGGCGCCCACTGTGTGCCGCCGTGCACAAGACGGAGCCACCCAGACACAACACGACAAACTTACACCTCGTCCGATAGAGGTCGCTGCCGACCGTGCCGATCCGCAGAGTAGTTTCGACTATCTTCTGTCTTTCTCGCACGCGGCGACGCCCTGCGAGTGGGACAGAGACAAAGCGGGCAAACGGCGCGGCGGCGATCTGAATTTGCAAGCGTCACGACACGGACACGTCTCACGACACGTCTGTCTGTCTGTCCGCCGGTGGGACCGATAGCGGCGGGCGTTCAGCTGCCTAGCCTCGCGGCCGTCAGCCGCACGAAGCGCAGGTGGCTGATTCTCGTCGCTCTGTCTCTCTCGCCAGGGGGGCAGGCGTCCGCGTGGGGGAGAGAGAGAGAGAGAGAGAGAGAGAGAGAGAGAGAGAGAGAGAGAGAGAGAGAGAGAGAGAGAGATACAGGTGGCGCCTCGGCTCGCGGACACAGGCACTAACGAACGTGACCGGCCGACGGCTGCAGTGCTGCAGTGACTGCAGCCAGTGCGCCGTGTGAAAAGGGGCGTCGCGTGGCTAATCGCCGCGCCACTAGAAAGCAGCGCGTCGCAATAGCATAACCATTCGGGAGCAGAGCACCGCGGTGCACTGGAAGAATGTCGTCACAAAGGAGTCGCAGCGGCGGTGGCACCAACACGCCCGTATCGGGAAACCTGCTGCCTTGTGTGTTTGTGGTGTGTGTGTGTGTGTGCAGGTGTGTGAGTGTAATTGCGCGACTGTGCGGACGGACGGTATGCAGCGTGGCGCGCATAGTGCACCGATGTCCAGCCGACGATATGCGGTCGCGGCCCCAAAAAGCGCGTGCGGGGCGACGTGGTTTCGACAGCCACCATCCGTGTTGATTTTTTGGCGAGGCCTGTTTGACCTCTACGAACCCCTCGCGGTAGTTAAAAAGGGCTCGTACAACTCAAACAGGCGGGAAATTCGGCTAGAAGGGACAAAAGGGGTAACCTGCGAGCAAGCACTGGCCGACTCCTCACGGGCCTCGTGGGGCGTCGTGAGAGGGGTGCGAGAGAGACAGCAGCCAAGGCGGCAGCGCGCCTCCCTCCCAGTACGGGGCACACTGAGAAACGGCGCGCGCGCGCTGCTGCCTGCCAAAGTAAACCGAATCCATTCCGGCCGATAAACATAATATTGTAATCGACTCACCGCGGCGGCACCGCGCCTCGACTCCCCTTATAACGACGAGTCCATTTGGCGACTCTTACTTCCGCGCGGCCCTTCGCTTTCTACGTGGCGTGGCGTGGCGTGGACAACGAGGCGATGCGGCGCGATAGAGTGCCGGCGAGGCAGGGCACGCCACGCCACGCCACGGCACGGCCGCTGCAGCGCCACCTCGGTGCACCTCTCCTCCAATCCGGCGCGTGATAGCTCATTACACAAACAAAGATGCGTAACGGCTCTGTAAGAGCGTCCCTCGGCAAACGCACATCGCCACACTGCTTATCCCAACAGCATCGTCCTGACCCGGCCAACCCGGCCGCCGCCGCCCGCCAGCGTCTGGCTCTTCTCCATCTCGTCCGGGATCGGCTCCACGGCGCCGACTCCATGCAGAGGGCCACGCCCTCCGGGCTTCTTCTAATTGAGGCGCGCGCGCGCCCGCACACACACACACACCACACTTAGGCAAACACGCATCGCGTTAACGTCCGTGTGTGCGCAGCAATTATAAAAAGGGTCAAGAAAAAAAAAGGTGAAAAAGAGTCCAACTTGAACGAGAGGCATCTCTTTTCGACCCGTTTGGAAGCAAAGAAGAACACATCCTGCGTACACACTCACACACAGACACACACACACCTGAACACACAGACATGGCATACCGTCGACTGAACCCGGCAGCAGCCCAGAGGACAACGCCCTACAACTCTCTTTGAAGAGTGTGACACACGTCTCAGTCTGTGTGAGAGAAACAGCGACTCGCAGGGAGGCAAAAAAAAAAACATTAAATAGATAAAAGGTCTCGATCGGCGAGTGAGTGCCGGGTTTCATCACACACGGAGCTTTCGGAGCTGGCGGGACTGGCGGGGCTGGCAGGCACCACGCGACCCGCAGCCTGACCCTCGGGATCAAGCGCGACGAGGAAAACGCGCGGAATGGGCGTTTTCTCGGCGTTGATGAGGGAGATGGCCATCAGCGCTGCTGCTGCAGGCGTGGCCGGGGAGTGCCTCAGCATGGCGGCGACGCAGGGGGCCGCAGAGTGCACAGCCAAGCAAACGGCAGTGCGAATCCAGCTCCTCTCTCCACGGTAAAAGTGCCGCCTTGAAATCCAAGGGGATGCCTTGTTTTAATTTCCAAGGGGTTTGAGTGAATTTTCAAAGTTGTCTAAATTGACATTACTTAACAGAAACGGATTTGTTTCGACGAGACAAACAAAAAGTGTCAACAACAAAGGTCATAAGTTTGAATGGCAAATTAAAAAGTCACTTAACTTCAAAAGTACAAAATTGGCCTTTTTGGCTATTTTACAAATTTTGATGTTCAATAACTTTTTTATTTCATATCCAAACCTATGACATTTTTTGTCTCGTCGAGACGAATCTATATCTGTTTAGTGATGTCACTTTGGACAACTTTGAAAATTCACTCAAACCCCTTGGAAATTAAAACAAGGCACCCCCTTGAATTTTAAGGCGGCACTTTTACCGTGTCCATCCACACAGACTCCCGAGCCCACCACTGAAAACAGTATCCCCTCGTCAAGTCTGCTCCAGCCAGAGCCAACCGTGAAGTAAGTACACTGCAGTGAGTGTTGCAGAGAGAGAAACAAAAAAAACAGCACCGTATTGTGCTTTTGTTTTTGTCGTCTCGCTCCCTCTTCCTCCGTGTCACAATCACTTCTCTCCGTCCCGCCTCTCCGTTACGATCCTGCCGGCACGCGACGACGCCCCAGTCACGGGACGCGACAAGCACCCAAATAATGTTTTGCAAAAAGAAGTAAAAAATGAAAAAAAAATTAAAAAAAAATAAAGAAAGAGTGGAGTGAAGACAGGAAAGTCAAGCAGACAGAATGTAACGGGTCATCGAGTTCCAAACCCGAGGCATCCCCTACACTCACATAATCAGCGTGACGGGTCATCGAGTTCCAAACCTGAGGTATCCCCTACACTCACATAATCAGCGTGACGGGTCAACGAGTTCCAAACCTGAGGTATCCCCCTCACTCACATAATCGGCGCGACGTAGTAATCAGAGAGCAGTGTCCATTTTTTATCCGTCTGAGTGTGGTTTGTTTCCTCGATTCAGAAAACGTCAAAGAAAGCTGCTAAACCTCGACCCGCCCATCTCCAGCTCCATTTCGTCCCGACCGAAAACTTGATTTTTCGCCGGACGCCGGTTAGTTGCTGCGCGCTGGTAGCCGCGGGGCAAGGGCTGCTCACACAAAACGTTTCATTTCCATAACATCCTCGAGACGGCCCCCTCGGCCCCTCGCTCCCCGGGGCCCCTCTGGGCACTCTCACTTTTACTCGCCGGGGATTCGATCCCGCGCGGTCGAGTTTGACACCAATAACTGGCTGCCGGCTCGTGTCGTCGCAACCGACCACAGGGCAAAAAATAACTAAATTAAAAATTAAAGAAAGAATAACTGCTCAAAAAAGTTGGCGAAAAGTTTCGGGCAAGCAAAGACACGGCAGGGGTTGCTGAACCACCTCCCTGCTGGAGGGAGCTCTGAGCCGAGTCCGACCCGACCAGTACGACCGCGTCACGAATGTGCTGCATATAGCGGGCCCGTGTATTCGTCATCGTGAACGAGATGTACGGCATCGTGGACAAAATGTATTCGTCATGCCCACTTCCTCATTCTCGCGCCGACAGCTTTCATCCGTCCTTGTTAGAGACCACTGCGTTGTCACTTATCCACTTAATTTCTTCAGACCACTTCCCAAATGGTCGACTCCAAGATCACGCGCAAGCACGCACATTTCCCTCTCGTTTCACATCGCAGCGTTCTGCGATGTTCGTTCTTCCTTCGCACGGTGCGGCCCGGGTTTTTGTTTTCCCCTCAATCAAACACAGATGTTCGGAGTATGCCAGCCGGCTGCGCTGCTTCATCTGTCCGCCTCTCTCATGCGGGACTCACCGTGAGTGCGAGGGAGACAGCAACAACAGCGCAGCCGGGCCGGGCAACACACACTGAGTTCTTAGTGGCGGCTCGAACCGCGAGCAGGTCAGCGCAGCACCCACCGCGATAACCATCTCGACATGTTCGTGCACTCCCCCCTCCCCACACCGCGGCCCGCACAGCGGATGATTGCCGGACAATCAATAATCGGTTTCGAATCGAGAGGTCGCCGCGCTGGGCACCGAGGGCCGCGGCGACTCGCGGTTAGAGGAAGCGGCCGCGATGGACTTGTAAATAAGGCGCTGCTGCGGGAAGGGAGGCGCCGACAACAACACCGCCACGCTTATCATCGACGCCTCGGACAATCGCGGTACAGTCCCGCCACCAAGTCGCCCCGTCCGGGCGAGGTTCGCGTTCCAGGGGGCCGCCGGGACTGTACTCACACAGCCAAACGTTGCCCTGCGGCCCACTGTGCAGGAGGTGCACGTTGAAGTCCAGGCCGGCGAGGTCCTTGCGCAGGCTGGCGCTGTCCATGCTCAGCACGCGCACCGGCAGCAGGAACAGGTGGTCCAAGTCCACGTGGTCGATGCCCTGGTCGTAGTCGTGCACTTCGCGAGGCTGGTCGCGGTGCGCCGCGCCGGACGACGACGTGGCCGTCAGTCCCGGGGGTCCCGCAGTGGCTCGCGCCGCCGTCAGCATTCTGACGGGCGTGAACCTGGGCGAGGACCGATGCGGCGGATGCGGCGGGCCCTAGTGCTGCGTCCGCTGCGTCCACGCCAACGAGGCCGCCCTGGTGCACATCCAGGTCGGACACCGCGCACACACACACACACAAACACACACGCACACTCTCGCGCACTCCCGCCGCACGCGCGCACACGCGTCACGGAGCGGGCTGCGCGGGGCCGGCGCTCGCACGCACGCGGCAGTCCGGGGCGGATCGACGGGGAGCGGCGGCGCGGCGTCCTCGCTGCGAGCCCGGCGCGCCACTGACTCACACTGGCCGGCCGCCACGCCGCCAAGCAAGCCGCCGCCAGGCCAGGCCGCCGCCAGCCGGGCCCAAGCGGGGTGGGGCGGCCGCGCCATGGAGCTACTGCACCGCCGCGCTGGGCCGCTTGGAGGAGGGGAGCCGTGAGCATTCCAAAGCAAGGCCCACTGCTGCGTGCATCAACGCCGCGGCCGGGATGGTCCAGCGTGCGCCCTCTGGCCTCGCTCGTCCTGTCGGGTACTTTCGCAGCTGCGAAAGGTCCGACCCTCGCCGTCGTAACCTTCCTCGTCCATCTCGACAGCCGCACCTCGAGAGCCCATACGAGGTCACAAACCGCCTTGCGTTGGCCAAAAGGGTCCCGGAGGGAGCAGTGTCAAGTTGGCGTCAATAGTTACGACCCGCATGGCCGCGTGCGCGCAGAGTAGGCGCTCTGCAAACTCAAATGTGTGCATGGCACACTCCTCCTGGAGCATGCCATGCACACATTTGAGTTTGCAGAGCGGTGTACACACGCCAGGCAGCTGCAGCAGCCTAGTTCGTTTTTGATAGTGCGCCAGGGGTTTTATCGCGGCGGAGCGCCACCAATTACACTCGAAAAACAGATAGCCTCTCTGGCCGGCAATAATCTCAGTGTTGCGATTGGAGACGCCGAGCCACGCGCCGCGGAGGCCCAAGCAAAGCCGGGAGAGTGCTGCGCGGCCAGCAGACGGACACAGACCCGCTCGCCCATCCTTTTCCAGCCGTCAATACCCATTTTTCGAATAACACAAAGCTACAAGGCCCCGAGGCGAAAGTGCCCCGCACGTCGCCGTCCCCCCGCTCGAGCGAGTCCACCGCCCCGCCCCCCTGTCCCCCCGCTCGAGCGAGTCCACCGCCCCGCCCCGCCGTCGTGGGTAGTACCGGTACCGGGACGGACCGACCGGCCGGAGGAGCCACCTACGCACCGAGTCTCAAATTTCCCTTTTGGACGCGACGCGTAAAACACACCGCCTCCTCGGTCGGTTTGTTTCTTGTCGGTCGTTTGGAGCACTCACTCGGCGAGAGTGCAAGGCTAAGTGAGTCCCTCTCTCTCTCCTCGGGACGTGCACCCACTGTGTGAATGTCGCACTGCGGGGCTGCATGAGGAGCATGCTGATGGCGGGGCGAGCGAGCGCGCGTTGGGACGCACCGCACAGTGGGCCAGAAGACCGTTGAGGTGGCCCAAAATTCCGGACACGTTTTGGGCTCCAGAGTCGCTACATGGAACTCGAATCGAACGTGTGACCCCACCAATGGATTCCTCGTTTGGAGAGCAATCCATCGGTGGGGTAACACGTTCGATTCGAGTCTCATTCGGCGACTCTGGAGCTCAAAGCGCGTCTAGAAATTTGGCCGCCTCAACGGCTTTCTGACCCACTGTGCGGTGCGTCCCAACGCACCATAGGCAGCCAGTCACACCGTGGTCACACTCACTGTGACTGGCTCGTCACACAACACGTGGAAACAGTGTGTCGACAACAACGCGCGCTCTGATGTTGATCGCTACATTTGTCGTCGCCGTTGCGCAACGCACACACGCACACTTGTGGCCCGTGAAGGGAAGCACCACGAGCGTCATGAGAAATTGCCGCGGCGGAAGGAAAAATGAACGTCGAGAAAGTGAGCTTGTTGCAAAATAAATTTTACCGGACTGCAACGAGGGCGCGCGCGCGCGCGCGCGTGTGTGTGTGTGTGTCAGAGTGTCTGAGTGCGCTTACGCACATATTCCACGTCGTAAAGAGAATGAGGGGCTAGCGCGCGGTAAGGCACGCCAATCCAACAAAACACCCGGGCTCCACGCGCGGCGCTCCGAGCGCCACGCAACATTCGAATATAAAAAGAATGAACCCAACGCAACAGCGGCCGCTCCTCAACAAATCGGGCCTCCAGAAAGAAGCATGAGCAGCGCAAGCCTCGAGCGCAAGCGCCTTCAAATTACAAATTACGGTTTGAACACGACACACGAACGCGCGCGCGCACACACTCACACACACACACACACACACAGAGGCACAACGCGCTCGTGCAGATTAAAGCGGTCACTGTTGGCACACATATCGGCCGGCCTGCAGGCCGAAGAGTCGTCGCTCCGACGCTGTCTCTCTCGCACTCATGGGGCGTCCCGTAGGGGTGCGAGGGAGACGGCGAGCGGCTGGGGAGCGCGGGGCCACCCGGTTCACACACACGTCGTCGGGCCGGCCGGCTCGCTGGCCGACATCCCAACATCGACAGGTACTTTCCGTCCTGTTCCCGCAGCGCGCCTCCCAGGTCGGCCGCCGCCAGGTCGGGGCGGGACGCGGAAGGGGCGGCAGCCTGGCCCACTGTGCGGCGGCGGTCTTGTCCGCGGCGCCGCGCTCTCATCGCCTCATTGGCGGCCACCATGTTCCCGGCACCACCAAGCGCGAACACGACGGCCAGCCAGCGCGCGGCGCCTTTTGGGAAAGAGAGAGATGAAGAGGAAAACGACCGGGAACACGAGCAACGCCTTCGTTTATTTTCTTTTAAAAGCGAGTCATTTTTTTTGAAAAGTGTTTTGCTAATAGTGTAGAGCTGTGCTTTAACACGACGCGGGTTTTAATTTCGAAGTAATTGTGTGCCGTCAAATAAAAAGTGCCACTCTCAATATTTTCACTGCAAACCCACTTGAATCAAAGTGGGTAGCAACTTTTCCCCACCATTTTCCCCCTTTTCTTAAAATTTTCTTTTGAAGCACTTTGAACCTTTTTGGTTCCTGAGGAATGAGGGGGGCGAAGGGTCACAAAACGTCACCGGTTGTGAAAGGCCAAGGACGGCGATTCGGCCGGCGATAGGAAAGGCCGGGGAAGCCCCGCCGAACCCAAGCCAGGCCAACAACAACAACAACGACACCACCACCACCACCAACAACAACAACTGCAACAACAACAACAACAACAACAACATAAATAGATTAAAACAATTTAGGGGCACGTCTGGCGCAATAAAAATTGAAAGAGCGCGCGGGAGCGAGCAGCGGGCCTCCTTTCTACGAGACCGATGTTTAATGACGGTGAGAACACTGTCACCACTCGGCCCGGCCCGGCCTGGCCCGGCCTGGCCCGGCCCAGATGAGCAGGGCCTGCTTCGCCTGCTCCCCACTTTCCACGGCCACATTATGGCGACCGCCACTCCAAAATGCCACCGCGACGAGGAGGACGACGACGACGATGATGCGGTGGTGGTGCACAGTGGGATCCGGCAGGCAATGCCGTCGCCGGGCGCACAGTGGGCCAAAAGCCGCCAATTACCCTTCTTCCGAAAAGGCAAACATTACACGGATTTCGAACACGGCTTTCGTCTCTCTCTCTCTCTCTCTCTCTCTCTCTCTCTCTCTCTCTCTCTCATGAGCGTCCCCGAGGAGTACGAGAGGGACGGCCTACCCCAAGAGAGCGAAAGGGAAAACGGGCCGGCCGGTGACGCTTCCTCGAGCCGTTCCAACAAAATGATAAATACTGCAATGTCAGAGGCGGGCCGGCGGCGTTGCGTCGGGCCTTGCGACACCGCTACTGCACCACCACCCGGTCATCCTTTCCCGGGAACACGCGCCGAGCACGCCGCCGCCGCCGCCGCCGCGCGCGGGGTGCTTCAGCGCGGGCGGTGCAGGGGGTGCCATGTTCCATCCCGCGAACCGCGCCCCTTTCCGCGGTGCAGGAAACGCCTCGGCAGACAGGCGGACGAGCGGAGCGCGTGCGGCGCAGGAGTAAAGGACGCGGCAGGAAGTATGAAAAAGTGTATGTATCTGTTGGGCCCCCCGCCGCACCGCCGCGCACCGCCGCCAGCCGATTCCGTCGTTCTGTCTCTCTCTGGCACTCTGGCGGGACGCCCCGTGAGAGGGACAGAGACAGAGCGACGCACCGACTCCACGGAATCCGTCTGCTGCCGGTTCGTTTCGCCGACACAGCTAATCAGGGCAGGCTTTAGCTCCACTTCCGGCCGCCCTGGCAGTGGCGCTTGCTTTGCGCTTGGCTTTGGCGACGCGCTTGCAGCCAGGCCCGATAAGAGGCGAGGCGGTGGCCGCTGGTGGTGGGAAGCTCTCACTTCACAAAAACAATCCGGGCGGCACGGCGGCGCACAGTGGGCCAGACGGTGGCGTTTTCAAACAGACTCACCACCAACGCGCGCACCTGCTGGCCGTGGTCCGGCTTCGTAAGTGGGGCACGCTGAGCTCACCTGCAACACAAACACCGTGGATCGTAAGCACAGCCTCTCCCCCCCCCCCTCTCTCTCTCTCTCTCTCTCTCTCTCTCTCTCTCTCTCTCTCTCTCTCTCGCACCCCGGCGGGACGCGACGCGAGTGGGACAGAGACAAAGCGATGAAAGTGCAGCGCACGACGTGACAAGCGGCAGTGGACGCGCGCGCTGCGCAGAGAACGCCGTCCAAAATCGCGTCGCACAGTGCACCCCTCCACAGAGGGCCAGAAGACCGGCGGCGGACCCCCGGCGGGGTAGGCAGTCCCGTGGAGCAGGGCTGCATCCGGATTGCCTACCCGCCAGGCGTCATGGCCCCTTGCGGCGGCGGGGTAGGCAGTCCCGTGGAGCAGGGCTGCATCCGGATTGCCTACCGGCCAGGCGCTCTCACGCCCTCCCTCGGCCCAGCAAGGCAAAGAAAGACCCATCGAAGGAACGTTCGAGCTTTCGGCTAGTCCGCGCCCTGCGTCACACGCTGACGTCAACGCAGTGTCAACCAATGGTCGCCGCAGGGGCCGCTGCCGCCGTGCCGCGCCGTGCCAGGGCCATTGCCACCGTGCCGCTGCTGCAGGGAACTGACCCTCCGCAATCAAAATGGGATGCCGCGCGCAGGACGAACGGTGCGCCAATGGCAGCCCGCCAACGAGGAACTCGCGCCAAAGGCTTCCTCCTCTGTGTGTGTGTGTGTGTGTGTGTGTGTGTGTGTGTGTGTGTGTGTGTGTGTGTGTGTTAGCGAGTGAGAGCATGCTGAAGTGCATGTGG
Source organism: Stenchaetothrips biformis (assembly GCA_030522485.1). Classification (NCBI taxonomy): domain Eukaryota; kingdom Metazoa; phylum Arthropoda; class Insecta; order Thysanoptera; family Thripidae; genus Stenchaetothrips; species Stenchaetothrips biformis. Next base: position 5,082,548 of record CM060097.1, on the reverse strand, counting down.
GTGTAAGCATGGGGGTAAGCCGGTATTCGCGGGATTCCTCAGATTATTCGGGAAATCCCGCGGCCCAAGACACAACACCCACACCCACGCTCACAGCGTGGCCAGCGAGAGAGAGAGAGAGAGAGAGAGAGAGAGAGAGAGAGAGAGGAGAGAGAGAGGAGAGAAGAGAGAGAGAGAGAGAGAGAGAGAAGACGAAGCGACTGGCGCGGAAGGGCTGTCGCTGTCAGTCCCAACGACACGGTCGTCATCGGGACCGCCCCGCCGCCAGCCAGTCGCACTTGGCGAATTCGGGTCACGCCAAAAACTGGCGCGGCGCGCACCCAGCGCACACCTGGCCATGCCTCGTCGCGCTCCGTCTCCCTCGCAGCGGCACGGCGCGCCCCTCGAGTGCGAGAGAGACGCGGCGCCGTGTGGAATCCGACCGCTATTGCCGGCATGCGTCGGGATGCGTGCTAGAGTGATCCACTTGGCCAGTCCGGGAGTCAGCAGCCCAGCACCAAACGCTGTGTGGTTCCTTCAATGACAACTGCGGCCATCGGGTGGACGAAGGCCTCGCCTGGAAAGGGAGGCGACGTGTGTGCTCAGCCTGGAGGCACGCAGCGCATTCTGGATGGGAAATCCAGCAGGAAGCGAGGACGAGTACAGTCCGCTGCGAAAGCAACAAAGCGGGCGGCGGGACTGCAATCGATTAATGTGGCCACGCAGCGCTCGCTGCGCCGCGCCGAGGACGGCAAGGACGACGCGGCGTCCGCACTGCCGCCGAAATGGCGCCCAAATGTCAATAAAAACGCGGCCGGGGGGGGGGGGAAGGCCGCGGAGGGTGGGACGGACGGTACTGCAGACACTTACAGTGTGCTGTTGAGTTTCAGGGAACTGTCCGATAACTACATGTGAAATGCATTAGTTTTATAAAAGACATGAGTTTGACCTTTCAACTGAAGAAAACTCGATAACTCAATCGTCTTCCGTGATTTTGGTATCGCGTGAGTGATTCCCTACGGTGGCGTAGCGGTTCGAGTTTGGTGTAACAGCTGGTGGGCCGCGGCGCTACCCCGCGCTGCCATAGCGTCCCGCAACACCTGTGTGCCCGTTCCCGACGTCGGCGCTACTCCCTGCTCCGTCCTGCGGCGGCGGCTGGAGGCGCGGGGTATCGCCGGCCGCGTGGATGCGCGTCACCGCGGCGTCGTGTCAGGGGCGGGCTGGCTGGGGCTGGCTGGCGTGGCCGCCGCGCCGACGCCCGTCCGCCCAACGCCTGTCAGACGCCACTCCCGAAACCGAAACAATCGAAGCGGGCGCGACCGGGGCGCAGGCCGGCCGGCTTGAACCACTTTGTAGTAAAATTGATTTACGGTTCGGCCGGCTGGCCTAGGCTGCCCAGACCGGCGCGGCGCCCTTATGCTAATCATAGAACACACGCGGAGGAGAGCGCACAGGGGGTCAGAAGACCGTTGAGGCGGCCAAAATTCTAGACGCGTTTTGAGCACTAAAGTCGCTAAATGGGACTCGAATCGAACGTGTGATCCCACCAATGGATTGCTCTCCGAACAGGGAATCTATGAGTGGGGTCACACGTTCGATTCGAGTCCCATTTAGCGACTCTAGAGCTTAAAACGCGTCTAGAATTTTGGCCGCCTCAACGGTCTTCTGACCCACTGTGGCCACCCACGGCAGAGGAGGGCGAGGAGCACCGGCATGGCACTGCCGGCAGTGCAGTGCTGACGACGCCAACGAGCCACAGGTTGACAGCCGACGAGATAACGGCTGTCAAATGCACATCGGTCCGACAGGCTGATTCGGTCGAGGCGCTACGTCGCACTCATGGGGTGTGCGAGAGAGACGGAACCGGTCTTCTGGCCCACTGTGCGGCTCCTGGCTCGGCACAGAGGATGCCCACACAGGGATGCCCCTGGTGCGTCCTGCTGGTCCTGCCCCCGAACACGTAGACACAGAAAGGGGCTATTCTCGGAGCGACTTCTTTGCATCTACGTCGGTTATTTACGACAAAGGGACACGACGCTGTGAGAGACGCGACACGACGGACGGCGTCTTTGGTCTCCGCCGGAGCGTGTCCTTCACTACGGGCAGCGTCTTCCACGGCGGACGCGAGCAGAGGCCGAGGTGTCCGTGGGAGAGTGGAGAGTGGGAGAAGGATGAGAGAGTGGGAGAGTGGGGTGAAGCGCGTCCGCCGGGCATTTTCAGCAGTGATATATCGATGGCAAGGTCAGGTTGCTTTCCTGTATATTTTTTTTCCAGCCCGACGGCCACGAGGTCCGCGAGGTGGTGGTGTACCACGTTACGGCCCAGCCAATCCGATCTCGAGGCTGTTACATCACGTAGGCCGACATGATCCCCCCCAATCGATGCAGTGCGAACGCCAGTCGAGTGGTTCACACGCGGCGTCCGGGCAGGCCAACTGCAGCATTGTGTGACGGCGGGGCCTCCGGCCTTCGCATTCGGAGGGCCTCGACCTTGGGCACTTTGTGTACACCGAGCGGCACGAAACTTCCCACATCCAGATAATCGTCGGAAGCAAATCTCAGAGTTTCTCGCACCAGGCGGCGCGGGCCCCAAAAACTAGGGCGCGGGAAACAACCCCCGACACGGTCTGCTCAGGCGAGCTGCACCGGTCCAACTTACTTCCCAACGGCAACCCGCTTCCCCCGGAGCCCCCGGACTGCGTCGAGGCGAGATTGATGCCCCACCCCGTCACAGTGGGGCAGAGGACTGGTCTTCTGGCCCACTGTGCCCCTCCTCCCCGCCCATCCAGGCGATGAAGGTCGCCGTCGCCGCGTGCCCGCCGGGTTGCATAACTGCTGGAAACCAGGCGCCAGGTCGAGCCCACCCCGGCGGCGGGGCGCGGCGTAACGCCGGCAGACACGCGATGAGCTCGGCGTCGTCGCCGCCACCACGCCGTCAGCGTCTCGCCGAGACCGCGGCGGTCATGTCGTACCACAGAGGTGACGTCACGGCGCCGCGATCAATGGGTGGCCGGCGGGTACCACCCGGAGGAGGCTCGCGTTGGGGTCCAGGAGGGGCCGCCTGGACGCACAGTGGGCCGGAGGCGGTCAAAACACCGGACGGGTGACGGGTTTTGTGCTCCAGAGTCGCTATGCGGCATTCGAACCGACCGTGTGACCCCACCAATAGGATTGCTCTCCGAACGAGGAATCCATTGGTGGGGTCACACGCTCGGTTCGAGTTCTGTTCGCGTCTAGGGTCCTGGCAGGAACTGGAGTGTCCAGTGGGTGGGAATCGAGGGCCGGGTGGGGGGGGGGCCTCCAAATTGCCGCGGCACGTGAGTCACCGCTGGGCCGGGCCGAGCGGAGCGCCCGGCGGAGGCTCAGGACGGGGTCCAGCGGACTCATTCCGAGAGTCGTTTTCGACGCTCTGTCTCTCTCACACCTGCCGGTGAAAAAATCGAAAAGTTTCAAAAAGTTTTAAAGAATTGGGAAAATTTTGATTAATTTCAACACATTAGAAAAAAAAAATTCTATAATTTTGGCAATTTTGAAAAATAATAGCTAAAGCTTTGATGCGCTTGACCTAAAACTGCGATTTTACAAAAAAATTTAAAAAAATCTAAAAATTTCAAAAATTAAAAAAAAAAATCAAGAAATTTTGTAAAACGTATATAAAAATTTTGAGTTGTTTCCCCCTCAGACAGAGCGACGAGTCGACTCTGCAGCACCTCGCCCTTCTTCTGGCGGGCCGGGCGGCGCAGGGCTGCTCACGCCCCGCCACTGTTCCAAAGCAACGAGTCGCCACGCGTGACGGAGGGGCATCTAATGCGAGCGGCGCCCCATTTGCCTGACAAGCCGCCCCACCCAGCCACCCCCAGCGGGGCACCGCCCCGCCACGCCCTGGCCAGGGCCGCCACGCCCCGTACGGCCATGGCCCGGGGCTGGGCCTGGGCCGCCAGGTCGCAGGTGCCACAGGTGAGGTCATCAAGTCTGCCACTTCATTATTGAGCCGGCGGTCGTGTGTGCCACTTTCAATCAAGCTCGCTTTGCTCCGGCCTGGAAGTGGGAGGGGAGCCAGTCGCAGCATCACGCAGCACACGGCGTGCTGTTTCACTCTGCGAGCGGCTGGAGTGCTTGCTGAAGGCTGCGGGGGCTGCGTTGGCGGGGTCAGGCCCGGCAGGGGGGGGGGGGGGGGGGGGGGGCAACAAGGGCCGCGGGGTGGACCGGGCTCCAGCTCCAGCGGCTCCAGTGGGTGGCGACTGTCCTGCCGGAATCAATCATGCAGTGCCTGGGCCAGGCAAGCCAAGGGCCCGGCAAAAGGGCCACCCTACGCGGCAACGTGGCCCTCCAGGGCACTCCAGAGCCGGCCGGGGCCGTTGAGGGTCATGTAGGGCCATCCGCGGGCCCTTCCAGGACCGTAGACGCGTCCGCGCATCCATCCAGCCGGCCCCGGTGGGCCCCATGAGGTGACCACTGAGCCAACAGGGGTCAGTAACTTGACTCGTCCACACTCCGACAAGCCGTGCCCACACTGGCACGCGCAGTCAAAAAAGAGCTATCAGGCCGCTGGACCCGCGTGTGCTTCTTGTCTCTCTCACACTGAGATGCGAGCATGAGTGAAGGGCGCCGTGGTGGGAGCGACGACGCACTGCCCTTGCGTCCGCGCGCCGACGCCGCGGCGTTCGATTGTTCGGTTATGGGTGGCGCCGCCTGCCGCTGCTGGTCGGACACAACGGTCGCCATGCGTGTAGTACACTGTGCCTTGCCGCCCACGCTCATTACCCTCATTACCATTTTCCATTGCATCTGGCATGGCGAGTGTCACTCGGACGCATTCGGCAACGGCGGCGGTGCGCCGCGGTGGGGGTTGGCTGAGCGCGACGCGTGGCCGACTGCGTGCCAAACACGCCGCCGCGAGCCTCTCCCTCCTCCCCCTCTCTCTCTCTCTCTCTCTCTCTCTCTCTCTCTCTCTCTCTCTCTCTCTCTCTCTCTCTCTCTCTCTCTCTCTTAATCTCTTTCTCTTTCTCTTTCTCTTTCTATTTCTCTTTCTCTTTCTCCCTCTCTCTCCTCTCTCTCTCTCACTGCTCCATATGGCGGCGCTGCACTTGGCGCGGCCGGGTCGGCCGACCGCGACGAGCCGCAAGAGAGCAGCGGGAAAGGGCGCCGCTGGAACAGCGCCGAACCGCGCCGGAACCGCACTGGAACCACTCTGAAACGCACTGGAACCACTTTGAACCGCACTGGAACCACCCTGAACCACACCAAAATCACACAGGAACTGCACTGTTGGCACACTGGGCTTCGCGTCGCGTGGGAAATGCACATCCAGTTGCAGTTGTCGGCTCCGGACCGGCGCCGCACTACAGGCCGTACTCCTGCACCACCGCGATGACACTCGCCTTCTTGAGGGCACACAGCCACACCATCGCCCCCGCACTGCGACCGCGGCGGCCGTCGGCCCTGTCGGCCCACGTGGCGGGAGTCGTGCCCCCCGATGACGCCGACGCGCGCACAGGGTTCGGCCGCGGGGATCGAAGTGGACGCCTCGACTGCGGCTGAGTGCGGCGCTGGGCGTCCCCGACCGCCACCCTCTGACTCACCCTGAGTGACGTCACCGCAGCGCCACCGGCCGCGGGGTTCCAACGCGAGCAGCCACCTTTCCCGGCACTCGTTGCAGCGGGAATGGGAGCGCCACGGCGTGCGCCCCGGGCCTGCGAGCATGCTGCGAGTGGAGGTGTGACGAGGCGTTGCGTCCAGCTGCGTTCGAATGGCCGCGCCGCACACTGGGTCAGAAGACCGTTGAGGCGGCCAAAATACCGGACGCGTTTTGAGCTCCAGAGTCGCTAAATGGGACTCGAATCGACCCTGTGACGCTTCCAATGGATTCCTCGTTTTGAGAGCAATCCATTGATGGGGTCGCACGTTCGGTTCTAGTCCCATTTAGCGACTCTGGAGCTCATAAACGCCTCTAGAGTTTTGTCCGCCTACGCCGTCTTCTGGCCCACTGTGCACCGCAAGCCTCCAGCGAGCTCCAGCCGCGCGGGGGAAGGGGGGGAAGCCCCCTCGGACGCAGCCGGGCGTGGCTCGGCGCGGTGCAGGTGCACGCCTGGCTGAACGCCGCGCACGCTATGCGATATGAGCTATGAGGAGCACTGACCATGCCGAGCCGAGCCGAACCCGACCGAGCCCAGCCGAGCCGGGCCGATCCATCTCAATCAACATTACTCGGGCAGTGCGAGGCAGTGGCGCGCAACCCTTGCCACCCTCCAGAGCATAAGCAAACCATAAACAAGGTGGCAGTTCCAGACGCCGAGGTATCTCACTCGCACCCACGGGGCGTCCCACAGGTGCGAGAGAGACAAAACGACGAGAACGATTCTCGGGAACAGATTACGGCTCCGCCACCGGCTCCGAGGTTCGATTCCCCCTTCGCGCAGCAGCCACGCAGCCGCCTAAAAATAGAGCGAGAGAGAGGAGAAAGAAAGAGAGAGGGGGGCACTGGGGGGCAGGCTGGCGCGCTAACACGAAAGGCAATCGGGAAAACAGAGAGCGCCACTGTGGAGCAAGACGGCGCCAAACGCGTCGACGGGTCGGGACGACTCGGTGGGTCAAGGGACACAAAGTAGAGAGTGTGTCGAGACAAGGGAAGCGCCGCGGTCCATTTCACGCGTCCGGGAAGTTGGGTCCACAAATCCCGGACGGGGTTTGAACTCCAGAGTCGCAAAATGGGACTCGAACCGAACGTGAGACCCCCACCGCTGGATGGCTCTCCGAACGAGGAATCCATTGGTGGGGTCACACGTTCGGTTCGAGTCCCATTTAGCGACTCTGGAGCTCAAAACGCGTCCGGGGTTTTGTGACCGCCTCCACCGGTCTCCTGGCCCACTGTGCGGCGGCTGGCGGCGGCCGTCCAGCACCGCGACGTCGCGGCGTCACAGCCCAGCTGAGCAGCGCTGAGCAGCGCTGAGCGGCGTCCGAGGGTCGGCGGCACGACCCATCAGTCAGCGGCCACAGTCCGGCGTGCACAGCACTGCAAAGCACTGCAGCCTCGCCGAGGCGGCGACGCCCCCCCCCCCTCCCCACCTGCCAGTCCGCAAGCCGCGCGGCCCGCGGTGCACATCCGGTGGTGGGCTGCAAGATAATTGACTTCGATAAGTCGCCCCGCCGAAATAACCAACAGAGTAGCGACGTCAACGTGCAGGTCAAAGCGCGACAAAACGACGACACGCAGACGGCGACATGTAAAACGAACCCAAAGTCTAGCGCGGCTCATCCATATGTACCGGCCGGGCCGGAGCGGCGTGCGGCCCAAAGTGCTCCCGGCGCAGCGGCGTCGCGACGCCGAGGCGTGGCGCGGCGCGGCGGTCCTGCCTGACCGGAAGTGGCAGGACACCACGCAACAACAGCGGGCGGGACGCGGTACGTCGCCAGCACCGCGACGACGCGACGCTGGACGCTGCAGGACAGCGCACGGCGGCGTCGCGGCGTCCGTCCAGCAGCGCGGTGGGCGCGGGGAAGGGCGGCCGCGGAGGCGTCTTGGTGGGAGTGTAGGGTCTAGTTCACTGCCAGCTAAATCCATCCCGCCGCCACCACACACGAGGCAGGGCGTGGCAGGGCGTGGCGGGTCAGGGCGCGGCAGGGCGTTGGTCCGACGCATCGCGTCTCGTCGGTCTCGTCACATCGCACCCCGCTTCGTTTCGTCGAGACTCTCCACTTCTACTTCCCCCCACCCCTCGCCCTTTGGACCCTCCTCCCCTCCCCCTCTTTCCCCATGCCGGTAGTCCTGAGGCTCCTTGCACGTTCAATCTGTCGCCTTTGGTCTTTGCAGCTTCACTCGTCTACTTTTGGGCGCAAGCGGACCACGACAGCAGTGCATGCCGCCAGCCAGCAGCCAGCCAGCCAGCAGCCAGCCAGCCAGCAGCCAGCAGCCAGCCAGCCAGCCAACAGCCCCAGGTCAAGCAAGCAAGACCCTTACATCTAACAGGCAATTCGTTTCACGGTGAGTGAAATAAAGGAAGGACACAGAATGCAACATATGGTCGGTGCAAAAGGCAAGTCTAGCTTTACAGGGTCTCTGCGGTGTTGTCCAACATGACTCGTCACAATGTAGCAGCCTTGATTCGTAGGCTCACAATAATGAGTAAAGGTTTAAAAGGAAATAAATATAGATTATGAAGTACTTCATGACTTTGAGTAAAAAGTTACAACTGGTACTGTCATTCATAGACACATGACCATAGAATATAAAGGTCACAATTGACAGCACACACACATACACACATATATAAAACAATTAAAAGTCACTGACACATGGAAGTTAAAAATATTTAATTGTGTCACAAACAGAGCTAACAATAACAGCCCTACTTAATTATGATTGTTGCAAGTAATATACAATTTATTAAAAAGACTAGCTGTCAACTACTATATAGCAAAATTCAAAAAATTTGGATATGGTAAAAATTTTATGAACAAGTAGTAGTCCCTTGTAAAAGAGTAAAAATTTTGGGACTTAAAAAAAAAAAAACTAGGAGGGTCGTAGAATAGGATGTATTTGGTGATGACAAAACATCAACAAAGTTTAACTACTTATTTGGGGAAGTGTCATACTCAAAGTGATGACAGATAGTGACCAAAACAATGGATGCTTGACAGAATGGAAAAAGTACCAAGAACATGTTTGGACTGCCACTTTGCTCCAGGACAAAACTTTAATAGGCCAAGAGTACAGTATACTTGTACTTAGGCCTCCCATTACTACTAGTCTTCTGCTTGCTCACGACCCCCACAAAGACTTGCAATATTGTGTGACGACGCCCTAAGTCTGGCCCGAGGGTATTTTTGAGAAAATTATGGGGACAACCCTGACATTGAACTGCTGTCAGACAGAATGGGAGGCCCCGACCTTTATACTGATAAAAGTTAAAACCATGTCTGGGCCTGGGCAAAAACCTGCCAGCACCAGAAGAGAATTCCAACCCAAATTTCTCGGAACATAGAGGCCTCCCACGCGAACTACCACAACAGTAAGACGAGCACGGCTGAAATTATGGCCCCGCGGAATGAGAAATTAATCCCGCGGTGGAAAAGACGTCACTTTTACCTGTATTTTCCGGTGTCTCAGCGACGGGGTCCCTCGCGTCGGCCATCTTAGCACCAGTCACTGAGGACTCTGGGTAAAAAACAACAAGGAGAAGAAATTGAACAGTCGAGCATCAGATCACGAAGCGACGCGTCGTCGTCACCACAACAGCTGAGCCGCTGCAGACGACACATTGTGCGCCAAGTTTTCCAGGACTTAGCCTGAACAATGACTGGAAAGGAAGTGTACATTGTGTCTGCCGTGCGCACCCCGATCGGTACGTTGCAGGGCTTCCACTCCTCAGGGGTGCTTTCCTGCATTTGCCTTTTCCAAGTCCTTGTTAGTGGTCGGTAACCTCAGCTTGCACGGTGTTTCATCATGCTTTTCTGATTTGCTAAATGACATGTCGCATTTCGTTGTGTTCTTTCCATCAAAACCAGATGCAGATTCACTTTCGTTTGAAGACACCGGTCAAACAATTCATACCATCCAGTTTCGTGTCAAACATAACCTCTGCTGCATCCCAGGTGGGATTAAATCCCCCTTATTTTGTACTTTGCTTCTTTTAAAAGCACTTCAATGCGAATCTCCCCTTGTATTCGATTGCATTTCAAGTTGTCTGTATAGCCTCATTTTTTTCACCGATCAGAAAATAATTATTTTTCATTCAATGTTATGACTCTGAAAAGAGAAAGTTAACTTTCTCTTAATTTTTTTGATGACCTCCCAGGCTGTTGCCACAAATTGATTCAGAAAGCCCTATTCTAATGTTTTCTTTTATTGTGACTTTGCTTTCACACCTTCCATCTAATTGCAGGTTCGTTAATGGGAGCATTTACAGACGTCCCAGCTCATGAGTTGGGTTCTGTCGCAGTAAAAGAGGCTGTTGCTCGAGCTAAAATCTCACCTGAGGATGTTTCGGAAGTGATCATGGGTCAAGCCTTGACAGCAGGCCAAGGCCAGAATCCAGCTCGCAACACCTTAATTAAAGCTGGTATTCCTCAAAGTGCCACGGCTCACATTATTTCAATGTTGTGCGGATCAGGATTAAAGTATGTCCATTATTTTGAAACCACCCCTGCTTGTGTCTTGTAATGTTGTGTAACTCATACCATTTGTTGATTTTTCAGAGCTGTGGCATCTGCTTACCAAGCCATCAGGAGCGGGGATTCTAGTGTGGTTGTGTGTGGTGGGCAAGAGTCTATGACTAGGGCCCCTCATGTAAACTTTCTGCGAGCTGGAGTGAAGATGGGAGATACACAATTTAAGGATTCCATGATTTTAGATGGATTGACTGATGTATTTCACAATATTCACATGGGAGTAACAGGTTTGTAGTAAATGGCAAGGCTGTGATTAAAAAAATGAACTCGTTGAGTTAACACATGAATACTCTCTCAGCTGAAAACTTGGCAGCCAAATACAATATTTCACGTGAAGATCAAGATGCATATGCATGTGAATCACAGAAAAAAGTGCAAAAGGCAACTGAGGCAGGATACTTTAATGCTGAAATAGTTCCTGTGAATGTCAAAGGACCTGGCCGCAATGCTCAACCAGTTTCAGTATCGCAAGATGAATTTCCTCAGAAAAATGTCTCTATTGAGGCTCTGACCAAGCTGCGTGCAGTTTTCAAAAAGGTTTGGACTTGAGAAAATGGCACCTTTCTGCACTAACCCTCTGTCTGGCTATAAGGAAAATATTGCACCCTATTTCAGGATGGCACTGTTACTGCAGGAAATGCCTCTGGAATCAATGATGGAGCTGCGGCTTTGGTACTAATGTCCAAGGAGGAAGCTCTCAGTCGAGGATCGCCTGTACTGGCGAAAATAGTTGCCTATGCTCAAGCTGGGTGTGACCCAGCTATTATGGGTATAGGACCTGTGCCTGCGGTAAATGCTCTGGTAAGGACTTTTTTTTTTTTTTTTTTCAAATAAATTGGAAGAGAGTTAGTTATCTTATGTATCTTGAAACTTTTTCTCACTACTCACTGTGGGTCATTTTTGTTCATAGCTGAAGAAAGCTGGATGGACTAAGGATGAGGTAGACCTATGGGAACTGAATGAAGCATTTGCTGCTCAAAGTTTAGCTGTGCTGAAGGAGCTGGAAATCAACCCATCTAAGGTCAACATTCAAGGGGGAGCTATCTCTCTTGGACACCCTATTGGAGCATCAGGTGACTACTTTTTCTCCAGTTGTTAATACCTTTAATGGAGTAACATATCATGTGAAACCTTTCTTTTTCAATTGCAGGAGCTCGTGTCCTCGTAACACTACTCCATGCTCTCAAGCGAACTGGAGGCAAAAAGGGTGTAGCTGCCTTGTGTGTTGGTGGAGGCATGGGTGTGAGTATGGCTGTAGAATGTCTATAGTTCAGATACACTATTTTAGTCAAGATCATGATGCATGAAGTTGTAAAAAAATCTTAAAACTACAACCATTGATCTATGAAATATTAATTATCAGTTACCAAGGGCCCTGTTGTTATCATGTATCAAATTTTATTGACCGTTGGGAAATGTAATCCCTTTCTGTGAAATGTAGAAATATTTTTACCGATGTTATTGAAAGGAACTTTTGCTGTTTGGATTTCTTGTCCCCTGTAATTTTATTGTTAAGTTGTATGTAGACTATTTTCTGTGATGGCCTCAGCTCAAAAGTGCATCTCCATGAGATTACCGGCAAGTACTGTTAGTTATTATGTAATTTATTTTTCACTTGTTATCCTCTACAAAATGTCATAAGTAACCACTTTTTGTCTATATTATGTTTTTCTTGTAGAATTGCCCAAATTAACAGGTGCGTAGCCTCTCTAAGCACACATTTGTGCCATACTCAATATGATGTGTTAAAGTATTATCATCTCTATTTATTTTAAGAATTGAGCTGGTCACTTGTCATTAGACTAAGATTGCTATTACTGTTTTTTTAATCACTTTTGTTTTTCAGAATGGTTTTATTCATCTTTCCCTTGCTTTTGCATATGATTTGAAGGGTTACCATCCTTTTACTTCTTCATTGACAATACTGTAGTTGGTTCATTTTCTGTGTCTTCCATGTTTCATTGTGATACATCAACTGTTATTTTCATACATTGTATATTTAAAAATCTAATGATTTTCCTTTGAGATCTGCGATATCCTTTTTCAATCATTGTTTTTTCTTGACTGAAAGGAAAAGGGTATGTTGGGGCCATGAATTACATAACAAAATGTAAATTGTATATTGATCACCTCGGTGTAATCTTAAGTCTGAACTTTCAACTTGTGACAATACATATAAAACTATATCGCCAATGCATACCTGTGCACTAAGTCTTGCATGGGAATCTGTTATTTTGTAGTAAACATATATCTGCATCAATTTTACACTTGATTTTGAGAAGCATCAATATAATATTGTTATGAAATTTTGATTGATTGATTTATTTACAATCATGCATCTATGATTCTTCTTTCTTTATCTGTTGTTTCTCTTTAAGTTTTCGAACACGTTCCACAGTTTCTGCCTGTCTTCGCAGTGTTTTAGGTTTAACAACTTGCTTGTCTTGTTTGACGACTTGTGAACGATTTAAGAATTTTTCAACAGACTTCACCATATCTATCTGAGAAACACAATACAGACTAGTCATAAGCCTTCAAATGGGAAATACATCGCTGCATGTTCAGTACTTACATGTGGCGGAATATGCACATATCTTAAATTCCGTGCATGTACGAAGAAGTTATCAAAAAGGTGAGGTTTACCACTAGCATCTCGAAAAAGAACATGAGACATATCTACGTTCATATATCTGACAAAAAAAATGAAAACATAAATCAATACGTTATTATGGTATTCTCTTGAGTGTCATAACCTAGCTGCTCACATTGGAAACAAAATGAAGCTCTTAGAAGAAAATGCAAATTGATCACCCATTTTCTCTCTGTTCATTCTTTCTTTATTGCTTATCTTACTACGAAAGTAAATACTTACGGGTCACACCGAACAATGTTTCCTGTCACTGATGCTCCATTTCTGAGGTCCACTGTGGTCTGTTGACCTTTTAGCGTCATGAGTAGACACACAAGTGTGTTATAGCATAAGTGCTTTTCTTTCGATGGCAATCCGGCCTCCATTTGAGCTGATGACTTCTACCGTAGCAGTTCTCTTCTGTTTTGCCTGAGTGAAAGAAAGCTCTTTCGCATGTATGGAAAAATTCCAACAAGTTTCAGAGTTCGTCTGCTTCCCGCATTCGCACTAACATGTAAATAAACAGGTGGGCACAGCAAAAAATACTAACATGTATAGTCCTTTTTGAAAAAAAAAAATCGATCAAAAAATTATAACTGAACAATACAACGACACTGAAGCGAATGACTGCATCAATCTCCATCCGACTAGCCGAAAGTGTAAAAAAAGTCGCATTTTACCAACAGCTAGCCTTGCAGGGCAGTTGGCTAGACTGCGTCAGAAGTACAGAGGGAGGAGGCGACCGTTTCAAACCACTCGCGGAACTGTCCAGAGCCACGATTCATCCCCATTCCACTGTCATGGCCAATCAGAGCGCTGGAACTGTAGCATCAGTGATTGAGGACGAGCCTGGTTCATTTTAACACAATTCTTCAAGCCGCCCGGAGCGGACGCTGCGCTGGGCCAGAGGGGCTCCTCACCAGCAACAGGTCCCCCCCCCCCCTGTTCACCTTGGCCTTGACTTGAGGTCCGACGACTCAAGCCTAAAATGTCAGAGGTCCTCCTTCCGAAGATTCGCAGCATTCGCACACCATTTCGAGTCCTGTAAGACAAGGAAAGACCGGACTGGCTCTTGTCACGTGGAATGACCAGTTGCGGGTGAGGCTCCCGAGTTCCTGCCGCCCAGCAGGCTGACTCCGAGAGTGTCTCTCTCCCTTATACAGAGCGCCCCATGAGTCCGAGGGAGAGGCTAGAGCGACGACAACGACGGAATCATTCTGCTGCCCCTTCATGCTCATTACGCTCGCCTTCCAGAACGGCCGTTTCCCGAACGGGCGAGCACGCGGTCGGATTATCCCATGGATTACGCGGCTTCGCATAACGCGTGCCGTGTGCCCGGCCCATCGGGTTTGTTAATAGTGAAAGTATCCCTGCAGCGCCGCTGCTGGCCGGCCTGGCCAGCCTGAGCCTGGGCAGTCGCCAAGATTGGAAAGAGGGGGGGAGTGGTCGCGATGGATGAACAAGAACGGTAGGGGGGTCATATGGGGTGCTGGACCGGGCGTGGCGCGGCGTGGCGCGGCGGGGCTGGGGCCCGGGGCCCGGGGCCCGTAGGGGGCCCGCTGGAGTCTGGAGGGGCTCGCGAGGGCGGGTGGGGGTTGACGGGGACCTGGCGGGGGCAGCGCGGGTTGGGGCGGGCCTGGACTGGCTGCCTGGACTGGCTGCTGCCGGGATTCGTTCCCTGGCTCTTGGACACGGAGCATCGCGCCGCCATGACCAACGCCACCAGGGTGGTCTGCGCCCTCGCGCTCCTCGCCGCCGTCGTCTACTGCCTGGCCGGCGAGACCGCCGCGATTAAGGTGTGTGTGTGTGTGTGTGTGTGTGAGAGAAAGAAAGAAAGAGAGAGAGAGAGAGAGAGAGTGTTAGCGTGTGTGTGTGTGTGTGTGTCTGTCTATGTGTGAGAGCAAGTAGTGAGAGAGTGCGTCGGTGCGCGACTTGTCAGTGTGAGTGCCAATCCAAGTGTCAATCTCACCATTTGAGGGTGCCAGTGCAGACAGGTGCGTGCGTGTGAGTGGTGCGCGCGAGTTCGCGGTGTGTCTATGTGAGAGTGAGAGTGTGTCTATCTGTCATGCGGTGCTATTTACGTTCCACACGCGCGGTGGCTGCAAAGTGCAGGTGGACGTGCTGCAGTGTGGCGTCATCCACCGCCAATCGGAGGCCGCAGGCCGACGGCGGATCGGCCGCGCCGTTTTGCAGCTGAAAACAAAGTCAAACCCGAACGGGGGGGGGGGAGGAGGACGGAGAAAAACCGACGTGTGTGAATTGTGAATAATTGCATTGTGGTATCTCTCTACGCTATGGGTAGGCGCCAAAGAATCGAGAGTGGATCGCGCCGTCTCGGTGAGGCAAAAAGAGCGACAGGTTCATCAATATGCAGAATGTCGCCGCTGCGTGCTGCAGTCGGTCTAGCCTACATCGAGTACGGCATGCAAGACTGCGCGTCGCTTTCGTCGCTCTGTCTCTCTCGCACCCACGGGACGCCCTACGTGAGTGCGAGGGAGACTGAGAAGGACCCTCAGTCTGCATGTGTGTTAGCCGCACTCGGGGCGCCGCGTGAGCCGCTGCTCCACATTAGAGTCCTAAATACTGACGTCAGTATTTAGGACTCTACTGCCGTGTTGGGCTGCCCGGCATGGAAGGCTGCCCTGCGATTGGCCGGCGAGACGCAGCCGGAATCAGCGGGAGGCGGGATGGGATGGCACCACGACTGAGGGTCCTGTTGGCGTAACAGTTAATCACGGACCGCGATGGAGTGGCGTAGTGCGCTCGATTGCGTGAGTCTGCGCACCGGAATAGGGCTGCACAGTGGGACAGAGGACCGTTGAGGCGGTCTGAATCCCAGATGGGTTTTGAGCTCCAGAGTCGCTAAATGGGACTCGAATCGAACGTGTGACCCCACCTATGGATTCCTCGCTTGTAGCAATCCATTGTTGGGGTCAGACGTTCGATTATTGAGTACCATTCAGCGACTCTGGAGCTCAAAACGCGTCTAGAATCTTGGCCGCCTCAACGGTCTTCCGGCCCACTGTGGGCTGGCCCTGTGGCCGGTAGAGTCGCCCCGTCTCTCCCGCACCCCTGAGGACGCCCCATGAGTGCGAGAGAGAGGGGCCTAAGCTCTGTCCGGATTCGCCAGCGATTGAGTGTCGCCCTGCTGGCGTCCCCGGTTCGTGTCCCCGGGCCGCCGAAACCGAAATGTCAAGGCCGCCCGCAAAAAGGCCGCCGTTCCGTCTCGCACTCGCATTCGCCACAAATAAATCCGGATCGTCCTCTGATTGATTAGAGGAGGAAGCGATAACATAGCGATTGACAGCCCCCTCCTTTCCCTCTCCCCGGCGGCGGCGGTCTGCAGGCAAGTAGTCCCTTTTCCCTTTCACTGCAGCAATGCGAGTGGCAGACAGTCGCGCGGCTCTCCGCCGGTGTGTGAACCGAGGTGTGAACCTTGCCCCGTTCCCCGTTCTCACACCTTGAGCCGTTCGCAACCGCAGTGCAAGGACGCCGGTAAACAGCAGTCCGCAGCACAGTGGGTCAGAAGACCGTTGAGGCGGCCAAAACTCTGGACGCGTTTTCAGCTCCCGAGTCGCTAAATGGGACTGCAATCGAGCGTGTGACCCCACCAATGGATTGCTCTCCAAACGAGGAATCCGTTGGCGGGGGTCACACGTTCGATTGCAGTCCCATTTAGCGACTCGGGAGCTGAAAACGCGTCCAGAGTTTTGGCCACCTCACCGGTCTTCTGGCCCACTGTGGGCAGCAGCCCGCTGAAGGTGGTGGCTTCGATCCCCAATACCCGCGAGCTGCGTTTGTTGTTGTTGTTGTTGTTGTCAGTTTTTGAAGCGACCTAGCGACGACGGGCATTGTCCTGGATGTGTGACAGGCTAGCAGACCGAACCCTGGTAGTATAGTCGCTTTGTCTCTCTTGCACCTGCACCGGACGCCCACGAGTGCGAGAAGAGCCTGTCCTGAAGAAGAAGGGGGAAGTCGGTCGGAAGAAAACAGCCCCCTCTGGCGAGACTCGAACCCACGGCCCGGCGGCGGCCCGACTGCGCGGCCACTGCTCTGCGGTTCAGGCCGTCGGCGACCTTGGCCTGCTTGTGGGCCTCGCGGGCCTGCACGGCGCGCACGCGGGCCGCGTCCAGCAGCACGCCGGCAACGCCCTTTCTTTCCCTGCGTCGCCTCGGCCGCCTCGGCCGCCTCGCACGGATCAGATTGGCCATAGCCGGCCGGCCTAAATCCATTGGACCGCGTGTCGCAAGCAAGCCACTCGCAGGCTGCTAGAAAGCCCGCACAATACAGTGGGCCAGCGCATGCGGCCAAAACTCGAGACGCGTTTTGAGCTCCAGAGTCGCAAAACAGGACTCGAACCGAACGTGTGACCCCACCGATGGATTCCTCGTTCGAAGAGCAATCCGTTGGTGGGGTCGCATGCTCGCTTCGAGTCCTGTTTTGCGACTCTGGAGCTCAAAACGCGTCTAGAGTTTTGGCCACCTGGTGGTCTTCTGGCCCACTGTGTGGCAGCTGCTGAGTCTGAACGAGAGCACCGGCAATCCCATTCCCCCCCCCCTCCCCGGCAGCCACGGCGGCGGCGGCGGCGGCGGCGGCGGCAGATGCAGTCCAGCGACTTTGACGCACGGGTGCAGTGAGAGTGACGCGGCCGTTTTGACGGCGGCGCGGCGAGGAAGACGACCGGCAGAATAGCCAGCGAGGGCCGAACAGAGGCGGTGACGCAACGCAGTGACTTGATGCCGGGGAAGTGTCACCTCGCGGCAGGCCTATCGAATGTCGACCAGGCGCGCCGGCGGGGGATCAGGTGGTGGAGTCGTTCCGGCCGCTCCGGTCGTTCCGGACGCCTGCTGACGGCAGTTCCATGAAATATCTCACAGTAGTAGTTCCGGTCACACAGTGAGCCATGGTGCGTGTTCTTTGTGCCGATCTCGTTTCCAAGTTCGTGCTACAGACACGTCCGAGTCGTTCCAGAGCTCAAACCGCGTGTTTTGACCGTGGCCAGGTCATTCCAGTAACGTAGTTCGCCGGTGACCTGCAACTTTTGAGCCTGCCTGGTGCGATTCAGTGTAATGAGCGACTGCAAGGCCCGCGGCGAGGGCGAGGCGGGGGGAGGGGGAGGGGAGGGGCAGGGGGCAGGGGCAGGGGCAGCACACTGGTCCAGTCGCTGGACTCCACCGACCTCCCTGCAAGGCCGTCCTGGACTTTACGGCCGTCGGTTACCATGGCAACGGTAACACATTACCGGTTTCACTTCTAGTTCCAGAGAAAACGAAAAGGCGCGGACGGACCCTCGCTGGGGTTTCCGAACCTCCTGAAAGTGTCGCGCCTACCCATGAAGGAGGACCATCTACGTGGAGTAGCAACGGGCACCTGTCATGGCGGAGCTATCGAGGAGATGCTGGAGAGAGAGGGAGCGAGAATAGGTTAGGCTGGTTAGGTTAGGTTAGTAGAGTGGGCCGGGTAAGGCACCGGCTCGTTCCACTAGAGCGTGGCTACTGTGCAGTGTATCAGGTGAAGCATAGTGTAGTGGAGTGGGCCGGGTAAGGCACCGGCTCGTTCCACTAGAGCGTGGCTGCTGTGCAAGGCGCGGTGGCGTATGCGTCATTTCGAAACAGCGGTGGGGTGAACCGTCGCGGGGAAGGGGAGGGGGCAGAACACATTGCGCGCGGGCTGCGCTCCTGGATCGGCTGGTCAGCGTGTGTCGTTATGTTGTGAACAACAACAGTGCCTTCCTCTTCTTCCTCTTCTTCTTCTTCTTCTTCTTCTTTCTTCTTCTTCCGTGTGCTGGCCGTCGGCCCGTCCGTCCGCCCGTCCGTCTGTCTGCCCGTCAGAATGTGGGAAAGTCCGTCCTCGACAGCTTCCGAGGATCTGAAACGGAATGTGCTATGTGGTGCCACCCGCGCGATGTGCGATGTGCGGTGCGTGGAGGAAGTGCGTTATTGCAGCAAGAGGCTCGCCATATCACGGTCATAGCGCACGCCTATGCGCATGCCGCACGCGCACAGCGGGCCAGAAGCAGAGATGAGGAATGGGCCAGCCCACGGCGGCCCACCGCCAGTGCGGCGGTATCGGCTGCAGCAGTAGTCACCGGAGCGAGACGAGCGGTCTCTGCCACCGCAGCCGCTCAGCCCATGGGCCAGCCCATTCCTCACCTCTGGCCAGAGGACCGCCGCAGGTGACCGAAATTGGCGAAATTTAATAGGACTCGAACCTACCGTGTGACCCCGCCAATGGATTGCTCTCCGAACGAGGAATCCATTGGCGGGGTCGCACGCCTGGTTAGAGTCCTGTTCAGCGTTTCTGGGAGCTCAAAACGTATCAAGAGGGCCGCCGCCGCCTGCGCCGGCCTTGGCCCACTGTGACGCGCCCGTCACGGCCTGTCAGTGCACCGGCGGGGCGCCCCGTGTCTGAAACGAACCCTTTGAAAGTACAAGCAGGCGACGACGGAGAACTAACTGACGCCCGAAAATAACTTTTCTGTCGTTTTGCTTGTGGCAGAAGAGGCAGGTGTACCGCGGCTTCCACCAGGGCCCCGCCGTGCCCGTGCAGCTGACCCGGAAGCTGAGCGAGGAGGAGAAGGAGGCCTTCCGCGCCGCCAAGCGCGCGCACCGGGCTGAGCAGAAGATCCCCGGGCGCGCGGGCGTCGACTACCCCACCTACCACGAGGTGCCCGCCACGCACTTCTCGTGCCACGACGTGCCCGTGGTGCCCGGCATGTACGCCAACGAGGAGACCGGCTGCCAGGTACGACCGGCTAGACTCACAGCGGGTCAGAAAACTGGAGGGGGTGGAGGCTGGGGTGGAAATTCCGGACGGGATTTGAGCTTCAGAGTCGCTAAATGGGACTCGAACCGCACGTGTGACCGCACCAATGGATTGCTCTCCAAACGAGGAAACCATTGGTGGGGTCACACGTTCGATTCGAGTCCCATTTCGCGACTCAGGAGCTCAAAACGTGTCCGGGATTTTGGCCGCCTGCGCCGTTCTTCTGGCCCACTGTGCTACTGTTCTATAAAAATGAAATTCTTACGGCAATGATTTTCAACTTCCTCGCCAGGCCTACCACGTCTGCCACGACGGCCGCGAGGGCGACCAGGGCGCCTCCTTCCTCTGCCCCAACGGCACGCTCTTCAACCAGTACGACTTCAACTGCGACTGGTGGTACAACGTGGACTGCGGGCAGGCACGCAGCTTGTGGAGGTGATTTTCTTTCGCGTGTTTATTTCTATTTCCCTGTTGGTGGTGTTGGCCAAGATGTCGCGACTGTGCGCCGAATGTGTTGCAGCTACAACGCCGACCCCGACAAGAACCCCTACTACCCCAAGGCCAAGACCCCCGAGCAGATCGCCGACATCGAGGCCGGAGCGTACGCCGCCGCCGTCCAGGAGTCTGGTCGGTACCAGGAGCAGGCAGAGAAGTACCACCAGTACCAGCACGCCGCCTTCTAAGCCCGCCACCAGCGTTTCCAACAGAGTTACCCCGACGACACATGATTATTCTTCGAGAAACATTTTTGGCCCGACGGACCACGATCTGACCCAACCGGGAGGATCTCCGTGACCTCACGACCTTGTAGATAGTGTATTTAATTTATTGAGTGCGTGTGTGTGTGTGTGTTTTGATGAATATTTGATAACGGGGACTTTACCTCGAAAACGAAGAAACTCAAAATATGTGACTTGGACATGATTTAAATAAAATACAAAACAATTTTCACGCATCGCCTTTGCAGATATTCCTACTCAAGATTCACATGAAACATTATGATCAACAACTATGAAGGAAAGGAACAAGAAGAAAGAATATGCCGTCGATTCGTGTACGAATGAGGCAAGTCCAACAGGATGTAGTAAGAATGACTCTCTCATTCGCTCAACTGACCCGTACCTACGGCGTTGTAAATTCACACAACAGATTCACACTATGGCTTTATGATACATAACAACAAAACAAAATGACACTGTTAACATAATTGTCACATCTTGACACTAACATTCATCAGAAATGACTTTCCGGCATATATAGGCCGCAAAAAAAAATTAAAAATCGAACAATTTTAGTCAGACACGTAAAACACATTAACGTACAAACAAGCACAAAATTTCAATTTGATACTCCTCAACAAAACGGGGATTTTATTTCGAATGAATATTAAAACACGCGTGTCGCCCTAATGCGGGCCCTAGAAGCTGCACGAGGCCTAGGCCGCCTAGACTCTAGTCGTGCTGCGAAGCGGGCGAGCAGGATGGGTTGCCTACGCGGCGGGCGCAGCGCTGCGGGCCGCGCGTTGGGTTGCCTACCTCCGGGCGGGACCAGGGCTAACCTTGCTGCTCGGACTGTACCAGCCTTCTGGCCCACCGGGCAGGGCGCATCTTGCCGCTCGGTCCTGTGCGTCGAACGAACGGCAACGGAGAAACAAAAATAGCGAAAGCCACTGTTGTTTTTGGTGGCTGGACTGGCCGCAGCCTCCGCGTTGTCCGATGCGGCCCTGGTGAAGGCCGACCCCGGCTCCGGACAAGGAGGTCACCGAGTCGCTTCTTCTGATGCTGATGGCTTAAGACTGCCTCCTGGTGTCGACAGGGAGCCGCCTGGTGCCTATTAACGGACCCGCCCGATTAGTTTGTAGTTGTGTTCGCGGAAGATGGCAGCCCCGTAACACACCTGGCCGCCGCTCACGGAAGATAGCAACCCTGACACGCCGTGTTTACGGAAGATGGCAACCCTAGCACAGTGGGCACGCCGCCAAGGCGAAAGGCGGCGCGCGGAGCGCGGACCCAGCGGACCCCCACCGTTCTTCAGCCGCCCTCCGCCCCGGTAGGCAGGCCGTCCAGCTAGAAGGAGGCCAGCGCGTGGAGGTGCTGCAGCCGCTCCTCGTGGTCGCTGTTGTACAGAGCGGCCAGCTGCTCCGGGCTCAGCAGTGCCCCTGCAAGAAGAAGAAGGAGAGGGAGCGCGCATGGGATGAGGCGGCCGATATTTGTGGTAATGGAGCGCCGGCAGCGCCATCTAGCGCCGGCAAAAGGGCGCGCGGTCGTCAACAACAACAACAACACGCGTGTTGCTGTGACGTCACGCGCTATGCAACGCGCGCACGGCAGAAGAGAAGGGGCATCCCCGCTGTTTTACCTGGCAGCTCGGACGCCCAGTCATCGTCCAGCAAGAACGACGGCGTGTCGCCCAGGAGTGCGGCGTCGTTGTGAGATGACTGCAAAAAGAGAGCAGTGTTAATTCTTTTTTTGGAGTTTCGCGCGGGCTGCCGTTCTGTCTCGATTCTGTGTTTCTGTTTTGCCACCAGTGCAAGCAGCGAGCTCGGAGGAGACCGCTGTTGTAAGCCAGCGGACTCGAATCGGGTTACCTCTGACAAGCCGGGGAAGCTTAGGCCGAACAGATCGCGGCTCGGGAGGTGCTGGGCTGGCTCGATGTCGATGAAGGCGGCCAGGGAGTGGTGGTGGTGCGGGCCGCCCAGGTGGTGGAACTTGCGCGGCAGCGGCGGCGGGGTGGGGGACGCCGACGGCGAGGGCGCGAGCCGCTGCGGCGGGTGCGGCACCTCCAGGGGGTGCAGCTTGTGGTGGTACAGCGCGGGCGGCGGCACGTTGGGCGGCGGCTGCAGGGCGGCCGACGGGAACGGCGAGAGGTTCATGTCGTCCTGCTGGGGGCGCGCGTGCAACTGCGGGGGCGGCGGCGGGGGCGGGGGCGGGGGCGGTGACGGTGACGGCTCGGGCTTGTGGACGGGGAGGTCGGGCTGCGGGTTGAAGGGCCGTCGCGGAGGACCGGACGCGCCGCCGCCGGCGCCGGGAAGCTGGAGAGGAGGACCCAGCGGCCGCTGCAGCCCCACCAGGTGCGAGGCGTGCTGGTTCCAGCCCGCCGGCGTGCGCAGCAAGTACGTCGAGTCCACCTGCGGCACGGGGAGGAACACCGGACGTGTGACCGTGTGACTACGCCAATGGGATTGCTCTCCGAATGAGGACTCCATTGGTGGGGTCACATGTTCGGTTCGAGTCCTGTTAACCGACTCTGGAGCTCAAAACGCGTCCAGAGTTTCGACCGCCTGCGGCGGTCTTCTGGCCCACTGTGGTGTAAGTACACCCTGTGACGCGCACCCTCCGCGGTCAGCGCGATCCGCGGCGATCAAGGCCGCGGTGACAAAACACAGACAGTGGAGCCGGCGCCTTTAACGAGAAGTTTAACGTCCCCGCTGTGGAGTAATGGCAGCAGGGCCTGCGATGGCGACACCAACAATTAGGCACCTCGGCCGCGCGGCCGATAGCGCAGTGTGGCGCACCGACGCTGGCGGCGCTGCAGAGAAAGAGACACTCTCTCTCGCAGCGGGCAATAAAGCACGCCAGGCATCAAAATTCATGCAAATCTACACTTGTAAAAAAAAAAATTAAACACACAAAAAAAATTGTTTTGCATAAACATCGACATTTATGCATTTCTACACTTGTTAAAGAAAAAAAAAATTAAAAAATTGAAAAGTTTGGTTTGCAACGCACAAATTTGCGTGGTTCGCGCCACGCGCAGCGGAGCTGGGCCGTCGCCGTGGCGGTGGTGGTTGGGGGGGGGGCAGAGAACGGCACACGCCACGCGAGAAGGGGAGAAGGGAGAGAGGCGTCTGATGAGCACAAAAAGAAGCAAAATGCGCGAGGCGCTGGCGGTGTGACCGCGCGCGTCAAGGCGTTCCAGCGCTTCCAGCGCAGCGCCGCCCCGCTGCTGCAGACTCGTTCCGTCTTCGTCGCTTAGTCTCTCTCGCGCTTACATGAATGCGAGAGGGATAGAGCGACGACAACGACACTCGGAATAATCAATCTGCAGGCACGAGCGGCGCAGAGAAATGCTGGTAAAGAGTGTTCGGGCTCCGGGGCGTGGCCGGAGGCCGGAGGGGCCGCGGGGGGCGTCGTGTGTTCGGGCATCGGGGCGTGGCCGGAGGGGCGGGGGGGGGGGTGCGTTCGGGCGCCACGACGCGATTCGCAACGACACGACCGACGCCCTTTGCGTCATGGATGTTATTCGGCGTGCTGCGGGCTGATTCCGAACGACGCCGATGTCGTCCTGTCTCTCTCGCTCTCACGGGCCGTGCCGGAGGGGTGCGAGAGAGACAGAGCGACGCCGCACTGGCCCGCAGGCCGGCCGCACTGCGCTCCGACAGGCAACGCATCCAGAGATGATTAAGCGGTCCAGCGTGAGGGCCTCGCCGAGGGCGGCGCGGACCGTGGCGCCGCGGTGGCGTTGCGGTGTTTGCAGTCAAGGCGCGGGAGTGCGAAAAAAAAAATAGCGGCAAAAAGGAGCAAGCAGCACTATAAAACAGGCAGACCGAATCCAGGTAATCGCAGCAAAAAGTCCGGCCCGCGGGATCGCCGCAAAGCCTTGTTCTCTGCTGCAAATTGCCTCATTTCTTCGTGGAAAGAATAATAAAAATAAAATAAATATCCTATAAATAAATAGAGTGACTGACCGTGTTCTGGCCCGAGACCTGCCCCTCGGGCGGCACGTAGCGGCCGTCGTCCGTCTGCAGGACCTTGATGATGGTGGCGTGCGGGTCCTGCGCGTGGCTGTGGCCGTCGGGGTGGCCGTGCGGGCCGTGGCCGTGGTGGGCCGACTGGTGGCCGTGGCCGCGCCACTGCAGCCCCACGCCGTCCGGCACCGAGAAGCCCGCCTGCTGCAGCTTGTTGAGTGCCAGCCGGTCGGCGCGGAATGCGTCCTCGGGGATCTTGCCGCCCGTGTGCGGGTTCACCTGCTCGCGGAAGATCTGCCGCTTGTGCTGCAACGAGAAAGACCAGGGTCACGGATAAACGGGGCGTTTTAAAAAAGACCGCCATCATCGACTCACTGATTTTACGACAAAGGGGCGTTAGTCCTCTGCATCCTCGCCCCTAACCTTAACACATTCGCGACCGGACTCATTCCGAGCGAACTTCCTCTCACGACCGAACCCCCTTCAGACCCTCCGGGAATCATGTCCCCGGACGGTCGCGAGAACCATGTCATTCACGGGGACGAGGTGCCCGTACGGGCTTCAACGAGATTCGGGAAAAACGTTACGGGTACACGGTTCCAGTACGCAATGTGGTCGACGATCACTTTTTTCTTCGAAAATAAGATAAAAAACCAAAAAGACCTCAATTTGAAGCTCGTACGCCAATTTTTGTGTACGGGAACCGTGTACCCGGACGGTCCCCAAAGACATGACGAGTACGGGAACACCGTTCCCGTACGTAGCTCGGCAACGGGGCGGCCTAGGAAGGCAAATAGGGGTATTTTCGGAGTTGGTTGCAGCAGCTCGAAACGGGTCGAAAAGTGTGGCAATGGCCTGGGCTTGCGACGCTGATTCCGAAAATACCCCTATTTGACTTCCTAGGCCGCCCCGTTGCCGAGGTACGTACGGGGAACGGTGTTCCCGTACTCGTCATGTCTTTGGGGACCGTCCGGGAACCTTGTGCCCGTGCAAAACTCATCGCACGACGTCCAGAAAAAAATTTACTTGCGTCTTACGTGAAGGCGGTTCCAAAAAAATATGTCTCATGATTGTGACTACCATGGTTCGCAAAGTCATTGTTCCGGGAACATGGTTCCCGGTTGGTCGTCTGGGTTTTTTCCCGGCCGGGAACCATGTTCCCGTACGGTCGCGAATGTGTTAACCTGTCATTGAGGGAGGCGAGGGACGCACAGCGGGCCGCAGGCGGCCAAAATTCTAGACGCGTTTTGAGTACCAGAGTGGCTAGACGGGAGTAGAACCGAACGTGTGTCCCCACCAATGGATTCCTCGCTCGGAGAGCAATCCATTGGTGGGGTCACACGTTCGGTTCGAGTCCCACCAAGCGACGCTGCGGACTCCCACGCACCTACACAGGACGCCTTGCGAGTGCGAGAGAGACAGAGCGACTCTCGGAATGAGTCTACTGCTGTTGCTGCTGGCCGTCGGTCACACTCCGTAAATCAACCTGGCGACTCATTTCACCGACGGGCCGCGCTACCGCGCTGCCGCGCTACGACTCTCTGGCTACGACTACGTGAGACAGCGCAGCGGGACCGCGGCGGGACCGCGGCGGCGGCAGCCCGCCGGAGCTGGCGATGTTTGTTTTACGGTTGCGCTGCGCTCCCGCCTTGTGGATGCACGGCAGTAAACTAGGCAAATCACGGAGCCAACGGCCATCATCGCCGCGCGAGCCTGTCTCTGTCTCCCTCGCACCCCTACGGCACGCCCCGCGAGTGCGAGAGAGACGGAGCGCCTTACGCGTGACGCATGGCCGCATGGCCGGCCGCGGTGCGTCCGCAACGTCCGTGCCGCGCCGCGCACAGGAGCCCTCCCAACGAATGGAGCACACTATGGCGTTGCGAAACGGCAGCACTGCATCGGCTCATCGCGCGCCGGGGAGTTGGACGCACTGGAAGACCGGCAGGGCAGCGGGGAGGGGGAGGTCGCCTGAACGGCGAGCACCACTGCTGCTGCACGGCGCAGTTATCCAGTCATCTGCAGCAAGGTCCTAATCCAGGAGGGGGTGCTGCATCGCATTACACACACACACACACACACACACACACACACACACACACACACACAGAGCGAGGACCACGTGGCCCTGGAGTGACATCCCGCCCGATGCACCTACTCGTGCGTAGCTGCTGGAGCCTTGCCAGACGCTGGAGAGTCAGTGACTACAGTTTGATAAATCCAGGCGCGGCGCCCGGCTCGCGGTGGAGTGCGAGAGTGCCCCTGGCTGATCCCCTTCCTGTATCCTATGATGGCGTTTGCTGGCGTTTCCAGCCCCCCCCCCCTCCTCCCCCGGGCATCCAAGCGAATCGGCAGAGGGAAACCGAACCGCCATCTGTTCGGAATCAGTTCACTGGCGCCAACTCGCACTGCATTTCGCTCCTAGGTGCCCGCGCCAAACTGGCCCAGTGCGGCGTTTCGTCGCAGCTTCACGTAACACCCCATATGAGAGAGAGAGAGAGAGAGAGAGAGAGAGAGAGAGAGAGAGAGAGAGAGAGAGAGAGAGAGAGAGAGAGAGAGAGAGAGAGAGAGAGAGCGAGAGAGAGAGAGAGAGAGAGAGAGAGAGAGAGAGAGAGAGAGAGAGAGAGAGAGAGAGAGAAAGAGAGAGAGACTCGCTCTGCAGCCGGCCGGCCGTACATATCCGTGCCTCGCGGACGGGGCGAGGACGCGACGCGTGGACAGCTCGGTTGCATCATGCGCGGCGCGACGTTCAAACGGCATCGCAGCCCGCGCAGCCCGCGCAGCCCCCGGGCCGACAAAGTTTGACGACTGCGACGTTGCATCGCAGCCACACCTTCAATCAATGGCAATTATTGCGGTAAATAAAGGCGACAGACGGTGTGCCTCCAGGTGTTGCCAGGGGCGACTTGGAGGCAGTAACTCTGTATACGGAGTGAGTGCAGC
The DNA here is from genome assembly GCA_030522485.1 of Stenchaetothrips biformis. Taxonomy (NCBI): domain Eukaryota; kingdom Metazoa; phylum Arthropoda; class Insecta; order Thysanoptera; family Thripidae; genus Stenchaetothrips; species Stenchaetothrips biformis. Next base: position 5,055,382 of record CM060097.1, on the reverse strand, counting down.
CGAGGCGAGGCGGCCGATTGGACGCGCACTTGTGTATTCTGGGACACAATGTCGGACTTGGGCATGGATCGCTTCCTCCATCATGGCTGCAGTAAAAGGTAAAAGGAAGGTCGAGCAGGGTGCCGCGCGTAGCGTCGACAGACAACTCTCTGCACTCACCACTGGCGCCGAAACGACGCTCGCAAGGCGACGAAAAGACGAGCAGCACTTTGGGACTGTTGGTTGCGGCGCTGGCGCACAGGGAGCGTTGCCTGTCTCGCCGCGCCGCACCCTCGCGGTGACGAGTCACAGCGCCCCCTCATATTTGACGGTCCGGGCGCCACCGGTGTCAGCAAGGACGACATTACCATCACGTTGGCATTATCCGGAGTGACGGGTACGTGGCGACCTGCGGCGACCTGAGCGCACCCTGGTGGTACCTCAATGTGCGCGGGACCTGGCAACCCTGCACGGAAGCAAATATCTCCTGAATCCGAGGGATACTAGTCTTCGCCTCACTTCGCCTGGCGTCGGCTACCCGCCCGCCCGCAGCGCGGCAGACTTCTCATTCACACCCGGTAAGCACGGGGTTACGTGAAAGCGATTCCGTTTTCAAGTCTAAAGTGCCCGAGTTGCTACTTGTGAAAGGTCTCCCTGCTACCAGTGGAGTGGAGGCGTCTCTTTCATAACGTCTGATAACTTTAATGCAATTCCCTCCGTCAATCCTTCCTGCTCATCGCGCCAGGACGGCCAGGACGCGTCCGGTTCCGCTGATGACCGTGACGTCCTCGTCGCACCCGCCAGAGAGAGAGAGAGGGGGAGTGAGTGAGTGAGTGAGAGAGAGAGAGAGAGAGAGAGAGAGAGAGAGAGAGAGAGAGAGAGAGAGAGAGAGAGAGAGAGAGAGAGAGAGAGAGCACGACGGCGCCCCGGCTGGGCCCAGCTGCTGGGGTTAGGCACCAGGTGGCCGCGGTGACGCGCTACTTAAATTAAAATCTGGGGCGGCAGTGACGCGGGCGGGAGGCTTCGGTCGTGGAGGTCGCCGTCGTGGAGGCCACCGTCGTCCTGGAGGCTGCGGCCGCAAAGCGACGGACAGTGACTCCTCGCCCCCCGGCCTTCCGAGTGACCGCTAACCCGGCACAGTGGGCCAGAAGACGGCGCAGGCGGCCAAAATCCCGGACACGTTTTGGGCGTCAGAGTCGCTAAATGGGGCTCGAATCAAGCGTGTGATCCCACCAATGGATTGCTCTCCAAACGATGAATCCATTGGTGGATTGGTGGGGACACACGTCCGATTCGAGTCCCATTTAGCGACTGTAGCTAAAAACGCATCTAGAATTTTGGCCGCCCCAACGGTCTTCTGACCCACTGCGCACGGAGGTCTTTATCCCATCGACGCTCTATGCCTTTCGCTGGACCCGTCGCGACGCGCGATGTGCTTCATGGAGGCCAATCACAGACGTGACCTCCCTTTCATTGGTGTCTGTAGTGTGCAGCACTCCCCTTCCCTCTACGCCCGCACACTCACACACTCACACACAGGGTGCTGGGTGCAAGGCGCCGGGGCCCGCCCCATACCGGCCACTACTTTGGCCCCATCACGGCGGAGCAGATCCTGCCAAACCAGCCGGGGAATCCGACACGCCTCGCTCGGCTCGGTCTTGTAGTAATTAGTAAAAGGATGTGCGCGGTGGTTATGTGATGCGCCGACCCCGGCGACCCCTCGAGCTGCCGTGCCGCTCCTCCTGCCGAAGACCACCACGCCCTCGCTGATTCGGCGGGCGCTGTACTCGGACGAGGAGCGGAGGCGTGAGCGTGACAGCGGTGCCGCGGTGCCGTAGCCGTAGGGACGTCCGCCACGCAGTTACCTAGTGTCCTCATTTCTAATTGGCATTCTTTGGTGTGTCTGTTCCCCGTCATTGTCTCGTTGTTTGAGCTGCTCCTCCCGGTGGCGGTTCGTCGTGCTAGCGCGAGTCATGCGATCGTCCCGCGACTCTCATGAGGTGCGGTCCCCGTGCGGTGGCTGCGCGCGGTCCTTTTACCCTTTTGCTCAACGAGGAACTTGGACGAGGAGGGCGTCTTCGTTTCGCCCCGATTTCCAGCCCACCAGTCCGAGCTTGTTCTGCAGGACGTGCGTGCGCGGCGTGACCTTTGCCCGCACCCTTCACCGCGCGGCGCCGACCGTGGGCCAGAAGACCGTTGAGGCGGCCGAAATTCATGACGCGTTTTGAGCTCCAGAGACGCTAAATGGGACTCGAATCGAACGTGTGACCGCCACCAATGGATTCCCCGTTCGGAGAGCAACCCATTGGTGGGGTCACACGTTCGGTTCGAGTCCCATGCAGCGACTCGGGGAGCTCAAAACGCGTCCAGAGTATTGGCCGCCTGCGCCGGTCTTCTGGCCCACTGTGCGGCCGCGTCAGACAAACACTGCCCTGATTCCCAACGGACTCCCTGCCGCTGGCTGCCGCTGCCCGGCCGGCCGCCTCAGCCCCCTCCGTCTCTCTCGCACGCAGCGGCGCAGCGGCCGTCCGTCGCGGGTGCGAGAGAGACTGAGCGACGAAGGGCTGTTGTTTCGGAATCAGGCGGCCAGAGCGACCCACGCGGCTTCGAGGACCCAAGCCTAATTGCGAACTGTGCAACTTGCAAAGCGACCGGGCCAGGTTCAAATCAGCGCGTCTCGTGGCCTCGGCCACCCGGGCCCGCGGTGGACTGGCAAGCCGAATCGACGAGGCGAGGCCGCCGGTGGCGATTTGACGCGCAAACTTCTGGACAAGGAGGGGCGCACAGTGGGCCGCAGGCAGCCAAAACTCTACACGCATTTTGGGCTCTAGTTCTTGAATCGAAGGAGTGGCCCGGACAATAGATTCCTCGTTCGGAGAGCTATCCATGGTAGGGTCCACCAATGGTCTTCTGGCGTCCACCTGGGTCCACTGTGCGGCGTCTCGTGAACTCGCGGCGGTCAAGTTTGGTCCTTCGAGCGTCTCTGCCGCCGACGTGGACAAAGTCCGGGTTAGTGCCGCAGCTGCTCCGTTTAGCCAACACAATGACGAGCCAACAGCCGCTCTAGCCGCGTCTAGCCTCGTGCCAGGCCGCAATGAGGAGCCAACAGCCGCTCTAGCCGCGTCTAGCCTCGCGCCGGGCTGCAATGAGGAACGCCGGTCACGCAGTCGGGGCGCCACTTTTCCCTCCGCAGGCTTCTTGTTTCTCCGTACTCCACGTCCGCGTCGTGCCGGGTCGGGGTCATGGGGCCCTATGGGGCGCGGTGTCCATCGGCCTCTGGATGAGCGACATGTCGAAAGCGAGCGCGTGTTTCAGCGGCAAGCCAGCAGCACACAGTGGGCTAGGAGACCGTTGAGGAGGCCTAAACCCCGAACGCGTTTTGAGCTGCAGAGTCGCTAAATAGGACTCGAATCGAACGTGTGACCCCACCAATGGATTGCTCTCCAAACGAGGAATCCATTGGTGGGGTCACACGTTCGATTCGAGTCCCATACAGCGTCTCTGGAACGGTCTTCTGGCCCACTGTGCGGCGGCCAGCGCGGTAAATCAGCAGCCGTACCCGGCAACCAAGTACCAGCGGTAACCGGTTCTACTATCCGGAATCTAACTATTCGCGCCGGCAAAGGATTCGCATCCCGACGAAAGCCCCGTCACGATCCAGCACCGCGGGTGTTTGACAGGACAGGACCACCTGGCCCGGAAAGTGCCCAAAATTTTAATTATTTTGCAACTTGTTGTGCGAGTCCGGGGCGGTCCCGCTTTCCGCACCGTCACTGCACTGTTTGTCGTCCTGCGGCAAAGGCACCTCCGCCAACGACTCGGCCACCGGGACGGCCTCGAGGCCATTCAAGGGGCTGTCGCGTGCCCCGCCTGGCCCACTCGCGGACCGCCGCCGGCCGCCCAGGTTGCCCCAGCGCACACTCAACCTTCTTCTTGTTACCCTTTAGCTTGTTCAAAATGTGCTCCATTCCCCCCCCCCCCACTTCCCTGCCGCCGCTGATGCCCAACAGTCGTCATCTAGGTCTCGCTCTCGCGGGGGCGTCCCGTTCGGGGTGCGAGGGAGACGGAGTGACTCCGTTCGGCATGCGAAGGCGCGCTGGATGCGCGGAGAGCGGCGGTGTCATAGCCGCGGCGGAGTCCTGCACGGCGTGCGCGCTGCATTGTATGCAGATGGCTTGAGCCGCCGACGCCGCCCCCGCCTCCTCCCCGACGACGGCCGCCCTGGCGCCGCCCTGGCGTCGCCCTGCCAGGATCGGTTCAATAACGAGGTGCCTGGATGGATGGAAACTGCGGCAACGGGCTAATGACTCTATCAGTCGGCTCCTCTACGACGAGGCGGGGCGGGGTGGGGCGGGGCGGGGCGGGGCGGGGCGGGGCGGAGCGCCGCAAAAGGGTGCCGGCCGCGTTGCGCGATGCCTGTCTTCCACCCCGCGGATTCCACTCCCCTCCTCCCCCTCCGCGGCGTGCGGACCGGCTGCCGCTATGACTGTATTTACCTCCCAGGCCGCACGCTGCACTGCACGCTGTGCGTCGCTCTCGCCTCGTCGCAGGAAAGGTCTCGCGGGCGATTGTTGCCCCGAAAGCAAAAGGCTGCCAAAGGGCACTCCACGGGGCCGTCCGCAAAGCGCGACTCATTGCAGAGGGGGTTCTATTTAGACTCGCTTCAAATGCGCCGCTTCACCGAAGGTGTCTTATGAGGCACGGTGGCCGAGACCGTAGAGGCGTCGAATTTTGAGTCCGGGGGACCTGGGTTCGATACCCAGTGCGGTCGTCATTTCCGACAAGCTGTCCCGGCGAAGCAAGCGCCAAATTTTGTGTCGGCGGGCGCTTCGCTAGCGGTGGTGACTTCGCTTACCCACATGAGGTTTATATACAACCTTCCGGCGATTTACTGCCGTCCAACCAGTGATGGGTGTCGAGACTCCGTTGTACCATGCAGTGGACTGCCGAAGGGGGAAGGACGTCAGCGGAGGGAATTGAAGCCCTCTCACCTGCATGGGAAATTTCGCAATCTGGCCTGATGACCGAGGTGGATGTTTCTCTGCGCCGTGGCTAGTGCTTAAACTTAGCTCGCCGGCGGTTAGATGGAAGGCGGAACACGTAACAGCATTACACCCAGTCTGGTTAGGGGATCGGCCTTGCACTAAAACGCCTTTCTCTTGCAAAAATTTACGTCACTATTTTTGAATTGAAGTAGCCTTACAATCCTGTCTCCGGATAGGGTTTTTATCATTTTTTATTAGTCCGGCGGCGGCCAGACTCAGGTAGCACTTCGCGACCCCAGGCGGGCATCGCGATGCAAGCGCTTCTGACGAATAACCCTCGGAAGAACCCGGAAAAACCAGTGCGCGCTGCAGTTTGGGTTTGAGGTACGGTTCCTCGCCTCGCGCGTCATATTTGTCCGCGTCACCTTTCCCTTCTCCGTCACGCCGACTATCACATCACGGCCTTCTCCAGGAGATTTATGTCCAGCGGCTGCGGTCGTTCCTCACTGGAGAACTCCCCCAGCCTGGAATGCTGGAGGGGAATGTGTCGAGAAGCATGCGCGCAACGCGGCGCCGCTGTACCGATGCTTTTTAGTGGGAAGGTCGCTCCAAGGGGAAATCACTTTGAATTTCGGTGTACAAATAAAATGAATCTCAATTGAATTTCGTTGAATTTTGGGCTAAAACTACTGAATTTTGAGAATAATTTCGATGAATTCTAACGAATTTAGTAAATTGTATACTTTAGGTGAATTTTGGTGTACATATTTGGATGAAGTAATCTCCCCTTGGGTCGCTCTGTCTCTCTCGCGCCGCTATGAGGCATGCCCCGTGAGTGCGAGAGAGACACAGCGACGGAATCACTTTTCCGAATGCGTCGCCTTCTCGTGCCAACTGAGGTGAGCGGTCAGGCCGGGCTAGAGGCCTAACCTAACCTAACCCCCTCTAGCCCTGTAGGCCGGGCTGGCCGGACTAGAGGCTGCTCAGTCGTGGGAACACGGACATGTCGGGGTGGCTGCCGGGTGCTGTGAGTGCACTGTGTGCTCGCCTAGACGCGAGGGTGTGGTGCAGCGCTCCACTTGGAAACTGCAATTAATGCGCGCAGGACCCTCGCGCATTCGGATCTCACTCACACACCCACACACACTCTGACTCTCACTGATACACACTCACACACACTCCACGGTGTATACACAATGTGCATGCATAACACGTGCAAGAGCCTGACCAGGCGACCGGACAGGTTGTTGTGAACATTTTCAATGTACAGAGTCCCTCCCACACAGTGCCTTGCCACGACCAACAATAAAACCAGGGGTTAAGTGCCGTATCTACGTTGCGACCGTTTGATGGCTGGGCGAAATTCGAATCGCATAGCCACGCGTGCATGTGTCTTGGCGTGCGCCATGCGCACAGTGGGGGCAGAAGACCGTTAAGGCGGCCTAAATCTAGACGCGATTTGAGCTCCAGAGTCGCTTAATGGGACAGGAACCGAACGTGTGACCCCACCAATCGATTGTTCTCCAAACGAGGAATCGATTGGTGGGGGTCACACGTGCGATTCGAGTCCCATTTGGCGACTCTGGAGCTCAAAACGCGTCCAGACTTTTGGCCACTTCAACGGTCTTCTGGCCCACTGTGATGCGTTCTACGCGTACCTGGACCGCGGCGGACAGCGGCGCGATTCGCTGCAAAACGAAACAGACAGACAATGAGATGCGGCAAATTCAGCCTACCGACGCACACATACCGATTCGCCGCTCTGTCTCTCTCGCACTCATGGGCCGTCCCGCAGGGGCGCGAGAGAGACAGAGCGACGCAGCCGCATTCTGACCGATTCTGACGCGCGCTGCGTCGCTGCAAGCGTCCGCTATCTCGCTATAATATTCCCGGGTGGAGACCGCCCGGCTGACTCCGAACACTGGTTTAGTCGCTTCGTCGCTCTCGCACTGCTGCGGGGCGACAGAGAGACGGAGCGACGAAAGCCCTGTTCGGAGTGAGGCTGGCCCACTGTGCTGCAGGCCGCGCATTCCCTCGGACAGATTGGCTGACCCATAGTCCGGCCCTGCCGAGGCTGGCCGCCGGAGGCAGCCAGAGGCTGGCCCTCCCGATGCGCGGCAAGTTGGCAATCCTTGGTCGGGCGGGGCGGGGCGGGGCAGGGCGGGGCAGGGCGGGGCGGGGCGGAGGCTGGCCCAGTCCCAGTGGCTTGCTGGCGCGGAAGACCAGCACCGCGTCGGACTCTCCTTGCCCCTGTCTGACCCCGGCCGGCGGGGCACCATGCATGGTGGCATGCTGGCCGCCACCGCGCGCTTAACCTTTCTCCCGACGTCACCTCGTATAATTGAAGAACGTGTTTGCTTTGCGTTCCGTCACGCGTCTAATGACGGCAATGGGGTGCAGCCTCGCCATGCCTCTCCTCCAACCGCGCCATAGCCGGCGGCGAAAACAGTTTGTAGCGCGTGTGGCGCCGGTTCGCGGCGCACAGTGGGACAGAAGATCGCGCTAGCGGCCAAAACTCTAGACACGTTTTGAGCTCCAGAGTCGCTAAATGGGACTCGAACCGAACGTGTGATCCCACCAATGGATTCCTCGTTCGGAGACCAATCCTTTGGTGGGGTCACGCGTTCGATTCGAGTCCCATTTAGCGGACTCTAGAGCTCAAAACGCGTCTTAGAGTGTTGGCCGCCTGCGCGGTCTTCTGGCCCACCGCGCGGCGCCATGCACGCCACGGCCCGCTGCTTCCCCTGTGTCGACACCCGTCTGCGGCGGCGTCGCGACGCTCCATGTGGCGGGCCGGCGGCGCGGCGACCCCACCGCCGCCTTGTTTGCGCTTGTTTGCGGGCTGGTCCAGTGACCCGGAGCCCGCACGATGCCCCGCCGCGACGACGCGCTGGAACTCGCGCTGGAGAGTCTCCAGACCGCCAGGACCTCCTGCAGAATCTCTCGGACCTCTGGGAGAGTCTCCAGGTCGCCAGGACCTCCTGCAGAATCTCTAGGACCTCTGGGAGAGTCTCCAGGTCGCCAGGACCTCCTGCAGAATCTCTAGGACCTCTGGGAGAGTCTCCAGGCCGCCAGGACCTCCTGCAGAATCTCTAGGACCTCTGGGAGAGTCTCCAGGTCGCCAGGACCTCCTGCAGAATGATTCCCCGGCGCCACGCTTTCCTCCGCACGCCCCCAGCAGCGCCGAGGCCAACAAGACCGTGCTGATTGACCCGCCTCCCCGGGGATTGTCTTCCTTCTAGGGCCGTCCGTCCGGCTCGGACCCTCGTTACAGATGTATTCACCGGCCGCTCTCCTGGAACTGCACTAATCAGCGCGTGAGTCCGCGGTTCGACTCCCAGTGGCGGCGGCGAGTCGGTCTGCCTCTCGTTAAACGCCAAGTGAAGTCGCCTTGATGAGCCGCCCACCCTGGCGCCGTTCGCGGTGAGGCGGGTTACGCCGAACAAGGTGGAGGGGGGAACAGGCATGCCCACTAGCCGTCATCAAAACAACAAAAAGTTTCTAATTTAAAAAAATAAATTAACAATTGTGGATAGGAACCATTTAGCTACAAAAATATAAGATCCACATTTAAATAACTCTATGTTTGCATTTAAAAAAAATAATTTTGAAGGCTGCAGTGGTAGTTGAACCCGTGTCTCGAATAGTTCTAACTGTTCGGGCCTCGCAGCAGCGCCATTAGGAGCGACGGGGATGGACACTGCTCCGCGGCCCAGGCCGGCAGGCGCGGCAGCGCTGGCAGCGCGCGGCGGCCAGGATGAGCCTTTCACTGCCTGCCGCGGTGTCCTAATGCTGCGGGCACGATCGCACACTCACACACTAACACACAGAGGCGCGAAAGGGGAAAAAAATCAGCGGCGTCTTATGTGACAAAGTAGCCCCTGCTCTTAGCACCTTCCCTCTCATAACAACCTGCAAGAATATCACAACAACAATCACCACACTGAAAAAAATATTGTGACGGTGGTATTTGAACCGCGGACACCTGACAGCGGAAGCGAGCACGCTGGCCACGATGCCACGTTAGCGGGTTAATTTCGACAGCGCTGGCCGGCCGGGCATGTGTTGTGTTTACAGCGCGTTTCACAACTATCGCGGGTTGCGCCCGTCTCTGTCTTCCATTAGCGTGCCTGGAGCTGGACGCTGGAGGAGCCTGGAGGATGGGGCGCGGGGCCCGGCGGGGCCCGAAGGCGATGGCGTGTCTGCCGCCTCGTTCTGAAGGACCGTTTCTGTCCCACTGTGTCCCTCTCCGGACCGCCGGGCCCGCCGCCCCATGAGTGCGACGGAGACAGGGAATCGGGCCAGCCAATAAAACCGGCGACTTAACGCGCCGGCTGCTAATTGGGAGAGCCTAGAACTGAACTTTTAACTAAAACACGACCGAAACTCAACTGGACAAAAACTACCCGACCTTAGTCCTTTTGCCAGGTTCTGGCCTGGCCTGGCTCCTCGGCCGGCCCCGAATCCGAACAACCTGATACTGCCAACACACCCATGGGTTCTATTTGATTTGGGACAAAAATTATACAGCAAACAATCGAAAATTTTCTTGGGAATCGCAACAAAAAAAAACTTAAGAGTTGGAACCGAGGGGGAAACAACTGGCCAAATACATGTACACCAAAAATTTAAATGTCAAAAAATTTAAAAAAATTTATTGAAAAGTATGAAAAATTTGAAATATTTTATAGAACACTTTAAAAAAATTTAATGAATTTTTTTTAGAAATTTCGAAGACTTTTTGAAAAAAATTACGAAAAATGCGTTTTTAATTGCCCTCCCCAGTGTGCTTCAAAGCCACAGCAATGCGCAGTGACCATCATGTGCCGTGGTGGCTGGATGTGTAGACGCGTCGGTCCCGGTACGAGAATCGGCGGATCAAATCTTATTACTTCACAACTTTTTTCTCTGGCCGCTGCTCATTGTCACGACAAGAGCCCTCTTCAATCGGCTACAGACACGTACCGTGGCGGCTGCGAGCGTAGAGGCGTCCGACCCCGGCCAGAAGATCCGGGTTCGTATCCCACTGCTTCCTATCATTTTTCGAGTGGCTTTCTCCCACTGCGACTCAAACCCGTCGTCCAACACTCGGCAGACGTGCAAGTCAGGGTGGTGTAGTGGTCTAGGTCGTCTATGCCAGGCCATTACACCCGGGTGTCTAAAAAGCAGTCCGCTTCGGCGGATTGGCCTCGGCACTGGTTCGATCCCCGATCGAGCCAGCCACTCGAAATTGGTCGCGAGTGGGTCCATTCCGATTCGTCGGATGGAGTTGATAAGTCCTTTGAAGCTGGCCCACTGACTGCATGTTCGGGTCTGGGAGCGCCGGACAGCGGGTGCGGGTGTACCATTTGGGTACCGACCAGCCTGCGCAAACAAAAGCTCCCAAAACTACTCTCTCTCTCTTTCTTTCTTTCTCTGTCTCTCTATCGTCTCTGCCTTACTCTACTCTGCCCATGTTGGGCCGTGTCGGCGGCTCGGGTCCTACTGGGTCCCCCGGCGTACGATATCGAAGTCGCTGGATCGGATTAACCCCAGTTACCTGATAGCACCGGTTCCCATCCCGAACACCGAAGTAAAGCAGGAGGCCTCCCCATTAAGACTGGGGAGGGGGTGTAGAGTTCCATTTTTTAAATTTATTTTTAGTTAAACACGATCGCCAGCGCCTGGGTCTCCCACATCCGAACACCGAACTGTCTGCTAACTTAAGAATCAGATTGCCCAGAGACACTTCCAGTCTATGAGAAAAATAAAATATCTACACGCCTGCGGAAAAGCTTTTCCAGCGTGTCCATAATGCGGGCACGTTGCAGTCAAGGGCGCGCCCTTGTTGGCCCCATCCTTGTGGTGTGCCGCAGATTGGATCACCGCCGTTTCGGTTTCAATGAGATGAGAAATTCTGCGCGCGCTCGGCGGCCCGAACGGTACTTTGGCGGCTCTGTCTCTCTCCCACTCGTGGGGCGGTCCGTAGGGGTGCGAGAGAGACAGAGCGACGCAGCGGCCTGGTCACGTCCCCGCCGAGTGGCGGCAACGGCCGCACAGTGGGCCAGGCCTGGCCAGGCCGTGCTGGTGAGCTTCAAGGCGCAGGCATGGACGAAAAGCACGTTAGCCGCCTGTCTGGGTCTGGAGGAGGCGAGGCGGCGTTCCAACGCAAATTAAAAACTCAATCGGCGCGACGCCGTCACGCCGCAGTCACACCGCCGCGTCACGCGCGTGTGGCGTGACAACCGCGTGCGCAGTCACGGCGGCGTGCGTGCGTGGAGGCGCCTCCGCGCGCTCTTCTCTTCCCGCGCGCCGACCCGGGGGACCCGAGGCGAGGGGAAATGAGGACCATTTCGCGGGTGCTGGTGGCGCTGGCTCACCTTGCCGTAGTCGCCGGCGGGGGCCTCCAGGTCGGTCCTCGGCCCGGGGCTGCCGGGGCTCGGCGCGGCCGCGGCCGCCGCCACGACGAGGACGGCCAGGACCGCCGCCAGGGTGCTGCAGGCGGAGCTCATCGCGGACGCCGCCATGTCGGTCCTGCTGCTGCTGCTGCCGCTCACTCGGGCGCGGCCGCCATGACGGGGTGGACACACGCACGCGCCGCGGCACTCCACGGCCTTCTCCAGGGCGGGCAGGGCTGGAGCCAGCAGGCGCGGGAGTCGGACTGAGGCGCTCCCTCGCCTGGCGCGTCTCTGCCCGCGGGGCGCACCGCCCGGCCCCCTCCAGGGCCTCCAGAGGCTGCGGCCCCACCACCGCTTCACTACACTGTGGGACCGGGCTGGGACTTCCCTGTGCCGCGGCCAGCGCGGACGCAGCCTGCGAGAGAACGAGCATGACCTGGGGATCATCCCGCCTGCCAGCCCCGCCGCCAGCCCCGCCGCCAGCCGCGCCGCCAGCCCCGCCAGCCCCGCCAGGGCGGCGGAAAAGCGAACAGGCGTTTGCGCCCAGTTGCGCCTGTGTTGTTGAACGCGGTGCAGTAGCCTGCAAGAGGTGCACTCGAAGTGTTTTATTTTCAACCGTTATTTTTATTGGACTGATTTCGTGTTCCTGTCACTGCTGGTCTTTGTCTCTACAGAGTTGAAGATTCCCGGGCGTTGATCTCCTCGTTCGTGTCTCAGCGTCTTCATACAAAAAAGGGTCGCTTTGCCATCACTCGGTGGGCCGCGCTCGCCAGGGAGGCCCTACAGTGGGTTAGAGGATCGTTGAGGCGGACAAAATTCTAGACGCGTTCTGAGTTCCAGAGCCGCTATATTGGACTCGAACCGAACTTTTGACCCCACCAATACATTGCTCTCTGAACGAGGAATCCACTGGAGGGGGTCACACGTTCCGTTCGAGTCCCATTTAGCGACTCTGGAGCTCAAAACGCGTCTAGAGTTTTGGCCGCCTGCGCGCCGGTCTTCTGGCCCACTGTGGGAGGTGGCAGCCTCGGCGAGGCGATGGAGTGCATCATCCGCCTGATTCACGTGATTCGCAGTCACACTGTGCGACAGAGACGCGCCAAGGCTGGGGAACGGCGGCGCGCCGCGGCGGACGAACGTGTTAGCGATGGCATAACGCGTCAGTCAGCCATTCGCGGGTTATTCAATTGTTGCCTCGCAGCCACGCGGCGTCGTGTGTCATGATGGATTAGCGGCCCGGGCGTGCAGAAACCACGTAACGGGCTCGGCCCTCGGGCAGGTCATGAAAGGGACGGGCTCCAGTCCGGCCCGGCGTTCGGGAATACGGCCTCAAGAGCACGGAGGACCCTCGAGGGGAAAGGACGCGGCCAGCACGAACGCTAAATGGAGTCCCTGATGCGGCTTCATTATGTCAGGCACGAATGATTCAACAACGGGAAACAAATCTTTTAATTTTTAGAATTTTAAAAATCTGAAACACAAACATTTTTTTTTTATTTTTTTTAAAACGAATTGTGTTTATTGGTTTTTATTTCTTTAGTTTTTCTTTAGTTTTTCTTAGGTTTTGCTTGGTGCTTCTTCCAAGGAGTGAAGGGTGTACTCGATTAAAACATCTCGGCTATACGCACAATCGTTTATTGACATGGTTGCAGCTGCAGGCGTGAGTACAAAAAAAAAAAAATCAGGGGAAAAAAATACAACAACAAAAACATGAAAGAAGCCTTTCCCTCTTAGCAGCGCACTTCCAAGCCGGGCCAGTGCCCTCCGACCGCCCCACTCGTCACATTCACACACTCATTCTCTCGATCACACAATTTCATTACAAAAATATAGGGTTCGGCGCGGGGGGCGGAGGGGCGGCAGGACACGGCCGCGCTCGGCACGGGCTGCTGGCACACCCTCTGGGCTGCAATCACAGATACCGTATCTCCTGAGGAGATAAATTGCACACTTACGCTGAAAAAAAAATATGCGAAAAAAAAAAAGAGTTGTGCTTATTCCAACAGGTCGGGTTTTAAACTCCGGTTGAAACTTGAAAGAACTTAAGATTTAGAGCTCATGCCTTGAAAGAAGGACACGCAACTTCTCCGCACCTTGTGGCTGCAACCACATGCGGAAATCTTTTGTATTGGTGTTTACTGACGCATGTTGCGATACAGAAGATCACTCACACAAGTCTGTTTAAGTTATGCATAGTTTTCACAGAGTCTTCTAATTTGCAGCTCTCCATACTTATACACTCAAATCAGCTCAAAAATACAATCTACTGTATGTAGACATTAAGGACATTATCAAGGGGAAAAAAAATAAAATGAAAGAAAGGGAATCAAGAAATGTGCCAAGAGAAGTAATGATGAAATGTACTCTAGATTCATGGTTGATCTTGGTATGTAAAGTGACTCTGCCAGCAACCAGGAATGCACTGGAAAACGGCTCTGGCATAATTCTTTGACACATACCCACACCACAGCTTACTCTCATTTCTGACAAACATCCTCCGAAGCTCTTAGCACTTTCTATGTAGAGCTCTCTGAAGACAAAAACGATGAAACTTAAAGGCTTCAACATGGTCAGTATTTAAAATACCTCAGCATCTAAACAGGCAAATTTTTTGCCACTGTCACATTTAAAAAAACAATACATGGACTTATGGCAAAACACCAAATTCCACAAATTGACACTTAACACAATCCGCAATGATGGTTGAGTTCTTCTGCACAGCCGTAAAAGAATACTTGTCCCCAATGTTCACAAGAATCCGTGCCAACATAGACACAGAATGTTGGCGAATCTTTGGAAAATTAAATTAGACAACGACACAGAGAGAATGTATCACTACACATTTGACCACAAAAAAATTAACATACAGAACAATGAACCAGATTTTAAAAAATCTTCATAGCTATTAAAGCCTGACTGAACTCCATTTCTTGGTGAAAATACTGAAGTCATTGCGCAGGAAGTCTGCGAGACACTCCCTGCCCTTCCCTCTATTTTCCGTTCTCCCAGAGGACAAGACACTGCGTCTGCATCTCTCTCCGCAACACCCTAAGGACACAAGGCCGGCAGAGGCCCATCCTATACAAATAAAAAGGACTATATTCACGAAATTTGTCACAAAATATATGATGCAGACCCGGTGCCCTGCTTCCCGGGGGCTCGTTCATCCCCAGCAGTGCTGCCAGCCCGCGACGAAAATCGAAACGCAAGTTTATTGTCCTCCAAGACCGCCAACGGCGCGGCAAGGCAGCAAGGCGCCACTCGCGGTGTGGTGCAGGCGACGGCTCCACGTCAGACATTCACCGAGACGAAAAAAAAATAAAAATCGAAACGAGAGAAGAATAAGCGTATGACCGCGTTGATCCTGGCCGGGCCGCCCCTCCGCGCCCGGGGCCAGCTTGGCCTGCTCAGCGCTGCCGGACCCGGGGCGGCGGCCTCCGCGCCGAGGCATCATCCCCTAGGCTCGCCCGGCGTGGCTCCAGCTCACAGCACGGACTCGATCTGTTTGATCTCCTTGGGCGGGTTGGGCGTCCGTGGCGACGGCGCCGTCTCGCGGATCTCTGGAATGGTGATCTGGATGCCCTCCTGCTCCTCCTCCTCTTCCTCCTCCTCGTCCTCGTCGATAGGCGTGAGCGCGTCCACCTGCGGCGGCAGCTCCTCGCTGGCCGTCCACTGCTTCAGCGGCCCCGCCAGGAAGGACGTCACCGTGGACACGGCGAAGAGCCCGGCCGCCATGTAGAAGGGGATGTCGTAGGTGCCGGTCGCGTCGTACACCATGCCGGCCAGCGGCGAGCCCACTGTGGCGGCCACGCCGCGGAACAGGATGAGCAAGCCGAAGGCGTTGGTCAGCTTGTCCAGGCCCAGCAGGTCCACCAGGATGATGGACGTGAGCGAGATGTAGCCCGCTGCGGACAGAGCACCGCGTCAGGCAAGGGCAGACGCACGCAAACCGCACTCAAGTCACCAACTCACAGATGGAGACGCCGAAGAAGATGGCGACGAGGATGAAGCTGAAGTACGACTCGCAGAAGGGCACCGCCACCACGGACAGGGTGGCCATGACGAGGCACACGTTGTTCATGAGCAGCGTGTTGACCTGGGGGAAGTCCGCCACGTAGCCGCAGAGCACCCGGCCCACTGTGTTCACGATGCCGATCCAGGACAGAAGCATGGACGCGTTGTTGTCGCCGACGTTCTGCAGGCAGACATGGGACAAGTGAGCATCTCAGATGCGCGGGGCCATGACGCCTGGCGGGTAGGCAATCCGGATGCAGCCCTGCTGCACAGGACTGCCTACCCCGCCGCCGCAAGGGGCCATGACGCCTGGCGGGTAGGCAATCCGGATGCAGCCCTGCTGCACAGGACTGCCTACCCCGCCGCCGCAAGGGGCCATGACGCCTGGCGGGTAGGCAATCCGGATGCAGCCCTGCTGCACAGGACTGCCTACCCCGCCGCCGCAAGGGGCCATGACGCCTGGCCGGTAGGCAATCCGGATGCAGCCCTGCTCCACGGGACTGCCTACCCCGCCGCCGTCAGGGGCCAGGAGTAACAAAAGAAAGTTTTTAAAAGGCACACTAGCAAAATTACTGACCGCTTTTTTGGCGACCTCGACGAGGTACACGAAGGGCACGTAAAGCCCCGCCATGCCGAACACGTTGCTGATGGCGATCATCATGAAGACGGGGTCCTTGAGCAGCGAGACGTCCATCATGGTGGCCAGGGCGTGCTTCATGGAGTCGGGCAGGGCGAGGCACGGGCAGAGGTCGGCTGGCACGAACAGAGGAAATCAAAGTTAGGAAACTTAAGGGTTTGAGCAACATTGTCAATTTGAGCAACACAAGGCAAGGCGATACTCACGGGGCGGCTTCTCGTCCGCGGCCCCGGTGCCCCCCTGGCCGTACATCGACAAGGAGAGGACGCTCTGGCGGTACCCGGCCAGCGACTTCTGGCTCTGGTACTCCGGCAGGTTGGTGACCGAGCCCGAGTAGAAGATGTCCTTCCTCGACATGGGTCGGATGAGTTCCCGGCGCGCGCGCAGAGCGCCGCCGGGGATGCTGAGCTTGCTGCCCGTGTAGCATGTCTCGGAGTCCACCTGAGCATGGCCATAAACACAGTGAAACTCCGCCGCCTCGCCTCCAGACACAAACATTAACTCAGAGACACACTGCCCGACCGACCGTCGACATCTCGATTACTGCTGCTAATACCCGTATACAACCTTTCCTACAAAACCTAACACGACAGAAAAGTGGGAAAAATCGGGGCTGCAGAGGGATTTCCCCAAGAGTAGAAACAGTGGAAACGCTTGTTTTATTATTTGTTACTTATTTACATGACACAAAATAATTATGGCTACATACATGATACAAGGAAAATGGCATTTCACATTCAATAAAAATAAAATACGCACTTAGGAAAATATATAGGAGTGAGACATTACAGTCCTTCTTTCTCTTTGGCTAACTGTTATGCTATCTCATTTTCTAAATTAATTATTCAAAATATAGTGGGGTAACAAACAAAAAAAATCAAACCCTCAAGTCATGATCAAGTACATATCAAATATATACAAATAATTTGAAACAAAATTCACGGAAGACGAATACTGAACAGGAGCAAACGAGAGTGATGTGTAAAGCCTTATTTGTTCGAATCGTTCAGTCTAACCACACTCACACAGAAATCAGAGTCATTCACACCTACAGCGTAATGGCAAGAAAAAGCAAACACAGTCTCCCGTTGTTGTACTCCGTAAAATATCAAATGCAGGAAGCCATACTCCCTGCGGTACCGCGACCCGCACACGTTCAAACAATCAAAAAAAAATCAAAGCAACTTTTATTTTTTTTTTAAAGTGCTTTAAGAAACGGCGTCACAGAGCAGTCCTGCGTGTCTCATTTATAGAGCGCCCCGCTGTACTGGTGGTCTGCTTCACGTCCCCGTGGCGAGGTGGGGCGGGGAGGGGTGGGGTGGGGCGGGGCGGGGGCCGTCATTTGCCGCCGCCCTGCGCCTCCACGTCCTTGCTCATTGCGTTCATCTGGATGCCGCCCTCCTCGTCCTCCTCCTCCATGATGGGGCCCAGGTAGTCCTCGTTGTACTGGTCGTTGCTGGCGGGCGGCGGCGGCTGGCACCGCTTCAGGCACGGCACCAGGAAGGACAGGAAGGCGGCCAGCAGGAACATGCCGCCCGCCATGTAGAAGGGGATGTCGTAGGTGCCGGTCGCGTCGTACACCATGCCGGCCACCGGCGAGCCCACTGTGGCCGCAATGCCGCGGAACAGGATGAGCAAGCCGAAGGCGTTGGTCAGCTTGTCCAGGCCCAGCAGGTCCACCAGGATGATGGACGTGAGCGAGATGTAGCCGGCTGCGGACAGAGCACCGCGTCAGGCAAGGGCAGACGCACAGTGGGCCGGCGGGCAAAATTCTGGACGCGTGTTGTTGAGCTCCTGAGTTGCTAAATAGGACTCGAACCGAACGCGTGACCCCGCCAATGGACTGCTCTTCGAAGGAGGAATCCATTGGTGGAGTCACACATTTGGTTCGATTCCCATTTAGCGACTCTGGAGCTCAAAACGCGTCTAGACTTTTGGCGGTACTCACAGATGGAGACGGCGAAGACGACGGCGATGGCCATGAATGCGGCCAGGCTGCCGGCGAAGGGCACGGCGCCGACACTCAGGCCGCACATGAGCAGGCACACGTTGTTGAGCAGCAGCGAGTCCACCTTGGGCTGGTCGGCTATCCAGCCGCACGCCACTCGGCCCACTGTGTTGACGATGCCGATGACGGAGAGCAGCGCCGCCGCCATGGCCGGCTCCACTTTGCGGACCTGACGGACAGAGGGCGCCCCAGTCAGCTCATCTCTATCTCCATCCCCAACGCACAGTGGGCCAGACAGAGGGCGCCCCAGTCAGCCCATCTCTATCTCCATCCCCAACGCACAGTGGGCCAGACAGAGGGCGCCCCAGTCAGCTCATCTCTATCTCCATCCCCAACGCACAATGGGTCAGACAACCGACGCAGGCGGCCAAAAATCTAGACGCGTTTTGAGTTCCTCAGCGACTCTGTAGCTCAAAACCCGTCCGGAATTTTCACCGGCTCCGGCCGGCCCACTGTGCTACGGGACGTCCCACGAGTGCGACAGGGACGCGCGCCTTACCCCGTCTGCGTTGAACTCGGAGGCGGCGGGCACGATGTACACGAACGGCACGTAGAGGGCGGCGAAGCCGAAGAAGTTGCTGAAGCCCACGGCCAGGAAGACGGGGTTCGACAAGAGGGAGAAATCCAGGAGCTGCGCCAGGGCCATCTTCACGGACAAGGGGATGCAGGAGCAGCACTCAGCTGGGGGCACGAAACAACCATATGAACCGAACGGTCAAGGTCGAGTCCCAGGGAAATCGTCCATTTATACATCATAAGTAAGTGGAGGTTTGGGTGAGACGAGGCGGACTTACGCGGCGGCGCCTCGCCAGCCTCCACGGCCATGCGCGGCAGCGAGACCACACTCTGCCGGTAGTTGGCCAGGGACTTCTGGCTCTGGTACTCGCGCAGGTTGGTGATGGAGCCCGAGTAGAAGATGTCCTTGCGCGAAAGCGGCCGTACCATCTCCTTGCGCTCGCGCGCCAGCATGATGCTGATGCGGGAGGCCGTCATCATGCTCACGCTGTCGGACAGCTGCAACAACAGGGCGGGGGTGAGGCTGGGCAGGGCGGGCGGCACGCGGACCGGCACGCGGACCGGCACGCGGAGCGGCCTCGGCCGGCAAAGGCAGGCAGACAGAAAGCGCACATGCACAGTGGAACAGCCAGAAGACAGGTGCAGGCGGCCAAAACTCTAGAGGCGTTTTGAGCTCCAGAGTCGCTATACATAGGACTCAAACCGAATGTGTGACCCCACCTGTGGATTCCTCATTCGGAGAGCAACCCATTGGTGGGGTAACACGTTCGGTTTGAGTCCAGTTTAGTGACTGCGGAGCTCAAAACGCCTCTTGACTTTTGGCCACCTGCTCCGGTCTTCTGGCCTACTGTGACACGCAGGTACACCACAGCCAAAGGAGATTTCGTTTTTCGGAACGTGTATTTCTCATCACTCCTGAAAGTCGAAATATCGTTGAGCTATGGACCCCTGCCGGCGCACTATAAATTCGTTACTAATAATCTAGTGAAGTGGGGTCTGACGACACACACATAAACATAAAACATAAAATTGTTGCCTCGATGAAAATGGAATGGCATATTTTTTTAGACACGAAATGCCAGCAAAACCTAAGAAGGAACGATGAAGTTGAAATGAACATGAAATGAATCGCGCATGCGCCCTTTTCATGCAGTGATGAGGCAAAGGCAAGTGCTTTATCGAAGGCTTTCTTCTGAAGCAAAGCTGGTCTTCGGTACTGATCGGTCATTTAAGCTCCCTTGCGGGAATCGGAGCATACATTCGTGCGGTCTTACACGCCCCATCATCAGAGAGAAAAAGAACTGTCTAAAAAAGACTTATAGTCATAACATCCAAAGCAACTTGGGGCTAAACAGTTGGAGGAAGAAAACAAGAAGTCGGCCACACAAATGCCAACTGTCTACTGACTACAAACGGAAGTAAAAGGGTTTTGGTCTTACCTCTCTAGGATATCCATTAGCCGGAAGAACGCATTTAAGGACGTCGCGTTCACAAGAAAGTTAGCGAATCAAGCAGCCCGACAAGTTCGCGGAAAATCCAACTTTACGAAACATTTTGCCGGTTTTTTTTCCTTCCCAGACTCCCCCACGTGCGCATGCGCAGACGCAGACAGGCTTATTCCAACGTCGAATTACCCGCGAAAATTGGAGGACACCGAAATCCTAGGAAACGACTCCAGGATAGGCAGAATTCTGGTGTGTAGCACTGAGTTATCAGCTCGTCTGCTTTCCCATGTTGGGGTTGGTTTGAAATTTCAGAGTCTCAGCTGTAGAGTTAGCAAGCAGGGCTCGAGAGAAAAATTGCAACAAAGGAACTTTGTCCGTTCGTAATTAATATGTATACAATTGAGACACGTTCAATTATGATCCGACCTACAGGCATTAGCTGACGGACAAAATTCATTCCTGATGCGTTTTTTTTTTCGTGCAATGCGCTCTGCTGGTGTGGAACGGATATTTCCCCAGACATGCGAATGGACAGGACAACACCACTAAGCATCCACTACTCGACCCCAAAGAAGGCTCCCGGTGGGACGTTTCTGTGATGACCGCTGTGAAGCGGGCTGTGCTGCGTAATGTTCTGCTCTTGGCGCTAAATGCTTATGTATGACTTTAAAGCGAAATATCGAGCATAATTATTTCAAAGTTTCAAACTTTTCAAATAATTATTGAGACCAACATTAATTTTCACAATACTATGTACACAAACAAATAGTACACAAGCATTTAGCGAGTTAAGTTTGTGTTAGTATACAGAAAACTGCCTTATGCGTTCGCGCGTTTATTTTAAAATTCAGGATAAAAAATAAAAGTCGAAGCTATCATTTACGCTGCAAGAGAAAACCACAGACAGATGGACGGACAGATGATAAGACGAACAGACTGACAGACAGAACCACAGACAAATAGACGGATAGAGTGAGTGCCTCTGGCCTGGCGATTCGCCTCCGGTTCGAAATAAAATAGGACACATTGTCTTGCGATGTTTGAATCTACCAACAGTTTTAGTGCGCTAACCACCGTCCCTTGCAGACCATGGTAAGTGAACGAAAACAAACACAGATCCAACAAAGATCAAATTGAAAACAAAATTTAAATGTAAGAACTAAAAAATAATAATTGTGACTAGACAAATAAATGTGGTTGGGTCGGGATATTAGCAGCAGTCTCTTTGGTCGGCAGTCGTTCGGCGTGGGCGCGCCACACAGTGTGCCAGGCGCGCACTCACTCACATCAGTCTTGGACCACATGTCCTCCGCATTGTTGTTAGCGCGACCCGCAAGCGAGGACTTGGACAGGCGGAGGTGGAGCGATTTGCGTACATCACCGTTCGAGGTCATGTTAGGCCGAGAGTTGTTGATAGCGGCCAGCGTGGGCCTGAACCGCTCGCCCGCCGACGTCTTCCGGATCCGGTCGAAGAACGGCACCGACCCGTTCTTGGGCAGCCCCTGTGCACACCAAAGGCTTTTAACAAGTGCACCTTTGAGACTGTGATAAAGAAGAGGGCTCAAGGTTCGACGAGGGGCAGCACAGTCCGGGCAGTAAGCGTAGTCTTCAAGCGCAGTTTTATCCTCGAATGAAGGATACAACTAAGCTGCTGCTTTACCTGTACGTGGGTGGAGAAGGCGGGCTGCGAGGCGTTCCTGGGGATGATGCCCCTGGGCGGCACGGCCGCCTCGTTGTGCTGCAGGCCCGCCGGGTTGGGCGCCTCCGGGGTGGACACTCTCCTGTCATGCTCACGCTCCTGCTGGAACCAATAAGTCATCACACTCTTTTCATATTGCTTTTTTTTGCCAATGTCGTAGTGCTTAAAACTTTTGGTTTTCTAGTACTCGAAAAAAAAAGGCAGATTGGAAAATTTTAAGCACTTTTTGACACTGCTGAAGAGTCGGGCCGAGCTTGAGACTCCAGGCCGGCAAGAGTTACGCCATGCACCAGCTTCTTCCCAAAAGACGAAGAACGCCGTGAACTTCCACTTACGCTCCCCTAAAGTTTGAGGCTCCAAAGGCTCCGGGCTGTGGCCGAGGCTGTGGCTACTTACAGATCGGTGGCTGGGCGCTGATCAAGAGGCAGGCAAGGGGGAACCGAGACATGCGCTGGCCACCATTGTTGATTATAGTTCATTTGTGCTAAGATAAGCATGCGAAGCTCTACCACGCCACTACACTCTGCCGGTGTTACGCTACGGGTCGAGTTCACGCACGCACAGAGACCACAAAAATACCGCCCGAAACTGACTTCCCCCGGCGCGACAGTGACAACTGTGCCGCGGGATCCGTGTCTGGCGGCCAGAGCAGTGCCCTGGCGGTGGCTTGTGGTCCCGGAGACAGAGACAGACAGATAGGACGGGGGAGGACCTCCCAGGGAAGGAAGGCCGTGCCGTGACGGCCTCGGCCTGGAAGGGCAGTACCTTGATCAGGTCCCTGCGCAGCATTTCGTCCTCCTCCTTGAGGTCCTCGACGCGACTCTTCTTCCGGCCTCGGGGGACGTCGGGCGGCCGCATGTCATTGGCTCCGTCTTTGGCTTCCTGGACCTACAACGGCAACACTGGGGCTGGAGTCCGCGGCTGGGGCCCGGCCGGGGGCCTGAGGGGCCGCCCGGCCCTGGGACCGGCCGCTAGCTCGCCGCACAGCAAGGACTCAAAGCTACGTGCAAAGGGCACACAGGGTAGACAATTAGCAAGAATTTTTGTATTTAAATTTTTTTAATTTTTTTTAGAAAAATGAAACTTTTTATTTTTTAACAACGGATTTGTTTTTTAGAGACTATAGGCTTACTGTGCGAAACCAGCGTGCGACGGTCAAGTGAATAAAAAGCGATATTCTGGAGGAGGGTTGAGGAGGCTGGAAAGGCTCCTTGATCACGGTTTTGCCGGCGGGACGGCGGTAGACGGGACTTGGACGAAAGCAGGGACGGGGATTGAGGAAGCCAACCGGAAAGGGGAGAGGAATATACAAGCACACATTTTTAAATAAGACAATAACACGGTGTCCCTACATCGTCGTTTGGACGGCGTTAGAGTCATCTCAATGGTCTGTACAAAAGTAGTGTTTTCCAAGAAATAAGAAAATGCTACCTCTGGGACTCTAGTAATTTTGGCGTTACTTCAAAGTACAACAGACTCGACAAATTTATCTGACTAGTCTACTTTCTATTAGCGATTTTCCCAAAGGCTTTTAGATATGAAGCAAGCACAAAGAGCCGAAAAAGTGTTAGCAGTCCCATCGAGACGAAACAAGATGACCTAAGGGTTTCCTGGTGCATACAACAATCGGAGTGGGTTCGTTCTCAGAGCACTCATCGTTTTAAGATTCTATAAATTTTACAAATCCAATCACCAAACAACCTTCCCTGTCACAAAAAAAATGGGAAAAATATATATGCACCAGGAAACATCTACACAATAATTTTTTTAAAAAATCCATCGTTTAAAGTTGGAATTATTAGTGTAGGTATGTGGGAGTACGTCAAGCTAGTGTTAGTGAAAACCTCAGGCGGTGAGTCGCAAAACTGGAAAAACACACTTGCAGTGGGAGCTCAACAACACTAGGCACTTACTTCCAACGCTGTTATGCAGACCGCCAACAAGTGTACGACTTACTCGCTCTGAGGTCGTGGGGGGGGGGGGAATTGAGATCAGATTGGCCACTGCACTAATACAGTGGCGCCGAGAATCATATATGTGAGTGAGCGTGTGTGTGAGTGTGCGTGTGAGTGAGTGTAATTTATTTCTATCAGTGTTAGCACATCAGCCACATTTGCTGCAAAGTCGAGGCCGCTTGCGAAATTCAGGCGGGCTATCATTTCGTCAACAGGCGCAGGTAGCGGGGGCACGGGTGCCGTGAAGCAGTGACTGACACGTCTGCCAAGCGGTGCCACGCCACGCCACGGCGCGTACAGTAAGGGCTAGACAAATTTAGACGTACACGCGATGGCCCGATGGGAAGGTGGGGTGATCGCCATTAGGCACATCAATACGAAGAGATTACTTCCCACAAAAAAATAGCAGCGTGACTCGTGGGGTGCCAAGTGTTAATGTGTTTTTAGAGTACCCTGGCGCTATGGAAACGGTCTTCGTTTACTTCTCTCTTTGCATTTTCTGTCCCGGTAGCCCGCACCCCGCGGTCTGGTCATTGAGCGGTGTGGTTGTGGTGGCTGTCGTGGTGTTGCGCCCGTACCTTGGCCTCGGTGATGGTGGGCAGGGTGGGCACGGTGGGCAGCGGGTTGACGGGGGTGCCGGGCACCAGCTGGTCCAGGTTGAAGGAGGAGTGCACGCCGGGGTCGATATTGATGGGCATCTTGAGGCGCTTCTCCATGGAGCCGTCGGGCAGCTGCACCACGAAGTAGGAGCCGCCGATGGAGCCGCGCTCCATCTGGAAGCGCTTCTCCTCGGCCATGCGCTGCAGCAGCGGCTTCACGCCGGGGCCCTTGGGGAACTCCAGGGGCCGCATCAGCGCGCCGAACACCTGGGGCACGACGGGCAGGGTCAGCGGCCACGGCCAGCTGAAGAAGGTACACCTCTCGAGCGTCGCTCGACCCGCACAGTGGGCCAGAAGACCGGCATCTCATCATCATCAGCGCTTTTAGGTCTAAAAAGACCCTTAGCGTTCGAGTAAGCAACTACAAGAAACATGGGACTCAGACTGCACACCTCAAATGCAGGCAGTGTCCTGTTTGCGGCAGTCACCCTCCGGCGGCCAAAACTCGAGACGCGTTTCGAGCTCCAGAGTCGCTAAATAGGACTCGAACGGGACGTGTGACCCCCACCAGTGGATTCCTCGTTCGGGGAGCAATATATTGCTAGGGTCACACGTTCGGTTCGAGTCCCATTTAGCGGACCCTAGAGCTCAAAACGCGTCTAGAGTTTTGGCCGCCCGCCCGTCTTCTGGCCCGCCATGACCCTCCGACTGGAGCCCCTTGCAGGTAGGCGAGCCGCCCACCGGAACGCCTTCATGCACAGCGGGCTGCCCACCCAGCCGAGCCAGGCGCGTCCAGGCGCTCGAGGCACTGAGGCTGGACGCCGCGGCCCCACGCTGTCAGCAGCGCACACGCACTGTACTTTCTGGACTCACCGCGCACTTGAGGATCAGCCCCGCCAGGATGAGGTTGGCGCCCTGCCAGCCGTACATGTCGAGGAGCTTGTCGGCGAGCGGCGCGAAGGCGAAGGTGCCGACGCCCGAGCCGCACACCGCGATGCCCGTGGCCAGCGACCGCTTGGTCTCGAAGTAGTACCCGACGCAAACCACGGCGGGCAGGTAGATGAGGCCGAAGCCGAGTCCTGGACAAGCGTGGGGTGAGAGGAGCGCCGCTAGGGTGCTCAGTGGGTCAGAAGACCGTTGAGGCGGTCAAAATTCCGGATACGTTGAGCTCCTGAGTCGCTAAATGGGACACTGGAGCTCAAAACGCGTCTAGAAGTTTGGCCGCGTCAACGGTCTTCTGACCTACAGTGGGGTGTCTTGAACCGGCCTTACCTCCCATGACGCCGTACGTGAGCATGAGGACTTTAATGTTCGGGGAGAAGGTACTGAGGACGAAGGCGGCGCAGCCGATGATGCTGCCCGCTATGCACACCGCGCGGCACCCGTACTTGTTGGTGAGCGCGCTCACAATTGGTCCTGCAACAGGGGTTCGGTCAACATCGACATTGCGTCCAGCATCTGCCCCTCGCCGCAAAAGACAGATACTCACCCGCGCTGAGGTAGACCCCCGACAGCAAGGAGCCGACCCACGAGACCGTGCCCGGGCTCTCGTGGAAGTGGTCGGCGAACTTCTGCAGGAAGATGCCGAACGTGTAGGCGATGCCGTCCACGATCATGT
Source organism: Stenchaetothrips biformis (assembly GCA_030522485.1). Taxonomy (NCBI): domain Eukaryota; kingdom Metazoa; phylum Arthropoda; class Insecta; order Thysanoptera; family Thripidae; genus Stenchaetothrips; species Stenchaetothrips biformis. Next base: position 5,029,550 of record CM060097.1, on the reverse strand, counting down.
TGCACATGAAGGAGGCGAACACGACGACCCAGCCGTAGCCGCCGTCGGGTGGCGGCGGCAGGTCGTGGTAGTCGCATAGCGACAAGTCGTCCTCGCCGGGGGAGGTGGGGTCGCCGTCGGCGAAGTCGCGGCCGTCCCTCGTCAGCCGGGTGTTCTCCTCGCCGCACGAGCACTCGCTCTCCGTCTGCAACACGAAGCACAAGACCGTCAGCGAGGTGGTAATTGAAGGGCTTTCCGCGCCGAACTGGAAGCAAACGCGCGGAATCCGAGTCGGAGAGTGCCCTACAGCGGAGCGCGTTCCACGCCCACGGCCAGCGCAGCGAGTCGAGGCGCCGCCAAGGCCAAGGCAAAACAAACTTGGAGGCCAAGCGTATTAAAAAAGTTGCGCGGCCGGCAGCGCGGCGTCGAGAGTCGTGGAGATTGACGGGGTGCCGCAGGGTCTCGACGAGGGGACGCAGAACGGGTCCAACGGGTCCACAAGCGCGGATCCAGATGGGGGGGCGCAAAAGGACAATTCCCCCCCTCCCCGGCCCTAGATAGCCGCCTGAAAGGAAGGCAAAAAGCAACACTTTGCCCCTGTAAGTAGGCAAAAAGTGCTACGTTGTCCCTCCCTTAGGCCAACCCTGGATCCGCCACTGCGAGTGCAGGGGCTGCAGCGGCCGCCGCTGGCAACCCCCTCGGCGGTCCTCAGCGCTGGCCAGCCGAGCGGTAACCGCCGGGCGTTGTCTCTCAGGCACTGATGATGTTTACCCACTGGGACCTCCGCCTGGGACTCACGTAGACGCCAGGGAGAGGGGGGCACACAGTGGGTCAGAAGACCTTTGAGGCGGCAAAAATTTCTAGACGCGTTTCGAGCTCCAGAGTCGCTAAATGAGACTCGAATCGAACGTATGACCCCACAAATGGATTCCTCGTCTGGAGAGCAATCTATTGGTGGGGTCACACGTTCGATTCAAGTCTGGAGCTCGACACGCGTCTAGAAATTTTGGCCGCCTGTGCCGGTCTTCTGGCACACTGTGCGCCCCACAAGTGCGAGAGACAGCGGCGTTACGTTCTTGATGGACGCCCCCTGTGGCTGGAATGCGAAGTACACTGCCAAGGCCGGAAGGCCGCGCCGCTATCGTGGCGGCCGGACTATCGGACGTTACCCTGCCGGGTGGGCCAGGCCTTGCCTCGCGCTGCCCCCAATTTGGGCCATTTGCGCGCGTTTGCACGTCACCGATAATGCCTTACCAACTCCACGGCGTGCGAACGGCGTGTCTCCCGGGCCGCGTCTTCCGAGTCGGCGCAGTCGCGTCTCAACTATGAAAGTCCTGACTTGCCTCTTGTACCCGCTTGCGAGACGCGGTGGACGCGGCGGCGCCCTGACCGCGAGGAGGACGTTGCTTGCTTGGCGGCCGTTGCCTGGCCCACTGCCGCGCTGCAGCGCTACTCACCCGGCTGACTTTCCGGAAGCGAGGCATGATGGGCTGGCTGCGGGAGGTGGTGAGGGGCTTGGTGGCCGACATGGTGACGGCGTCGGGGCCCTCGGGGGGCCGCTAGGGGACTTCACCACCGCACGGTCCTTCTACACCTTCGCGTCATCGGACACTGTTCGCTGCCACGCTGGACTGCGCTGTGGCCGCTGCTGGAGGAGAAGCAGGCGTTGACGTGCTGCTGCCGGCCGGCGAGGAGGCGAGGGAGGGACTGGCCGTGGTGCCGGGCAGGGCCGGCAGGGCCGGCAGGGCTGGACGCTGGAGTGGACCGACGGGGGCGTGACCGGCGTGACACAACCACCCGCAGCGCAAATATTCAACCGACCCCACCACTCGCAGATAGTGTGCTCTGCATCTGCCGCCCGGGTGGGCCGTACACCAGACAAACCGGCCCAACAGTCTGCCAGAGTCTGGCACAGGCGGCCAAAACTCTTGACGCGTTATGAGCTCCAGAGTCTTGGGGACTCGAATCGAACACGTGTGACCCCACCAGTGGATTGTCCACTGAACGAGGAATCCATTGGTAGGATGGAATCCGAGCCGAGCGGAGCCGAGCCGGGCTGGAGAGGAACGGAACCTTGTGTGTTTCCGCTGCGATAGTCCGACCGGCAACCGAGCGCGGAACGGAACGGCCCACTGCAGAGCGCCTCGCGACGGTCAGCGCGGTGTATGTACACCACACTGTACACTGTACACGGCCAGGGGCGAGGCCGCGTAGCCGCGTAGCCGCGCGGCCGCCGCCAGCCCGGCAGCGCGTGCGACGAGGACAGGCTGCTATAGCGGCGCTGCTTTCCCGCCATTTCTAAAGCAGCTGACTGCGTGCGCCGAGCGGAGCGGCGAGGCGTCGGGCTGCGGTCGCCGGGTCGCTCGCTGTGGGATGGCTGGCGACGCTTCGCCCGGCGCATCGCCGCACGCGAGTCGGTCGGTGGTGGTTCGTCGGTTGGTGTCCCCGCGGCACGGCGTGGCACAGCCAGGCACGGCCGACTCCGAGAGAGGAAAGGTTAGGGTCGACGAGGCTAGCACCTCGGGGTGGGTGGAGCGGCGGAGCGGCGGTCGGCCTTCTATATATACACGTTGCGCACCCAGCACGCCGTGCCACACCGTGCCACGCTGTGCCTGCCAACGGCACAGCGCCCACAGCGGGAAAACAAGGGAAGCAGCTCCCTCGGCGCACCATGACAGGGCGGCCCGGCCCGGCCCGGCCCGGCCCGCTCAGTGGCTCAGTACCGACCAATCCCAGGCCTTCGTTTCGAATTTGGCGCCAAAGTTGGCGAGGCGGGCGCGCCGCTTTCACTCGCAAGGCGACGCGTCGCGACGCCGACCAGCGGCGGGACGTCTCTCTCTCGCTTTGAGGCGTCCCACTGGCAAGACAGAGACAGCGGCGAGTTGCATCGCGCAGCCTGCAGCGCAGCACCGTCTTCCTGCTCCAAAGGTATGCCAAGCGCACACACTCAATCACACTCGTGTACTCAGACAAAACGCGTTTGTGAAGTGCCTAGATGACGCTGCGCTCGGAGACGCGAGGCGGACGAGCAGGGACATGAAAAGGGGCAACTAGTTGACGATCACTTCAGGTATATATATATATATATATATATATAATATATATATATATATATATATATATATGAAATTGCTCTTAGCCAACGTACCAGTGTGGCTGAGAACTTGTCAGTTCACTTTTCGAGTGCGCGGAAAGGACAAGGATACCGTCGTACTATCCACCAGTGATCTCGCAAACGCGTCCAGCCCGCGCATCAGCCTTGGCGAGCCGAGCCGGCTCTGTCGATGATGATGCAGTCCGCGTTGTCCAGCATCGCCATCGCTGCCGGCGCGCCACGCCGCCGACACGCCCCCGGCTGCGGAAGCGCCGCGACACGCGCGTGCCGTGCGTCGCACGGCCTTGGCATCACGCGGCACGCGCGCGTCCAAAAACGGCCCGAGTTGCACTTGGACGAGGAACCGAATTTCATAGAGAGATGTCCATTCAAGGGGAAGGAACTCCAGCCAAATTTGTACACCAAAATTCACCAAAAAAATTTAATTTTCTGAATTTTTTTAAATTTATCGAATTTCTTCTTAAAATTCAGTAGTTTCTGTCCAAAATTCTACTGAAATTCAGTTGATTGGTACACCGAAATTCACAGTGATCTCCCATTGTGTCCATCCGACAAAAAATTACTGGAAACCCTCCATGATCAACGGGAAGTTACCGTGACCTTGTGGTACTATGTATTCATATGAATCACTCAGACACAAAAATGGAAATTGGGTGGACATGACGAATCGACAAGGCGGTGCGCCAAGCGGTGCGCGCAGCAGAGCATGCAGGTGTTCGCGGAGCCAGGAAGTCCCTCGCGCGGAGAAGGGTCTTGTCTGCGGTGGACACGTGTCGCACGCGCGTGTGTTTGCTGCAGCTGCTCCCACGGCCTCGAAGGCCGCCCCAGACCCGCCCCGCCCCGCCCCGCCTCACCATCCCCTCGCCGTGCCCTCCCTTCACTACGACTCGGGCCGAAAGGCGTGAGCAGATACGGGGCGCGAAGATGCCCCCCGAACCGTCTAAACAGCGCGCCTTGTTTGAGGTCCGGTCAGCCCCGTCACTGGCACACTTCATGCGCAACGACACTAGGAAAACATTATGCCAAAATTATCCCCTCAAAAGAAAATATAAAATTCTGGAAAATTTTCATCCCGAGTTTTACCGAACAGTAGCTCTATAGACCGCACATGTGTGCCTCTCGTGAAAACAAATGGCTTTCCCGCGGGCGGAAAAAAGAAAAATGGTGACATTATTCAATCGTGTCGCGGGCGGGATTCGAACCCGAGTGCCGCGACATCTGAAACGGCATGTCCGGCGGCGGTGCGGCCGGATGAGTGACTACCAACACGGGGGCGGTGTGGCGTTGCGATTGGCGGGGACGACACATTCAAGTCCAGCGAGTCCGCAGTCTGTCTGTCTGTCTGTCTGTCTGCCTGTCTGTCAGCACGCAGCTGGGCGGCAGCTGACTGGTATGACCCAGTGCCACTGGTTCCTCCTCTCAAGGCCGCTGCTCGACAGACTCGCACTGCCAACGTGTTCCAAACCACTCACGCTCATGTTCGCCGAGCTGCCGCCGCCGTTTTGCCGCTAGAACTCACGACCGGGCCGCCAGATGTGCAAACCGCTCCAACAACCCCTTCAAGGCCTCGCGGCAGTCGGCGACTTAGTTACATCGAGGGCTGCGATATTCGTTTTAAAAACACTTCGATAAATCGAGGACTCGACACATCGAAGACTCTATCGAAGATTTGTTTCATCAAAGACTCGATTAATCGAAGTATCTCAACACCCACGATATCACGACTTTTATCGATGCTCAATTTGTATCGCTAGACGACATAGCGACCCTTATTTCGATAAGTATCAGTCGCAAAGTGGATATCGCTCTACGTGGGGCCACGCGTGATTGGCCAGGGTGCTAGGCTGCGCTGGGGGGACCGATGCCCCCTGCACTCGCCTCTAGCTCCGCTTGGTGCGCCGCGCTCCCCACAGAGTTCTATAAGTGTCCGCCCCCCCCCCCCCTCCGCGACGACGACCATGCACCAGTCACTGGCAGCGGCCTGCTATGGACGCCGAGGCACAACCAGGGAACAACGCAGAGCCAATCTGAGGGCCTGGAAGGAGATCGCAGCGAGCGCGGCCGGAAATGTTGGTCAAGCTGAGCAGAGAAGGCCCGCACGGCTGCCCCATCCATACTACTGGCCGCGTGTCAGGGAAGTCAGGGAAATGTCAGGGGAAAAAAACGTTAACGCTAACGCGAACGTGAAAGCAGACCTGTGCTACTAATGTTTATTCCAATGTATGTTTGTGTATCACTTAATTGTATCACCTAATTGGATCTCGCTTCTAACAGGAATCAGTTTTTTCCTCCCCACGGGGTTTTTGCTCTCGAACAAAAATGTAAAGTAGTTAGCTTCAAAAATTTGAAACATAGTGTAAGCAGGGACCAAGCCTCAGGCAACCCCCACCTAATGTAAGCCAAAACGTGTAATCTTAGACCCAATAAACTCCTTTCAAAAGCCAAAAATGTCACTTTCATCCCCCTTCCCTACAAGACTTTGTTGTTTATTTTGTTTTCGTTTTTTTTCGCGGTGTGCACAATGCCAATGTCACCTGGCGGTGGCGCAAACAGGCCGTCCGGGCGGCGCGCGGTGCAAGGCACGTAGGCCTTTGTACAGAGCGTTTTCAAACACTAGCCCCGGCGGCCGGGTCCAACCCAAGCCCGGCCGGGGACGCGGACTGAAAATACAGACTTTTCTCTGTCCACTGTTGTGACAGAGGCCAGCCGGGCGAGGCCACATAAACCACTGCGACAGAAAATTCCGACCAGTATTATTGTGTTTGATTTTGATTTTATTTCGTTCCGGAGGGAGCGTTCTAACGGGCGCTCCGAAATCGAGTCCCGTCTTATCGAACATCCCGCGTCCCGGCCGCGAACCTCCCCTTGCTTACGAGACAGCACGCCGCCGGCCGCCCAAAAAAGCCGCCACGCGCCGTTACGTCACTGCGTCCACCCCCTCGAGATCGAGTCCCAGCCCAGGACCGGTCGCTCTGTGTCTCTCGGCGCCCGTTCCACGGGAGTGCGAGAGAGACAGAGCGAAGCGTTCGACCTGCTGGCAGCATGCTGGCAGCGAGCGGGGATGCCTGTTCATCGCAGTGGCGGAGGATTACGCGCCCGAGCGGCCGGCCGCCCCCCGCCGCGAAGCAGAGGCAAGCGGGCCGGCGGACGGAAGAGTATCAATTAGCGGCGAGAATGACTCCGCGGGACGTTGACCGAACGCAGCCGGAGTGCCGCCGGGGTGTCGCCGTGTGACGAAACCCTGGACCGCTTCCAAATGCCGGGCCGAGGCCTGCCAATGCCACCGGCACGGTCACCAAGACCACCGAGTGCAACGCTCGGGGTGGAGGCTCATCGCGAGTCTCTCTCTCTCTCTCTCTCTCTCTCTCTCTCTCTCTCTCTCTCTCTCTCTCTCTCTCTCTCTGTCTCTCTGTCTCTCTGTCTCTGTCTCTGTCTCTCTCTCTCTCTCTCTCTCTCTCTCTCTCTCTCTCTCTCTCTCTCTCTCTCTCTCTCTCTCTCTCTCTCTCTCTCTCTCTCTCTCTCTCGTGCCGCTCGGGGTAATTATTATTGTCCTGTCTATACTCGTTATGAAGCCAATTTCGTTCGCGAGCCAGCAAGGAGAAACGAAAACAACCCGCATTATTATTTCTGTTGTTCTTTCCCAAAACAAAAGGACGGCAGAATGTAAACAAATCCCGGGCACAAACAAATTAAGGAGTTCCTTGGAACTGACCTATATTTGGAAACAAAAACGGAACGAGCCGGGCCGGGCCAAGCGCATCGCGCGCCCGGAAAAAGTTAAAACTGTCCTACTTGCGCCGGGAGCGGCTTTCCGTAGCAGGGGGCTGTGCCGGGCTGCGCTCCGTGTGAGTGCGAGAGAGACAGAGCGACGACGCGCTGCGCTCCGTGTGAGTGCGAGAGAGACAGAGCGACGACGCGCTGCGCTCCGTGTGAGTGCGAGAGAGACAGAGCGACGACGCGCTGCGCTCCGTGTGAGTGCGAGAGAGACAGAGCGACGACGCGCTGCGCTCCGTGTGAGTGCGAGAGAGACAGAGCGACGACGCGCTGCGCTCCGTGTGAGTGCGAGAGAGACAGAGCGACGACGCGCTGCGCTCCGTGTGAGTGCGAGAGAGACAGAGCGACGACGCGCTGCGCTCCGTGTGAGTGCGAGAGAGACAGAGCGACGACGCGCTGCGCTCCGTGTGAGTGCGAGAGAGACAGAGCGACGACGCGCTGCGCTCCGTGTGAGTGCGAGAGAGACAGAGCGACGACGCGCTGCGCGCCACGCTAGTGGGGCGAGGCATCGAGGCGCCGCCGTCTGCGCATCAAGACAGGTGGCAGAATGGATAGAGTTGCCCGCGGATCGGATATCGGCAGTCCGGCAGTCCCTTGGCCAGGCCGGCCAGGCGTAGCACTCCCGGCACTGCCGTAGGGCGCAGTAGGCAGTGTTGCCACGTGAGTAGGCAAAAATTTCTCCATTGCTCGAGAAAGGCAATGGTTGCCAATCCCCACACTAAATTACTATGCAGTATATACGTTAGCTCAATTTCGAGCAAATTTCAAAAGAGGAGATCACTGTGAATTTCGGTGTAAAAAATCAAGTGAATCTAAGTTGAATTTTGGGCAGAAACTACTAAATTTTAAGAAGAATTTCGGTCAATTTTTTAAAAAATTTCAGTGAATTTTGAATTTTTGGTGAATTTTGATATACAAACTTGGCTGCAGTTATTTCCCCTTGCAAATTCCTGGCCAGTGGAGCCCACTCCTGGGCCAGTCCCTGAGGACCCGCACATCCCTTGCTGCTGGCCGGGCCGCGCGGCCTGCCCTTCACCTTGGGGGGAGGGGGGGGGCAGTTCGATTGGGCCACGACGGCACGAGCGGCACAAGTCGAGGGGCTCGACACCTTGGCGTTGCCGCCTGCGCGTCCCAGGGTCCTGCCCACTCCGAGTAACGAGGTGAAGTCCAGCTGCAGGCAGTGGAGCGAACGGCTGTTCCTCCCTGAGGGAAAAAAAGTCCGCCGCCGACGGCGTCCTCTCTGAAAGGAGCTTTCGTCACTACTTTGTCTCTCTGTCCCCCAGGCGTGCGAGAGAGACAGAGGGACGCTGCTAGCGCACCTCGCCCCGGGCCCCGGATCAGCGGTGTGACGTCACAGGCCACGCCCACGCGGTGGGACGGCGCCCCCTCCCCCAAGGGCCAGGGCCGGCTAGGACCCCAGTCGCCTCGGCGGCGCCCTGCCCGGCCGCCCCGCCCCGCCCCGCCTCGACTTACAGGTTGCACCTTGGCACACCTCACCCCATTGAAATGGCTCGGCCCGGCTCGGCCGCCTGCCCTCCATGCTGGTTGTGACAGCACGCCCTCGGCGCCGCTCCCCGGGGTGTTCCTGGGCGTTCCGAACGGCCAAAACAATCACTTTGCGCGCGACGCCGCCGCTCGCGTGGCGCGTAATGAGCGAGCACTGGCGTGGTATCGGGTGTCCCGGCGGCGCGGCGCGGCGACGCCCATGACGACGCTCACGCCTCGCCACCAGTCACCACGATTCGCCAACCCGCCACGAGGCGCGCCGGCCGAGTGATAAGTGCAAAGTCGGCAAAGCCCACGGCCCGGCCCGGCCCACTGTGCAACGCTAGCCAGGCCTCTAGCCGTGTTGCCAGGCCCGCCCGCCACACACGCTCGGCTGCGGGTTGCCTACCCACCGCCTTGTGTTCTTCGAAGGCTGGGGGCATTGCGCGCGCCGGACTGATTCCGAGAGTTCACCCGTCGCTCTGCCTCTCTCTCGCACTCACGGGGCGTCCCGTATGGGTGCGAGAGAGACAGAGTCTCGGAATGAGTCTGCAGTGCTCCCTCCCAGGACCGGCGGCCCCGCCGAGCCCTGACCAGCCCAGCCAGCCGGCCGGCCAGCCCGCAGGCTCCGTCACTTATTTTCTTTTTCCCGGCCATCCTCGCCCCGCGCCGCCCCGCGCTGCTCCGCGTCCCTTCGCCCCGCCCGCGCGGCCACTGAACCAGGAACAGCGGTTTGCGTTGGCGCGGACGGCCCGCCGCCTTTTGGCAGTCCCAGTCCCTGTCCGCCACCTCGACGTGGCGGGGCAGCTCCACTACTCCGAGCGGGCTGTCGTCGCTCTGTCTCTCTCGCGCTACCGCGGGACTTCCCTTGAGTGCGAGAGAGACACAGTGGACTGGCAGCTCGTCGGCAGCGAAGGGACGACCGGCCACCGCGTCCCCTACCGTCAGGGATAGGCACGGGCCTCCATAGGAAAAGAGGAAATGCTGACGCCAACACCCCACACGTGGAGGAGCAAGCAGCCCAGCGCCGACAATGGAGCCCTTGTGCGTTAGGGCAGACAGTCAGACCAACGGACGGACGGACAGACAGACAGACACAGGCGGGGGTAGCGAGACTCCGTCGCCGCGGACAGCTCCATCTCTCTTAAGCGGCGGAAAGCGCGACAGGCGACGGAACAGTCTATTCCGAACAGCGTTCTCGTCGCTCTATCTCGCACTCAAAGGGCGGTCCGCGGCGGTGCGAGAGAGACAGAGCGACGACGGCACTGCACTCGGGATCAGCATGCCGTCCGCCTCAGTCCGGAAACAAATCGCGGCGCGCGGGGCGCGCTTAGCCGCCACGTGTCGCTGCGGTTCTCCGGATGGGCGGGGCCGGAGGGGGGGGGGGTTCTGACGTGGCGAATTCTCTGTTGATAGCGCTGCTGGCGGGGCGGCCTGGCGGGGCAGCCTGGCGGGGCGGCCTGGCGGGGCGGCCTGGCGGGGCAGCCTGGCGGGGCGCGGGGCAGCCTGGCGGGGCAGCCTGGCGGGGCGGCCTGGCGGGGCGGCCTGGCGGGGCGGCCTGGCCGCGCGTGTGGACGACACCCTATCTGCCTGGATTGGACTCGTGACACGACACCCTCCCCGGCCGCCCCGCCAAGGCCAGCCCTATGATGACGAGGCGACCCTACGCGCGTACCAAGCAACCCCAGACGCGCGCATCAAGATCTCGAACCCGAGCGGAATCGATCCCCTCGACACGAAAAGCGTGGAAAAGGCACGCGCAGCGGGGCGAACAATTGTTTCGCCAGTGTGTCTCATCGCGGGGATGGGATCGGTGATTCTGGGTTTCGCATCCCTTGCCGAGCAATGCGATTCCGAAGAGGCGTGACGCTGCACAGTGGGTCAGAAGACCGTTGAGGCGGCCGAAATTCTCGACGCGTTTTGAGCTCCAGAGTCGCTAAATGGGACTCGAATTGAACGTGTGACCCCACCAAAAGAATGCTCTCCAAACGAATGAATCCATTGGTGAGGTCACACGTTAGATTCGAGTCCCCGTTTAGCGACTCTGGAGATCAAAACGCTTCCGCGATTTTGGCCGCGTCAACGGTTTTCTGACCCACTGTGCACTGCGGGAGAGGCAGGGCGATGCGAACGATGTTCAGAGTCGCCCCGCTGGCACGGTGTCACGGCGTCCCGCGCTGCGCTGCGCTGCGCTAGGCATTGAACTGGGTCACCTGGCGCATGGCGGCGCCTCTCAGACTCGCTCACTGGCGGCGCTGCGCTTTCGGGACGCTCTCTGGATACGTCATAAGAATAGCGCCCCACCGCCACGCCACGCCTCGCCCCGCCCCACCCCGCCACGCCCCGCGGCGCCATTTTATAAATACATACGCACCCCGCTTGCCGAAAAAAGGGGGTCACGGTCGCCGAAATATGCTGGCGTCCGCGCACAAGCGTGTTTTCGAGATAGCAGCGCGGCGTTACCCCGTCTCTCACGACAGCGACGGAGCGCTGTGGGGGATCCGTGTGCAACACGTCGTTCAGGGGCGCGACGAGAAGAAGATCGGATATAATACAGGAATGAGTGCAGACCGCGCAGCAATGGGAAAACACTGCTGCAGCACACACTGCCATGCACCGGCCTCTGGCAGCGCGGCCGCTCAGGTCGTCGACCCCGCCGGCCGCCTCCGTGGCGTCTCTCTCGCACTCACGGGGCGTCGCGTAAGGGTACGAGAGGGACAGAGAGACGCGGCGCTGAATCAGCCGCGCTGGTCGTGAGGGACTCTGCAGAGACCGCGGCCGGTACCGGCCGAGGCGAACCCACTCCAACTAGATTGGGGGAACACGCACACTCACAGCGAAAGCGCCAAGGTCAAGATCGGAACTGGTAGACCGACATTCTGGACGAAACGAATAATAAGTTAAGGCGAGGGAGTGACAGGCTGCGAGCGCACAGTGGGCCAGGAGACCGCGCAGGTGGCCCAAACTCTGAACTCGTTTTGAGCTCTAGATTCGCTAAATGGGACTCGAACCTAACGTGTGACCCCACCAATGGATTGCTCTCTGAACGGAGGAATGCATTGGTGGGGTCACACGTTCGGTTCGAGTCCCATTTAGCGACTGTGGAGCTCAAAACGCGTCTAGAATTGAGTCCGCCTCAACCATCTTCTGACCCACTGTTGCCTCGCTCGCCCTGCTGGCCGACGGCGCCGGCGGCATGAATGGAACATCGAGTCTGAGAGTCTCTGGGAGTCTAGAAGACTACTTTGTCATGGCAACCGCCTTGCGCGAGCACGTCGTCCAGCTTCCAGAGATCCGCCGCGCGTCCGCGGGCCGTCTGGAGAAGGCCGTGCTAAGCCTCTGGAGCGTCCTGGAGGTAGCCGCGCGGACCTTTCCGCCAGAGCCGTGCCGATGAGGCTCCCTGTTGTTGTCGCGAACCCGGCGCGGCATCCCATCGCCGGAGCCGAGCGGGGCGTCTCTTGCGGCAAAACCGGCTGATCAGGATCACGTGACTGTTCATGACCCAGTTGCGGATACGGCGGGGAAGGGGGCGGCCTGACATAACTTGAAAAAGCCACGCGAGGCGCTGCGCGACGCTCCGTGCGCCGGCCGCCTCCTGATTCCGCAGGTTGTTCGCTCCGTCTCTCTCGCAGCCCTGCGGGACGCGCCATGAGTGCGAGAGAGACAGAGCGACGAAGCGATCCTTCGGAATCCGGCATCAAGTTCGCCTTGCCTTTTCCCGTGCGCCTCCCAGGCTAAACAGAATAAATCATCCACGAACGCAGGGCGATAAGCAACTAGAGCGGCTCGGCCTGCCTGGCCCGGGGCGGGGGAAATCCCGCTGGGTCCAGAGCCGAGCAGAATCCGGCGGGGAGCCTGTCTCTGATGGATCCTGCCTTGAAGCGCTCACAAAGAATACTGTAGGCGAGTACCATAGCGCGCCGCTGGGCGAGCTTTCCAGCCAGACAGCACCTACACTCGAGGTAGACGTACCCATTTAGCGACTCTGGAGCTCAAAACGCGTCTAGAATTTTGGCCGCCTCAACGGTGACCCACTGTGCAGAGGCCCTCGAGACGGCCGGCCCAAGGGCAGCCCTCCGCGGCCTTGGCGGTCGCGCCTCGGCCATAACGCGCCTCTTGATGCAGAACGCTGCAGTGTGCCCACTGCGCCGTGACGGCGCGGATGACATGGACGCGGCGCGACAACGCGGCCCTGGCGCCGTCCTTGGCGCCGTCCTTGGCGCCGGCGGCCGCTGTAAACGCGCCATGTCGCACCATTCCGAACAGCAGCGCTTTCCTCGCCCTCGCGGGGCGTAGAGGCAGCGTAGAGGTGCGAGAGAGACGGAGCGGCTGTTCGCCAGCCGTCCGCTGCACGCACACCGGATGTGGCCCCGATGCAAGCGCGACCGCCCGCCGGTTCCACCGAAATAGACCATGCCTGCGTTGGTGAACCGCCCAAAATTTGGCGCTGTGCGACCCGTCCGCCCAGGCCGACCGCCCAGTTGGACGGACAGGGTTCACCGGTGTAAGCGTGTATCTTTACCCTCTTACCCAGGGTGGGTACTATTTCACTAGAAGAAAAGTACCTTGCCTGGTAATAATTCCCTAGGGTTATCATACCCATTCAGGGTGGGGGCTAATATATTTCTAGGGTAAATATGAACCCTCTGGGTGGTTAATAATCCACTAGTGTAATACTACCCTCTCTCGGGGGTTAAAATTCCCTAGGAAAATAATACCCAGTCCAGGGAAGTAATCATACACTAGTATTTTCTTACCATCCCGCGATGGGGGTATACGATCACTGGGGTAAAATTACCCGGGGGTTAAAAATTCACTAGTGAATTTGTACTTTCCCACCAGAAAACGAGTATGACTCTAGGGAATTATAACTCTCCCCTAGGGCAATGTACTTTTCTCCTACTGAAATAGTACTCTGGGTAGATAGGTATAGATGCACGCTGACACCGGCGCTCCAATGTCGACAACCGCGGCCGTCGTCTGCGACGGAAATCGAGAGTGCATCGACAAGGTGATCATTAGGTTCCAGAACGTCCTCGATCGCCGGTCCCGTACCTCCCGGACGAGCTAGCCCGGCGTCCTGGTTTTTTTCCTGCAGCCGCCCTGCGAAGGACCTGGAGGAACGCCTCCTGAGGGGTGGGCACAGTGGGCGACCGGTACTCGTTTTCAGCCTTGAGGTCACGGCGCCGGCGGGGCCTTGCCTTGCGGGCGGGCGGGCGGGGCCGTCGGGGAGGTCAAGTCAGCTGGGCGCAGGGCGTGGTGACGCCGCACAGTGGGTCAGAAGACCGGCGCAGACGGCCAAAACTCTAGACGGGTTTTGAGCTCCAGAGTCGCTAAATGGGACTCGAACCGAACGTATGGTCGCACCAATGAATCACTCCTTCGGAAGCAATCCACTGGTGGGGGGGTCACACGCTCGTTTCGAGCCCCATTTAGCGACTCTGGAGCTCAGAACGCGTCTAGAATTTTGGCCGCTTCAACGGCCCTCTGACTGTTCCACTGTGCGCCGGTCGGCTGTTTGTGTCCGGCCGGTTCGTTCATTTGGGATGCGGAAGGGAGTGGCGGGCGACGCGGTCGATAAGCCGTCACTCTGGCGGTGCGGCGCCGCGTCGCCCGGAGGGGCTGACGTCGCCCCGTCGCCCACCTGCTGTTGCGCGGCTCGCACCGCAGCGACGCAGTCACGCAGTCAGCTGTTGAATGGCGACCGCGTGTTTACCCAGGTGCGCGTCAGGCCGCGGTGCGCGCCTGGTGCACTTTCCCCCCAAACGTTAGCGCGCCGCCGTCAGCGTGCTAAATCTCGGCCCGCTTGGCCGTGCCCGTGACGCCACGCGCCGCGACGCCCAGATGGCCGTCAGCTGTTCGCGGGGACAAAGACTCGCCGTCGGCGGCGACGCGATGCAGGCACCGCGGTCGGAGCTTCGCGCATGTCCCGCGCTTCGCGCCATCGCGCCGCTGTTTCTTTGCTTTCCCGTCCTGCGCGTCCTGTCACTGCAACTGCACGCAGCGCTACGCAGCGCTACGCAGCGCGCCCGGCCGGCCAGTCCTCTCCCTGTCGCCTTCGGCAGGTCGTCTTCGTCGTCGTCTTGAATCCGAGGCGTCGCGGTGCCGCGGTGCCGCGGACTGAGGGTCATTGCTCGACCCGCGGCGCCGCGACGGGCGTCGCCAAACTCACACAAAACACTGACACTACACTGCTGGCGTCGCTCACGCGTCGCGTCGCGTCGCGGCGGGCACGCGTGCCGCGTGAACGCACGGTCGCACGGCACGCCAGGCCACGGGGCACTGAAGGAGCGACTGGCTGGCGGTGCTGGTGCTGGCACAGCCTGCCTGGCACAAGGCGTGCTGGGCGTGCTGGCGGCGTGGCGGCGCGTAGCGGGCGCGGCGGCGTGGCGTAAGCGACGAGGGCCCATGCCCCCGCCACGCCCCCCTCCACCCGACCGCGGCGTGGCCACGGCCCCCTCGACCAGCGCGCGGCGCCGCGCCCGGCCCGGTACGGCGGTACGGCGTCAAGGTGGCCGTGGCCGTCGATACACCTTGCGCCGAGTCCGCCGTGCCGTGCGCCCCCGAGCAGGGCTCCGAGCACCCACCAGGGCCCCGGCACCCACCAGGGCCCCGGGCACCCACCAGGGCCCCGGGCACCCACCAGGGCCCCGGGCACCCACCAGGGCCCCGGGCAACAGGGCCCACCAGGGCCGCGGACGGGAAGGTGCCCCTCCCCGCGACACCGTCGACCACATGACGGCGGACGTGTCGTCGACTCGGACTCGCGACTCGGACTACCTGTTGAGTGCCGTCGTGGACCGTGGACCCGCCGGCCGCCGCTCAAGAGGACATTTCGGCCAGCAGGTAGACTCCGAACTCAGCCTCGTCGCTCTGTCTCTCTCGCACACATGAGGGAAGTCCAGTGAGTGCGACAGAGACAGAGCGACGAGGCTGCCGGGACCGAGGCCGGCCGCCCCGCCCCGCCGGCCTCGGCTGGACTCGGCCTGCATTCTGTCACAGTAATCGCCTACCGGGAACCCAGCTGGAATCGATCTTCGGATTTTTCCACAACGAGTGGACACGCGAGCGTGTTGACTGGGAGAGTGCGCCCCTCGCAAACCGTCATGAACACTCCAAAGTCTGCCCAACACCGTACACGCCCTCCGCACAGAGCGGTGTGTACACACGGCGTATGTTTCCCTACAGAATGAAAGAAAACGGATGAATTGAGGCGCTTGGAAGCTTGGCAGTGTGAAAGCAGGTCGAAAATCCCTCGACATAATCGGAGTAGGCTAAATTCGAGAAAATTAGTTTAAATTTTTGGTGCTCAAACCGTTGAATTTCGTGATTATTTTGGTGAGGTTTTTGAATTTTTGCAAACCTCTGTAAATTTTGTAAAAAAAAAAAATGTGTATTATGGGGGCGCTAGCCTTGCAAAGTTCTTCAATAAAGTGATTGGATTGCTAAAAGTAGCGACTCTCGCTGACTTTGAGCGGCTACTAGCCGTGGTCAAAGGCCTCCCTCGACGTCCTGGTACTCTTCAGACCTCTTTTCATCAGCCTGCAGCATACAGTGGGCCAGAAAAAGACCGCTCTCCGAACGAGGAATCCATTGGTAGAGTCACACGTTCCATTCGAGTCCTGTTTAGTGACTCAGGAGCTCAAAACGCGTCTAGAATTTTGGCCGCAGTTGCTTACTCGAACGCTAAGGGTCTGTTGAGACCTAAAAGCGCTGATGATGATGATGATGATGATTATGATGATGATGATGACCGGTCTTCTGGCCCACTGGGCAGCACCCGGGAGTAGGTTGGGCTGCCTAGCCGCCGAGGGGCTTCTCGGAGGCGGCCGCGGCGTGGACGGCGCGGTGGTCGTGGAGGGGGAGGGAAGATGAGAGTGCTGAGGCAGCGTGGCGCGTTGCAGAGTCGCAGAGTCGCAACGAAGTGAGCTTGATTGGACGGCGTCGTCTCATTTCGTTCGGACTGTGGCAGGGCGAGCTTGTGGTGGCGCAGCGTGGCACAGCGCGCCGGGGGCAAGGTCGGCGGCGACGGCCACAAAAAGCAGCAATCCAGCGTGCATGCCGTGCGGCGTGCTGCGAACACGCGGACACGCGCGCGCACTGTTTGCCCTCCGCCGCCGGCGCCCTGCAGTTCGCGCTCGTTCCTGGAATCCTCCGGGGCCGTGGCGGGCCCTGGGGGGTCGCGGCAGCCAGCCCCTGGAATGGCTCAGCTGGCATGACATGGGCGCCGTGTCCTTGGCCGCCCCGACCTTGCAGCGCCGCGCCGCCGCGCCGGCTCGGCGCCTCCAGGCCGTTAAGGCAGGCAGCAGCCGCGGGATGACTTTTGCATTACCCTGTACCTTCGCTGAACCGCCACTGCTGAGGGCTGGCGGCGTAGGGGAGGGAGGGCAGGGGAGTCGGGACTCCAATAGCGCTTACCTTGCAGCCGCACCTCCTCTGGCCGTCGCCGTCCATGGTGGCGACCTGCAACACGAGCAAAGCGAGTGTAAAGAGTGGCGAACGGGCGGCGCGGCAGCGTGAGGGTGAGGTAAGCCGTGCAGTTTCGGATGCAGCAGGGTAAGTCACGTGGAGCAGCATAGTGGGCCGTTCGGGGCAAGTCGCATGAGGTGCTCGGTAAGCGATCGGGGCAGTCACTACACGGGGATCGTGTACAATAAAACTCCTCTCCAAGCTGATCAGTCGGGGGACAAGTTGAGCTTCGAGAGAACGTCCCGATTCGTTAAACACATGTGCGAAGGACGCCGAGGGACGACTCGGTGCGCCAGGAGGGCAATAAAAGCAGGTGCAGCGGGGTGCAGCTAGTTTTGCCAAAACTTTAAAAAAATCATATCTCGGGAACTACTTGTCCGATCGGCCTGAGATTTTGCACAGCATGTTATCTCATGTAGTACTACACCGTACTAAACCGTGAGTTCGGGCTGATTCGGACCTAGACAAGTCGGGCTAGTGTTGCGGTCGCTGCCGGTTTATGGCCCTCAGCCATCATCTCCTTGTCAAACGGCGAGCTCGCACCGAGCTGCGAAGGGACTGGCTACACAGCGTCGATAAAAAATTCAGCTTGGAGGGAATCAGCTTAGAGGGGAGTTTTACTGTACACTGGGATCGTGATCAGTCACGCGGGGTAGGTTGCGCCAATAAGAGCGCGGCCGGGTAAGTCACGCTTGGGAAGCCAGACTTACGAGGTGCACGGTACAACATGCGGGGTAAGTCACGTCAGACACGGCAAGCCGTGGAGTGAGTCGTGCAGTGTCAGTCACGCGAAGCGGTCTCAGGGCGGCGCACGGGTGGCGTGGCCCCAGGTGCGCCTTGGCAGTAGGCAAGCTAATAAGCACTGACGTCGGGAGTATTGACAGGGACGCGGGCGGACGCTGCTGGCGGGCCCGGCCCAGCCAGCAGAGACGGGGGAGGCGACGGGGGTAGTCTCAGTCGGGGTCGAAGCGTTAGGACCTCGCTTCACTTGCTTCAAAGCAGCAGATCGTGCCGCACTCTGCTCTGATTTCCCCACCGCCACAATGACGCTAAGCGCGCCAAGACATCAAGGGGATGGTGGTGGTGGTTCGATTCCCGGCGGCAGCTTCCCGCGCTCCAAGACCGCACTCGCCTCAATGAGACACGACGCGCGGCGCGCATTGGTGCCATTAGTGAAAGCAAACCGTGATCTAGTTCCCGCCAAAATAAAGCAGCGAATTTTGAAAAATACGTTGCCTGCTTTTGGGACGTTTTGAGCGGGTTTCTTGCCGTATCGATCCGACCCCGAATTCCCGGTTACATCTCCGTCCCCTTGGCCCAGTCCCGCCTCGCCTCGTCCTCGGCGAGGGCCTTATCAAGGGTTTAGCAGTGCCATGGCAGTGCAGTGGCGGTGCGGCACGGACTCACTTTCAACTCCGGCAAAGGAACCAAACAGACACGCCGCGCCACGAGATAACGCGACTCGCATTGACATGTCGCCTCCGGACCGCACAGCTGATGCCTCTCGGCGCGGCGCTGGTTCGACTCCCGGCTGGGGCAGCAGCGTCTTTTAACTTGGCTTTTCCCGCGCACCCTCCGCTGCGAGGGGGCAACCACGAAGTATGTTTGGGGACACAAGATTTCTTAAGGGAAGAGATTTCGTCGGATTTCGCAAGGTTTCTACCGATTTTACGTCCAAAATTTGCTTGTTTTTTGTATATTTGGGGGAAGATTTCCGATTTCCAAAGGGACACATGATTTCTTGAGTGGTTGCCCCCTCGCTCCGCTGCCATTCATTCCATCCCGGGGCCCTCCTCCGTCCTGTTCGTTTTACCTGCTGATAGCTGACCGCGCTGCCGCTCATGGTGTTATCTGGCGCGTGCGTTAATCCAAACAGGCAGCACGCGTGGGAAGCACGACCACGCCGGCGTCACGCCGCCGTCACGCCGCGGACACGCAGAGAGCGCTCGCCGCCAGCCGCATAGAGCTAGGGGTGCCCCGCGCCGCGAGGGGTTGTCTGGGTGCCCCTCGTCCGAACACGCCGGCAAGGAGCGCGCCCGGGGACGGCTGCCGACTCACTGGACCGTAGGACCGTACCCAGACGACGCTCGTCGCATGGCCCGACGCCCGACGCCATGGCAGCGCCGTCGCAGAGCAGCGTCCGCCCGCCTAGCCGCCCCGCGTCGAGCGGCATCGCGACGCCCGCTGGCTGTGCATGCGCCGGCGACGCAACGCCACGCCCTCGACGGCCCGCCGAGCAGCAAGCAAGCCGTCGCTGTCTCTCTACGGGACGCCCCATGACTGCAAGAGAGACAGAGCGACGAAGGGCAAGTGGCGCGGCCGGGAAGCGGTCGTCGTCCTGCTGCTACCGTGGACTTCGGGGGATGCTCGGCTGGTGCAACATGGCGGCGGCCTGCATGGTGGCCTGCATGGCGGCCTGCATGGCGGCGGCCTGCATGGCGGCCTGCATGGCGGCCTTCATGGCAACCTGCTCGATCGAGTCTCGGAGCATGCAAGGGTGGGGTGCATCCCCAATGGGGGTGAGGCTTGCGCCCCCATGGGGCCCTGCAAGGCCGGCTGAACCGTGCGGTGGAGCGTGGCTGTACGTACCGCCCTGGGCCTCGTGGCTCTAATGACGGTCCTCATTTTGTTTAGAGGGCAGTTTCCATGGCGACTCAATTCACGCCAGTGACGGGAGAGCGAGAGAGAGGGAAGGACGCTTTCAATAAGCCTAATCAGTCGGCGGCGGCAGCGCGCGGCAGTGCGCAGGGCACGGCACACAGCCTTTCTGGCCTAGCCGGCCAGCCCGGCTGGCAGCCAGCCGGCATCGCACCAACGGTCGCCAGCCGCTACAGCCAATCACGTGCCTCCCTTTCAAACTGCCCCCCAATAAGCCTCGCTTTCAAAATTTAATCCCTCGTGTTTGTTTTCCGTTCCACTTCGGTCACCGCGGGTGCGAACGAAGGGGGCCTCCAAAGGACGAAACCCCGCGCTCGGTTTTCTCTCAGGCGCCATGGACGCCACGCGGGCATGCGGGCAACGAGTCCAATATAATAGATTGGGCTGCGCCGCGTGGCTCCGCGTGGTTCGCCACGCCACGCCGCGCCGCGCCATGCCGGGCAGAATAGAGCGGGAAGCGTGCGGCGGCACTTGGCGCGCCGGCGCCCGCCCTTTGAGGGCTGCCGAGCGATTCCGACGCGTCTCGTCTCCCTCGCACCCCTTCGGTGTGCCCCATGAGTGCGACAGAGACAGAGACGACCGCTCGGAATCAGGCTGCTGCCGGTCGCAAACATGCCCTTGATGGCGCGGCCGCGAGCGAGCAGCACATCAAGCTGGCCGTGGGGCTGGCCGTGGGGCTGCGCAGGCGGCCCAAACTCCAGACGCGGTCCTCGTTCGAAAATCTCAGTTCGAGTCCCATTTAGCGACTCTGGAGCTCAAAACGCGTCTGGAGTTCTGGCCGCCTGCGCCGGTCTTCTAGCCCACAGTGGTGCTGGCCGCCGATGGCCGCCGATGGCCGCCTGCTGGCGGTACCTATGGCAACGGGCCTCGTCGCGCACGTGCCGCCGTCCCCGACGTGGCGGTAATCCTGCCGCCGGTAATCCGCGACCGCGGCGTCGAGGCCCCCGGCGCGGCAGGCGCGGCATCGTCGCTCTGTCTCTCTCGCACTCTTACGGGCCGCCCCATGAGTGCGACAGAGACAGCGGCGCCGTCGAAACGATCCTTCGCATTCACTCGACAGATAAAGCGGCCAGGAGTTTCGGCAGCCAGTTGGCCCAGTTTGAGGAGATGTCCGTTAAACGCAACACGGTGGTTGTGGTAGCAGTGCCGTCGTGGTGGTGGTGGTGCTGGTGGTGCTGCTGGTGGTGGTGGTGGCGAGACAAAGAACCCCCCTTCCCTTTGCCTCTTCTTCGTAACTAAACCAGATGCAACTTTTCTTATCTTTAATTCACTGATGAGGGGAAGCCCCCGCCCTGACTTTGACGCGATCCTACGTAATGAATGGATTCCTCCTAAGCGACGCGACATGACTCAAGTTTAAAAAGGCGAGGCTTGTCGTCGTTAGGGACCGAAAATTTTAACGTCACTGACGCACATATCACTCTGCTGTCAGCCTGCCGGCTGTTCGAGACAATGTACCCTGTTGTTGAAGGCTACAAAAAATTGCACTCATGTAGGAATTAATCCGCCTAAAATGTGGCACATTCATTCAACGGTGGTGATTTTCCGATATGGCCAGCGCGATCAGGGAGAGGGAAACGGCGGCGGAGCGACCACACTGCGCTCTCATATGCATTGCCACTGCCGCAGTCCCTGCGGTATCCTCCACCAATCCAATCCCAAACAGCCCAGCCCGCACCACGCACACCACCAGTAGACGGATTCCGAACAAGGCTTTCGTCGCTCTGTCTCTTTGGCACACATACACGGCGCCCTGGCAGTGCAATACAGTAGAGAGGGACAGACGCTCGCTTCGGGGAAACAACCCGTAAGCCGCACGCGACGCGCCCAACAAGTGTTTTTCGTTGATAAATTTTTGTTCATGCAGGTGGGCACTGCACTGGGCAGCAAGGATGCGATACTGGGTGGTACTGCAAACGTCGGCCCGTGCTTCGTTTGTCTAGTTTCAGCCCAGGTCCACGCCCAGCGCGAGGCTCGCCGCTCCGTCAAATCGATGCTCGCTCGACGCCACGCTGGACGCCACGCTCGACGCCACGCCGGGTGACTAATCACTTTATTTCGGCAGATCGCGAACCGCCATCGTGAAGCCCGAACAGCACTCGGGTCGCTCTGTCTCTCTCGCCCCCGTCGGGATGCCCCAAGAGTGCGAGAGGGACAGAGCGACGAACGCGCTGTTGGGCCTGCCGCTGCGCGCGCCGCGGCCCACCGAATAAAGCACTCACTGCTAGATAAGACGCCGCCTCTATCGCCGGCCAGTAAGTGGGTCAGGCCGATCGGCGTTGAACGGGGCGCCGCACAGTGGGCCAGAAGACCGTTGAGGCGGCCGAAATCCCGGAACGTTTCGTGCTCCAGAGTCGCTAAATGGGACTCGAATCGAACGTGTGGCCACTGATGGTCTTCTGACCCACTGTGTGCCGTCGAGGCGAATGGGGTGTCCATGACGGGGTGCCCGCTCTTCCTCTGTCGCACTCAGGGGTGCGAGTGCGAGAGAGACAGAGAGCGACAAAACGCTCCGCCCTCCAGGAGAGAGTAGGAGGGACCGGAGCGTTGTGCCAAGCCGGGCCACGTGACCCGGCCTGGCCGCACGTGCGTGGCGCTGGCGCTGCCCCTTGCTCACGTGGGCCGAGTACCACGCATCCATCCCTGCAGCCGCGGCCAGCCGGCGCCTCGGTGTGAATGCTCCTGGCTGGGCCGAAGCCGGCCGAAGCCGGCCGAAGCCCCCGGCAGGGTGGGCCGCCGTCGCGCAGCGCTGCGTTGCTGGCCGGCGGTTGCCTACCCGCCAGGCGCCCACGGGCCGCGATCAAAACAAAGACCAGGGGGAAGCCGCGCGCGCGCGCACTGCGCGCAGTGAAGGGGAGGGGGAGGCAATATGTTCTCCGCCGAGCCTGGAGGGTGGGAGGCAGCCCCCATTTCAAGTCATCGGCCGGCACATGCCTAAACGTCCCGAAGGAGGAGGCAGATTTCGCCATTGTGTTCCAAGCCACTTGGCAGCGTTCCCCCTCGCCCGTTCCCTCCACTTGTAGTACGTCTCGGCGACAACACGGGGCCGCGGGCCGCCTGGGCTGCCTCCCTCGTCCCCGCACACCGCGCACCGCGCGCCAACCAGCCGGCCGCCCACCCCCTCCCGCTGGCCGTGCCCGCCACCCTCCCCCAGGCCACCCGCACCCGCCCGCCGGCCAGCAGCCGGCCAACCCGCCAACAAAGGCGCTCGTTTTTTCCAGCCCGCTTGACACCAACAGATTCGCGCACCTGCCGTTCCAGCAGGTCGACATGGACGCACGAGCGATAGCGGGTCCCTTTTCCAGTGCCGCCGTTTTAATCAAGTCTGCCGGGTGGCGGCCCAGGAAGGCGGAGGATGGAGGAGAGGCTGCTTGGCTGCTTGTTTATAGTGTACGCCCGCGGGGATCACTTTGTTCAGTTTCAGGAGGGAGGGGGTGGGGGTCTTTCCTCTACAGGTTCCTAGAACCCGGCGGCAGCCCGGCGGCGAGCGCCTGGCCCTGTCATGAGCTCCCCCTAAAACATCCCCCCCCCCTTCCCCTTATCCGCTTTTAATTTCGAGCGGCGTCTTTGTCGTTTTGCGTTGGCGGAACACGCGGCCAATCAGCGACGTGTTTGGCGATAAATAATGGCGGGCTATTAAGAGGCGTCGCGCCCCCGACGCTTTTTCATCGCTCTGTCTCCCTCGCACCCCTACGGAGCGCCCCACGAGCGCGACAGAGGCAGAGCGGCATCGGGCAAAGGGCCGGACACGCACGCTGCTGGAAGCCGTGGAGTGACGTCACCGCGTCACGCTAGAGATTGTTGTTGCATTCGGCTTTATACCTGGAAAGAAGGCAGCGCGGCCTGAGGATAGCAGGTCGAGCCTGCGCGAACACGTGCAGAGCAAACCACCCCCGCTGGCACCAGTCTGGTCGACGGCCTTCTTTGTGGCCATCCTGGCCTCCCTCTCGGCCCGGCCCTAGGGGCCCCACAGACCTCGTGACCCACCGGCCCACAGGCGGCGTCTGCCTCGTCACCTCGGCGCCCCGCGCTGCTGGCCCTCGAGACGGTGGTGCGCCCGGCCGGCCGACCCGACCGCCACGGGGATCAAGCTGTTGGCTTCAAGGTGACGGCGCTGATGGGGGCCCCGGGCCACGGACCCCCCGGCCGAGCGGCCAGCGCCACCCTGGGCTTCTTTGTCCTCCCCGATCCGTCCACTCACCGTGTCCCTCCTGAGCGCGGCGATGGCCCGGGCGCGCGCGTACAGCTCCTCCTTGAACTGCTGCGTGTCATCGTCGTCGTCGGCGTCGTCGCGGACCTCCCCGGACTCCTCCGGGTCCCTGCTGGAGGCCGGGCCCATGGTTTCCGGTGCCGGCGCTGCGGGCCTCGCTGCGAGCCTGTGGCTGCAAGCCTAGCGCGCGGCGCGCTGCTGCGGCGTAGGGGGGCCGCGGCTGAAGGGCCTCGGCGGTGGCCTCGGCGGTGTCCGCGGCGGGCTGCTGCGCCCCAAGGTGTCCGGGACGGGGCGGGCGGGGCGGTCGGCCTGCCTAGGGCAGCCTAGGGCCTGGCCGCCGTACGGAACGGCCTCCGCACCACTGCCACGGCAGCACTGCCTCGGCACCACTGCCTTGCAAGTCCTTTCCTTTCACTGCGACGGCCCGACCCTGCGCCGAGCCGCCACCCCGTGCCGCCACCCCCGCCACCTCGCCAGCTGACGCCGTGCCGCGCTGTGCCGTGGCCGTGCCGCCGCTGGCTGGCTGCCTCGCCCGAGCGCGAACCGCCAACCACCCGACGAGCCCTTAGCCTCCGAGCCTCGCTCCGAGCGCGGGCCCCGAAAGGGGTGGCGACCGATCAATACTGCCCCGCCGCCGCCAAGAGTAACCCGGCCCGCCCCCCGGGCTGCACGCCACCGCCGGACGACCCCGCGCTCACCGCGGACGCAGCCCGGCGCTGGATTTCCCTTGTTCCCAGTGGCGCTAAGTTTCTAACCGAGGCGGCTGACTGAGCTAGAAAACATGGCTACTTATTTTCTTTCTAGGACTCACGGCTTCCCCAGGAAATAAAGTATTGTAGAACAAATATTTTGCAGAATTTTAACAGTTTTAGTATATTTTTGGATGATTATGTATGACGTATGACTATGGACAATGGGTGAAATACAAATGCAATAATATCTCAGTTTAAAAAATAAATAAATAAAATTGGAGTTTACATAGCCTCTAGAGACCCCAGTCGACATATTATTTCCTCTCTGTCGTCTCGAGTCATTTTGTCTCCTAGTAGATGGTTGAAGGTAATGCTGCTAGGTATATTAAATGACTGTTTTGCATCTTTATACATTCTCCAGAGTGCCAAACTTTCTTCATGTTGGTCCCTATCTAACAGGAAGCGAGCAAAGTATAAAATAATCTCAGTATCACCTACAAAAAAAAAAAAGGAATTGTTACTAATAAACAAAAAAATGTGTTGTTTCTGCCTTTAAAACACAAATACTATTGATAGCATCATACCATCATTCCAAGTAAGAGCTCTTTGAAAGCAAGCTACTGAATCATCATCAAATTTTCTGCTTGCATTCAACAATGCCTTGTGCAAGAATACTCTGGCAAGAAATGCCTTTGCCATTGAAAGAGTTTCATTGAGCGTTTCCTTTGATTTGTTTATTTTTTCCACAAAGCCTTGTAACAATCTTGCACATCTGCAATGAGAAAACCGTGCTTGATAAACAAGCTTAACTTATAACTTTAAATGGCCACAATCCAAAATTGGTACCTGTTCAGTATTTCTGAAACATCAGACGAATTCTGCAAGTCCTTTACTTCACCAAGCAACATCAAGGCAATGACATCCTCGCTGAGCACACTTAAATCACATCTAGTAGACCCAACTGAAAAGATTTGAGAAATGTATAATAAAATGGTGTTCAAAATATAATAACTTGACCGATATTATTATCATACCCAGGTCCAATCTGCTTGAGTGAAACTGCAAAGCAGCCTCACACAACTTCTGTGCATCATCTATGCAGTGAGCTTCTATGAGGGCACAAGTGGCATCGTGTAAGAGTTCTGATAATTTCCTCATAGATGAGTCATTTGTGCAAGCTGCGTCATCTATAAGTGAACGATTCAGATACACAAGTTCCAAAAATTTTTCAGCTGCTTCCTTTGGTTGCTGCAAAAAAAAACAAAAACAAACACAAGTTGAATACCCGTACCATTCAATACAAAGTTACTTAGGGCAGAGTCTTCACCTCGGCGGAAAGATAAGCCATTGCAATTGTTTGCAAAACATATTCAGCACTGATTTCGGGTTGAGAATGCACACTCAGCAAGAGTCTGTGTTGAATGCCAGCCAGAGGTGACACAAGTTTTGGTTCAACTGCCTGTTTAGCTGTCAAACACTAAATAAAGTGCATGTCAGAGGGATAGAAAAATGCAAAATAACATCACATGAAAAACAGCAGTTCCCGTAAACTCACATCCAAAAGTAAATTCAACACATCAATTTGATGCTTGAATTTTCCAAGCTTCTGATAAGCGCTAGCAATGAGGAAAGCACACAGTGGTAACTGTACTTCTTTGTGTTTATACTGTATGGACTGAAGAGTTTCAAGTGCAACAGAGACCTTTTCCTGAGAGAGCAAAATTTGCCCTTCCAATGTTTTAGAACGTGCTTGCATGAAGAAACTAGTGCCGGACATAAGGGCACGCTGAAGATGATACAGACTTGCATCAGGGTTCCCAATATTAAAATTGGCAAATGCTGCAAGTTTTTAAATTATAAATTAATTTTTATACAGGTTTATGTTACATCAATTGTTGTTAAATTTCAATCATGATGGATAGGTCCCAACTTACCATGCAAATAGTGGTGTATAAATGGTAAAACTAAACTGCTATGATCTATCAAATTTAGATACTGTAATGCTTTTGAACTGTTTTCCTTGAGCATATCGGAGTTACATCTCAGAAAAAATAGTGCTACTGTGCTTAATAGTGTTTCAGAAATGGTTGAAAAGCTGGTCTCACTTAAAAATTCAGCAATTTCTTTCCATCCAAATTTCAGGACATTTTCAAAATTTGAAGAGGTTGTCATCTCTATAAAACAAAAGATAGAAGCAGAAAAATTGAATTTGAAATGCAAAATGTTGGAGATTGTAACAACACACTTACCATAAGAGAAATGTAACTTCACTTGAGGTAGAATATCAACAAGACTAAGAACCATTCCTTTAAATTCAGTATCTTTGTCCCGCAGGATTTCATAATTATCTATGAAGGATAAAATACCTAAACAGACGATTTCTAAAAATAGTTGAAATTGTGTTGATGTCAGCTTTGGAAGACATGAAATCATATCTTTAACAACATTGATGAAATTTGTTTCAAGAGGCTCATATGATCGCCCTGTAGGATTATGTCCTCCAAGTGACTTTCTTACTGGGTTCAACAAATGCAAAGAAGGCTGAGTTAGAAACAATCCTAACACACACCGATGAAAAAGAAAATAATGAAAGTAGTTCTGAGTCACCTGTGTTGAGAGAGTAAATAGCTGCATTGATAACTTCTTTCTGATAGGACTGTTGATGAAATGGGTCTACTTTCATGGCACTCCACCACATTGCATTGCATGTTACAGAGAGAATCAAGTCTAGGGGCAGTTTAGAGCAGACATGTTGACAGCGCACACGACTATGTAGGTCAATAATTTCACGATAACTCTTGGCCCAGTTTCTTGCAACAGTTTCTTCAGTCCCCAAATCCCAATCTTGGTTCTGCGAAAAAATAATGATTTGAAAACCGTTCACGGGAAATCTTACAATACAGTCTAAAGGGGATTACCAGCTGATCACAAACGAAGAGATTATTTTCTAGTGCCAAGACTGTAGCATGTCGATCACTGTCATTGGCATCTTCCTTCAGTAATATTCTTTCATGTTTCTTGCGAAGAGCAGCTGAACAAGCGCTGTATTTTCCCTCCCGAAACAATTTCTGCCACAAGTCCACTGATGCCATGACAACCACCATACGGAGACGGAGAGATGGGATGCGCCTCGCTGATGAAACAATAGAATCAATCCTGAAATTAGTTCAAAATTTAAGACAAAGGCCATTAAATGAACCGGCACTCACTCAAACCATAACAAACACACTTACTTGTTGTTTTTCTTTACAGGCAGGAGGCAGGTTAGCCAAACCCCACATGACATCGGTCGGCCACCCGGGCGACATAGGATCAGCTTCGGGAAAAGCCGAAGCGGGCGGCTGCGGGACAACGGGGGTACGCGGACCGCCGGTCGTCTCGGTGGGTTGATGGCTGTTTGAAAACGGTGTGTTGTGTCATTTTTTCTTTCAGGCTCTCCAGGAGTAAGTAACACTAATCTGGCCACACTGAGAGATTGGGCGCCAGCATTCCGCAGGGGGTCGTCCCGTGGATCAATTTTAATGTTTTAATTGCCTTGCTGGTTTTATTCTCTTTTAGTCATGGCATCTGAAGACCAGTTTGAGTCCACACTTATCATGCAGACGTCACCGTCGAAGGGCGCCACTTCTAAAGAACAGGTCAGTGTGCTGTGCTCTGCGGTTCTTGTTTTTCACTAATAGTTGATATGATTCATCCTTATCAAAGCTCTTCCATGATAACCTATGTGTTCTTATCCCTTGGTTCCTGACCTCAGGTCGCATCTCTGATTTTAAATGGGCTTGAACACCCTATTTTCAATTCTACAAAAATTGGCAGAGACCCAAAACAATGTTCGGTTGTTATCGATAGAAAGGTAAAAGTTTTTGTCAATACATGTTGAGTGTTCAAGAGCAATGTCTATATCAAATTGTATCTGTTTCAGATTGTTTCCTTTCACCATGCGTGTATTGATGTTGAGTTGGGCCATCATTACATTACAGACCTAGGTAGCACCAATTCCACCCGTCTTAATGGAGTATGTTATCAGATTCTCATCACTTTTTGCCAAGGTTACAATGCAATGAATATTATTATTACTAATAATGAACCTTCTCTTGTGTGGTACAGTTGCGTCTCAAGCCTAAGCAACTTCACTTTGGGCAACACTCACAGCAGTATCATTAAAAATGCTCACATTCATAAGTTCCTGGTTTTGAGTTGATTTTGCCGTCCAGAAAGGGGTGGACGG
Source organism: Stenchaetothrips biformis (assembly GCA_030522485.1). Classification (NCBI taxonomy): domain Eukaryota; kingdom Metazoa; phylum Arthropoda; class Insecta; order Thysanoptera; family Thripidae; genus Stenchaetothrips; species Stenchaetothrips biformis. The sequence goes on along the minus strand of CM060097.1, from coordinate 5,000,940 downwards.
CTCAACTATTGAAGTGGTGGGGGTTTGTGGAGAGTCTACACTTAAATGGAGATAGAAACTGCTTTCCTCAAATTCGGAGTTTCCCTCATCAAGATGAGACTTATCCTGAAAATTAAAATTGCAGTAAGGTGATTTCAAGTGAAAAAGAGAAGAAACCCAACATAAAAATAAATGGATCTCATACCAAATTCCTTGCCAGGGTGCTGGACATTATTGGTTCAAAAATATCTGTGGAGAGAAGAAAACCAGTAAAGTCAAAGATTGTTTGAAATACTGTGCTTTACTTTACTTTACATTAATGTATTATACCTTGGGCGGATGTTTCCAGTTCAGGTTTCTGCAATGAAGGGGGGTATAAAGGTTAACTTGGAAAGAATTATAAATGGACAACCTTATAAAAAACAAACACCACACCTTGAGAGGTAAAATGTGGTAGGTACCATGCAAATCTGCGACAAGGATTTCAGCGCCATTGGATATTTCGTATCTCACATTAGGCTTGAGTAGAGTCCTAGGACTCTAAAGCTGCTGGATCCACTCGGGCCAAGAAACAGCATTCAGCACCTGTGGTTCTACGCAGGTCAAGCCGCATCAAGGAAAGACTGGCAATGCAAGGCAATGACTGCTCTGGTGAGAGCCAAAGTCAAGAATCTGGTTTACCTGATCAAGTTAGTGCAGCAAGCAGCAGTGATCATACCAAAGGAAGAAAATCTGGGCATAACACTAAACAGAAAGACAATACAAAATCAGGTCCAAGTGTGCAGGGCATAAAACGCTTGCCTTCTGTTCAAGAAACTATTCCTCGTAAACAGAGCAGGAAATAATGTGGTTTGTCTTTATTTTAGCCAAAAATTGTGCAGTGCAAGACACTAGCTTTATATAACAAGTGATATTTGAACTAGTTATGTGCCTTAATTAAATCTTCTGTGATATTCTTTTTATCGGAGTAGAACCCATGAGATTGCTGGCCCTTTAGGTCAACCACTTCAACATTCTCTTTTGTTCAAGTTTTACCTACTTTATTGCTGGAGCTTGAAAACAAATGAAACATCACATTCTATCATCACACGTCTATTCTATAGAAATTTGTAATGAAATGACTGATTCTTGTTTTAAATGATTTACGTGACTGAACTAACAAAGTGAGTGATGTAAATGTTAATTTTAGTGCTGTGAAAGGAGCTCTTCTGCTTTATTGTTGTTCTTTTTAAGTACAAATATATTTCTAACTAACAAAGTGAATGATGTAAATGTTAATTTTAGTGCTGTGAAAGGAGCTCTTCTGCTTTTTTGTTGTTCTTTTTAAGTACAAATATATTTCTAATGAACAAACATTTTCAGACTTAATACCTGGAGTACATAAAAAAACCCACCTTTACAGAGATTTTAAGCTCCTTCAACCTTGTGATAAAACTAAGACTAAAGAACTAGATGTTAATAACGGTTACAATAAAAAAATCACCTTTTAATGACTTTGTAGTAAAAATTAAATTGTTAAAGATAAAAATTCAGCAGGCTTTTCAACATGAACCAAATGACCAGCATCCTGAACATAAGCAAATTGGGCTGCAGGAAATATTTTTCGAATCTCTGGCTCCTCTGCAGGATTAAGGTAGTCAGACTTGGTACCACCAATAAATAAGGTTGGTCCTTCAAAAGTACTTCTAATTTCAGGAAAGGTGGCAATTTTGGTCATAAAATTGTTGGCCAGTGTGTCTAGATTGATTTTCCATGTGTATCTTCCCTTCTCAGCTTGAATTAAATTCATTATAAGAAAGTCTCGTAAAGGCTTGTCACTGATAGTTGATGAGAGTTGTTAATCGTCATTCTTACGTGCTACTGACAGAGGTATATTGGGTTGAAGTCGAATGGATTTCATAGCATTGAAATATTTACCCATAGTCATTAACTGGGGGCTGGTAGCAATTGGTGAAATGTCCACAACAACTAATTTTTCATCAAGTTCTGTCTACAAAGAGAAAGGAATACATAATTACTTGTATGCGAGTAAACACAAAATCAAGTTACTAACAGACTTGGACTTACATATTTTAGGGCTGCCCTCATCATAGCTCTCCCTCCCATTGAATGTCCAATAAATGAAGCTTTTTTCACTCCGAGGTTTCCCATAAGATGTCTGATGTCCTCTACCAGATGTTCATAGGTGTGCTCTGGTGAGTGTAGGCTGTCTCCATGATTGCGTGCATCAACAGCAATGACCTGTCCATGTGATAGTAAAAGAAATGAAATTGTGAAACGAAGCTGTATTCTTCAGAACATTGCATTACCATAGAAAGCACTTACTTTGAATGAAGTTTTGGCATTCAGCACTTTTGATAAAGAATTCCAACTACTTTTAGAGCCCATCATGCCATGCATGATAAGTAGTACCTTGGCATTACCATCAGGATCTTTTTTATCTTCATATGCAGAGTAATTCATCAAAACAGGTTGCAAGCTAAGCGAAGGAGAGGATGTGAATTAACATTAGTTCACATTGTAGTCAACATTAAGGCTAATGATGTAGAAACTTGAACAAGGACTGCAAATTTGGATAGTTCGCACACCTAGAATTAATAGCTACAGATGTTGACAGTCTAGCAGTGGAATAAAAAAAAAACAATTTTTATCAGCATTTGATTTGGCAAATAGTGGCTTCAGTACAGCAGTTTTCTTAAGAAGCTCTCCAGGTACAGGTTTTGGGAGGCATTGTTTCATGAACATCATTTTGGTCGTAATGAAGATTGTTCTAAGCTTTAAAATAAACAAAAGTAGAATTTGACAGGACACAATACAGGAAAATTACGCAAAACGTTGAGCAATCGACATCAATGTTGTCTGCTGTACTAGCAAACGTTGTGTCGTCTGCAGTCATAGCCTTCGCTTGTTTTCATAGCTACTCCGCTTCGGCTTTTCCCGAAGCTGATCCTATGTCGCCCGGGTGGCCGACCGCACATGACGACTGTTTTCATGTTGGTACATGGTTGGTAGATGCAGTTTGATTTTTCATGAGAAATTGTGGAGGCAGCATTTGACGTGTCAAAACCGATTTCTCTCTAGAGAGCCAGCAGAGAGCAGCGGAGAGCAGACAGCTCTTGAAACTTGTACACCGAACGCAAGTGCCCCACGTTGACTCAGTCCCGCTCAAGTCCCAGGCTCCTTCAGTCAGGTTCCTGCCGCGGGTCCCATTATTTAGACTCTTTGTGTATTTTTCAAGGAAGCCAGTACCTGCACATTTTTTTCTGATGGCTCAGATTGCCCTCAGAAATGTATGCTCGAGAGCTTTGAACAGCTCTCAAGCTTTTAAAATGTTTGTGATTCCTCAGAGATGTCACTCCCTTACGAGGCCATTGGCTAAAAAAGAAGAGTAAGTTCACCAATGGATCTATGTTAAGTTCGTTTGCGGAAGAGCATTTATTGATACAAATGGGACTTGTGGTGTCAAGGTTATGACTTGTGTCTTCTGCTCTTATGATGTCAAGGATGTCTTGCCATAATAATCATTATCATTCGTTGATATCTGTGCACTTCTACCTGGTAAATGTTGTCTAATTATGTGTCATTTGTCTGTTTGTTTTAGAATTGATGTTACTTTTGTTAAAGCAAGTGGAGAAGTTATCAAAACTAAAGGCAAGGAAGGAGACAGCTTGTTAGATGTAGTTGTCAACAACAGCATTGATTTAGATGGTTTTGGTAAGTCCTGGTTTTGTATTCATATTTGAAATTTATTGGAAGGAACCTCCTCTGACTTTGTTTCTCATTGTCGACTTCTCACTCAATAAATCTTCTGTAGGTGCCTGCGAAGGAACCCTTACCTGTTCAACTTGTCACTTGATTTTTAAGAAGGAAGACTACGATGCGTTGCCCGAAAAGCCAACTGACGAGGAATTGGACATGCTTGACCTCGCATATGACCTCACTGAAACGTAAGCTATACTCTTACAATAGTGCTAATACACAAATACAGTTGTATTTGATTGTTGGAGTAATGCATCATTTGCTTTTGTTCTAGATCTCGTTTGGGATGTCAAGTTAATTGTTCAAAACAGCTCAACGGATTAGAAGTTAAAGTTCCCGCCACAATCAATGATGTCCGAAGCACGTAAGAACAGTATTAACTAAAATAATTTTTATCATACTACCTCGAGCTGTGAAACAATTTATGAACTATGAAATGTTCTAGTAATCCATCTATGACATTGTAAATTTGAAGTGTTTTAAGTTTCTCAGTTATGTTAATTTGTGAAAATGTGTATTTTTGAAAATGGAATTGCCATTCTGATATGATTCAGATTTTAAATGATGTTATGATTGTGGTAAATTTATCTATCACATTATTGCTGTGTGAGTATTGTGATGTAACTTACCAGCCTCTTAAGTGTACATCCATGTTATTTTTGAAAGTTTTATCACCTTGTACATTGTTGCGCACCACACTTACTTTCCCACTTTCCACTTTCCACTTTGCTATTATATTTTTGTACCTGGAACCTATTCATATTTATTTTACCACATTGTAAAGCCAAAATTAACAGGCCAAACAAAAAAAAAAAATATACAAATATTGACAAAAGCAACGGACGTTGAGCAAGTTATCAGAAAATATCGGCTCTATCTCATCAGGCGCTTCAACCGAATGCTGTACTAGTTCGACGATCAAAAGAAATGCCGAAACCCGGGATCGAACCGGGGACATTTAGATCTTCAGTCTAACGCTCTCCCAACTGAGCTATTTCGGCACATGGAGTGGGAAGATGGTAAAAATGGTCCGCACTCAAGGCGGCAACTTAGCTCATGTGTAAGGCTGCGTCCGGAATGGGTTGCCGAGTGTCCGTCGGGACGGCATTTTCCCGAACACAACCCAAAGGCGCAATCACCGTGCAGGGACCATGCAGGACGATCGATGCAGGCCCCGGGACGTGAAAAGAAAAGCTGCCGCAAAAGGACCGTCGTTTGCGTAGATATGAAACGAAAACGTGGCGTTCGAAGTGTGTGGACTCGGGGAAGCTGAGCAGGCCGCGACAAAGCCGCTTCGTGTTCCCAAGGTCGTCGTTCCCGTCGAGGATGTTGTTGGTTATCGCGCAGATACGCACTGCACCAGCAGCGCTCATCACGCGGCTGGGATTCCAGTTGTGTGCTCGACACGCATGTCGCCCAAGCCCGGGTCGTCGAACAAGAAGGGCTGCACGCGCTGTCCCTCGCACCCCTCCCGCTGATCACTCCATGAGTGCGAGAGAGACAACCCGGGTTCGGATTGCTGGGCTGGGCGTCCGACTTACTTATAAGTCCGTCCGTATCTGAGATGGGAAAGGTTGAGCACGGCCTGCCTTGTTTCCATATGAAGGGACCGTCACCACACCATGCTGGTGCGGAGCGTGCGTGACAGTGGCACTCGCAGACTCGGTCGAGCAGATTCGAACTTGGAGATGCCCCCCTCCCCATCCCTCCGCGACCGCCTGATTTTCCGATTTGGCGGGCGTTTTGTGAATCCGAAAAGAGGACTTTGTCACCACCACCGCCAAGAAAGTCGAGCGCATAGCCACTTCTGGCCGGTGGTCTGGACAGCTGAGCTGCGGATAGGCGTTATCGCCTTGGATAACTTATTTATCGTGATTCTAAAGCGCCCGACGGACGGCTCGTTCGTTGCTGTTGCAATTGCTGCAATTGCAGCAATAGCTGCCCGCGTGCGCTCACGCACACGCGACGCGCACGGTTCGCGACTGCCGGCAGCAGCAGCAGCTGTTCCTGGATACGTCATGATGACGCCATGTTGTGGCTCACGTAGCCTACTGCTAGGCCTCTCACTGGTTGTTTGCATCATTTATTCGCCGAAGTCTTCCTCTCGCGTCCGGAATCAAGAAAATTACTGAACCATCAACCAATAAAAGATAATAACATCCTAAGGACAGATAAAAAGTTCCGATACCGGGAATCGAACCCGAGCCTCCTGGGTGAGAGCCAGGTATCCTAGCCACTAGACCATATCGGATGGATGGTGAGAGAGAAGTCGCAAGCAAAGCTGTTCCCGTTTCCCCCCCTTCCTCTCGCAGCAAGCAGCGCTGTTCCCTCCACTGCCACCGCCGCGCCGGCCGCCGTCCCCACCACCAACAAGAGGCGGGAAGGCGAGTCACAGTGACAGCACGTGTTGGTCGAAAGCTTCTATCTAAAGATTGACTCTTGTCGGGAATGCAACGAAAGTAAAATGATTATCAGTATACCTGTCTGCAGCAAAAGGAAACAGAAAACAAATACGTATAATGGAATCGAAAAGAATTGAATATTCTCGTCGCACATCGCGCATGGTTGGGCATTGCACAACGGTACCCATCCGCACGAAAACAATTCCGATACCGGGAATCGAACCCGAGCCTCCTGGGTGAAAGCCAGAAATCCTAACCACTAGACCATATCGGATTGGCGAGGAGAGGCGCCGCCGACTGCTAACAGAACGGAGAGGCACTTAGCGGAAGTTGCTGACGGCTTCGATGACCTTGAGGTCCGTCTCCGAGGAGCGGACCGCCGCCGCCGGCCGGCGAGCCACGCCGCGGTAGCACCCCTCCTCCTCTCCTCCTCCCCCTCGCCGCCACTCGCCAGCCTCGCCAGCCTCGCCAGCCTCGCCAGCCCTGTGAGTCAGAAGGGTTGTCGTTTCGCTATTCTGTCTCTGACCCACTCATGGGGCTCTCCGTAAGGAGAGACAGAGCGACAAACTCGTGTCCCAAATCATCGCTCGGCAGGGGACAAAAGGGAAGGCCCGCGGGGGGGGGGAGGGGGGGAATGTGCGGTGGGAGGGGGAGGGGGAGAACCTCTGAACGAAGGCGTGCGCAGACAGACAGACAGACAGACAGACAGACAGACAGACAGACATAGACGGACGGACGGGGAGAAAGCGGGGCAGCACTAAACGAGGATCGCAGATGAAAAACAAACGGGGGAGGCTTGGCGCGGCGCGGCGGCGCGGCGGCGTGGAGCGTGGAAGCGGGATGTGCCGTCGCCATGGAAACGGGGCGGCGCGATGACGCCTCGGGGAAGCAGCAGTGTCACCAGCAGTTGTAACAGCCGTCATTACAACCGGAACGGAAACCTCGCTGCCCGCCCCGTCTACCCCGTCTCGGCTGGCCTGGGCCCTATGGGCCGCCCTGGGCCCTGGGCCGCCGCGGCTGGCGAACGCCCAAGCGAACGGGTCCGCGCAGTCTAAAGGGGATGGTTCCGTTTTTATCATTTTCAGGGGATTGCGTGGGCAGCAGTCGTTATTTGTCTAGTGTTATGGCCGGGGCGGCGCTGTCGCTGCGAGAGGAGAGCCACAGTCACTCAAGTGAACCGCGCTTTTTATTTTGCACGTGACCAACTATTGCTGGGCAAAAATACCCACGATGCACTGGCGTCTAAAGGGTTGCCAATGCAGTGTCTATGTTATAGCGCTTTCGGAGAAATTTGTCGTGTTGGCAGCTGAGGAAGGCAACCCTTGCGGTGCGTCGTGGGGGATGATTTGCGCCCGTAACCACACTGCAAGCACCCCCCGTCGCTCGCCCCCGGGTTGATGCACTCTGCGCAGTGCAGCCGAACCGGCCGGCCGCGCGAAACGCCCGGCGTCAACATGTTGGCACACAGCGACTCGTCTCGCGTGTCGCCGCCTCCCTGGTGCAGGGGCCCTCGCGGAACGCTCGCTTATCGCATCGATAGCGCCGCGAGGGTATAGCGCGCGGCGGTCACGGTCGGCAGCTCGCCGCCGTCGCGCGAGTCGAGCCGCGCGCGCCGCGCCCCGAGGCAGGCTGACCACATCGCGGGCGCGTCCAATGGGTTGCCTACCTCCCGGCGCCGTCCGCCCACTGTGTAGCGGCGCTAGTGGGCCACACTCTCCCCTCCCGGCCGCCCCGCCGCCCCGCCGCTGAGGGCTGAGGGCCGCGAAGGGCGGCACCGGTAGGGCGCAGAGCGCCGTATGTGCGCGTCGGGGCGCCGCAGATACGCGGCTCTGGCGGCGCCGACGCAGACGGGACGGGGCGCCGTTGTCGCTGGCGCCGCGGGCGTCCTCAGGGCGGACCATGAGAAGGGCTCCAATTACTTGTAGTAGGCCAGGGCTGCGTCAGTCCCGCCGTGGCGCACTCCATGACGGCCTGCACGGTTCCGAGGCGTCCGCTCCGTCTCTGTCGCTGTTTTGGGGCGTGCTGCAGGGGTGCGAGGGAGACAGAGCGACCCGCCGGTCCCGCCGGCAGCGGGCTGCAGCCGGCGGCTCCACGGGGGCGGCGCGCACGCAGCCCCCTTGCCGCTCCCACCCCTCGCTGAGCAGCAGCCGCCAGCGCCGCCAGCGCCGCCAGCGCCCCGCAGAGAGCAAGCAAGGGGCGCGGCGCGGGGAGGCGCTTCAAAAAGTCACACCAAATTGTGCGGAATAATTTGCATATCCCAGAGGCCTTGTTTACCGTTGTTCAGCAAGCCGTTGTTGGGAGTCACTGAACAGAGCAGCCGCCGCAGCGGGGGTCGCGGCACGGCCACGGCCACGGTGGCATGCGGCTCTCCAGGCGAACCGAGGCCAGCGCCGGACACCGCGCAGACACGGGATAGAGTATTTAAACGCCTATGGAGATCGGCCTCTCCAGAGTCCTAGAGGCGAATGTTCGGAATCAGCTGGCAGGTGCCAGCGCCGCTGCGCCAGTGGCGGCTCCGGAGGGTACGGCGGCAGATGGCTGCTGCTCAGCGAGGGCGTCAAATCCAATCCTAGAGCGGGAGTAGGCAACAAGCCGGACATTCCACCAGTTAGGCAAAATAAGTGTCAAGGCCCCTCCGACACGTTTTTCAGGGGCCGCCGCCCCTCCGCGGTCCACGTCGTCGTCGTCGTCCGCGTCGAGTGCGATGATATGTCGCCTTCCAAACAGATCCTAATTGCCGGCCACAAAGGCGATGCAGGCGCGGCGCGTGCACAGTGGGCGCGTGCAGTGTAGGCGCGGCGGGGCGCGTCGTGGGAAGTGGTCGCGGACGCCGCCGGGCGGCATCACGGCTATCATGGCGTTGCGCCGCACCGCGCCACCCGCCCCTCATTAAATACTAACGAACGATTATCTGCGTCGCTGGCACTGCTGGGCACCGCCGCCGCCGGGCCGCGTGCCATGTGTGTGGGAGAGAGAGAGAGAGAGAGAGAGAGAGAGAGAGAGAGAGAGAGAGAGAGAGAGAGAGAGAGAGAGAGAGAGAGAGAGAGAGAGAGAGAGAGAGAGAGTGGACCTATTGAAAATTGCACTGCGCTTTGGGGATGCAGTCGCGATGAACCGGGGGTCCATGAACCTGTGCAGCTTCATGCTCTTTCTGACAAGAAAGATGGGCCCTTTTGTCTTTCAGAATAATGCGGGAGAAATTGAGGGGGGAAAAACAGGCGAATAAAATAAGAGTGAACAGGAGGCGAGCGAGATGTAGATAGGGCAGGCCTGCTGATGGAATGGAGAGTGGGCCTCGCGGCTCGGCGGCTTCGGTCTCCTTAGGAGGGCGCGGTGCGGCAGAGCCGAGCTGGCTGGTTGCTGCGATGAACACCGAAGTATGAGAAATCGCAATAGAGGCCCATTCCGACAAGGGAAAATTGAAGTCATAAAACTCGAAATATCGAGCCGTACAAATGATTTAAGGCAATGTCGCGCATGTGGCCATGCCCCGTGGGTGAGGAGAAGGACATATTGCATTCATCAAACTCAACGCGATGACGCCTCGTTCATTGAGGCTGGCGGTGGCGGCTCGGCCAGTTCAAACAGTGCTGTCGTCGCCGACTCTCTCGCTCTCATGGAGCGTCCCGTGCAGGTGGGAGAGAGACAGAGCGACGAAACGCATGCGGGGCGGAATCAGTTCGCCAGTGACAGCGATGTTGCGTGCGATCGGGCCGGGCCGATTTCTGACGCGTCCTCGCGGCCCTCCCAGTGGGACGCGTCGGGGGACGAACGGGTTTCGCGTCGCTTTCCTACGTGACCGCCCACCGCCCCGTGGAGGCCAAGTGGTGGGGGTCGTCGCCGGGTCGCCGCGGTGGTGGGGGCAGGACGCACGCCATTGGCGGCCGCGGCCCGCGCCTCCATCAACCAGAGTCAGGCGGAGGCGCTCTGCTGGCCCATGCCGAACCGTGCTCTCGTCGCTCTGTCTCTCTCGCACTCATAAGGCGCGCCGTAGGGTTGCGAGAGAGACAGAGCGACGGAGGCGACGTGCGCGACGACGCCGTGTTGGGTGGCGTGGCCTTCCCCGTCCGTCGGGCGTCGACGGCGACCTGGCGCGGCACCGACGCGGCACCGCGACCTCCACGCTGACGGCGCTGCGCCGCGCGCCGAGATGATAGCCGTCATCGTGTCCCTATCCTGGCCAGCCCACTGTGGCCGGCACCGAGGACGTGGACCCCCTGGCTGACAAACGGCCCAGTGTTGGCAGCGGCAAGGGCAGCAGCGGTCGCACGACGTAGTGGTGGATCCAGCCAGGGCCGGCCAGACGGACGGGTGAAGCAGCATGCCCACTTACGGGGCAAAGAGGAGTGGCTTTTTGCCTACCGTTCAGGCGGCGATCTAGCGGCCAAGCTGGTCAATTGTCGTGTTCACAGACCGGTTGCCTTTTGGCTCGCAACTCACTCAAAAAGTTGGCGCGAAACAGTTCACCGGACGGGCATCGGCGCCCCAACCCGCAGCGCGGCTAATGCTGCTAAATGTCCCCGTAATGCGATAATCCGTTTAATACGGTCGCTGAGCGCCACCGGCTGTACGCTCACTCCACGCCTGGCCTCCGGGCATAATAATAACACACAGCACACATAGCGCCCGGGCGGAGAGGGGAGGGGCGGTGGGCGGGGAGGCGTGGGGGAGGGCGTCGCCGCCACCGCGCTGGTGGGAGGCCCGCGCGGCAGGGCGCGGGGCGGGGGAGGCGCGGTGCGGCGCGGGGCGGCCAGATTTAGCGGGGCGGTGTGGGTCTGGTCCAATCCGTGCACGTCCGCCGAGGGCAGCGAGAGGACGAAGCGACGCGTTGGGTCGCCGCGTCGCGCCGCGCTCCGCCGTGCCGTACCGAGCAGCGCAGCAGCGCACCGCATGTGTGCGGCGGCGCCGGTCCACGAGTCCGCGAGGGAGCGCCGCAGACAGTGCAGGTGGCTTCGTGTCGGGTGGTGCAGTGCAGTGTGTGCGCGTGGTGCGGTGTTCCAACGGCATTGGGCCGACCACGCGTGTGGCGTGGGGCGGCGGCACTCACGCCGGCAACACAGTGTGCCCCGCGTTGCGATGCCGCTGGGACTATAGGATACTAGCCGAGGTGAGTGCCGGGTAGTGTTTAAGCACGATGGGATGTCGGCTGCTGGTGGCCGTGGCCGCCGCGGGTGAATGAGACCCCAAGCGGCAGAGCCGTTTGTTGAAAGTCCATGGACTAACCTTGAGCCTTGAACCTCGAACCTGTGGGCCTCGGGCTTCGGGCAGCCTCCACCACCACGGCCTCCTCGGCATGCAGGGCCTCTAGTGGCGCCGCAGGGACGTGCCTGCTCCCTGCGGCGCCTTGCGGCGTTGCGGTCGCGGCGCCACCCCTGCTACCATGCGGGGCCGCCGTCCAAGTCCGCGACAGAACGCTTCCACGCCTTGCCTCCTTATCCCTGCGGGACGCCCCACGGTTCGTGCGAGAGAGACACGAAGCACTGCTCGGCTGCTCGCGTCGTCTGCTTCGGGCCTTATCGTGCCAATAAGGCACCGCCAGCCGGGGCACCGCCCTCTACTGCAAGCCCGTAGGCCGGCCCAGGCCACGCGGGGCCCTGCATCCCTATGAAGCCACTTCCCATGAGGAGTAGAGCCGCATAAAATCGGGAGGCGTTTCTATGGCGAGTGAAAAAGGCCACTAAATGAGTATGGACTTTTTGCACGTAACCATTGCCGTGCAGGTGTAAGTTTGTACAGATTTGTACATAAATTAGGTTAAATTTCATGACTACTTAACGACAGCATGGAAATAGTGTCCCTAATTTAATTTTTAAATTGTACGTAGCCTGCATAGTGCAAATATGGCAATAGTTATGGACAGTAAGAGCACAGAAACAGTGAGTGTGTTGAGAGAGCAGCAAGGACGCGAGCACGGCAAGCACGTCGACTGCACGTCAACTTGAAGGCACTGGCACCAACCGCCGCCGCTTCCTGCGCGCGCGGGCTTGGCAGTCTTTTATTCGAGAAACCAAATTCTTTGCAGCTCTGTTTTGTTTCTTTGACACTCGAGTCCTCTCGCGGGGCCTCTTGTTCACGGGGCCTTTAGCCGGACCGGCCGTTTAACGAACGCCCTTCCCTTCCGCCCCATCGGCGTCTCCACCTTCGCCCCCCTGCCGCCCCGCCCCGCCCCGCCCCGCCCCGCCCCGCCCCGCCTCGGGCATGACACAAGCGTGTGCTTGTTTTCCTTTGTCCGGGTTTACGATGCCAGGCCGTACCTTACGGCCCGGCTGGGCTGACACTCCACTCCCCTTCTTGGCCGCGTCGCCGCGTCGCCGCTTCGCCCCGCCGTTCTGCGCCGTCATGGAATCCTTTCATCGCGTCGATTCATTAGTCTTAAGCCAATGGCGAGGGCCCGGCCATCAAGCGGCTCAAGACGCTCAAGACTAGACCGGCTCGAGTTTCCCGAAGAGAATTAAGAGTGTGCCGTTTGGGTGAACATCCAAAAAAAAACCGGTTTTCTTGGATTTTTTTTCATGAAAAAAATAAATCTTGATACAAGAAAAAAATTTCTTTTAGGCAAGCGCTCGCGCTTTTCTCCATCGGCCAGGGTGTGTTCGGGATCCGCCTGCATGTCCAGGGCGCAACCCTCCGTCCTTGCTGGAGCCCCCAGTTCGCAAATGAGCTCGACAGATATTTCGTCACGTACATATATCTGCCCGGGACCAGTCTGTAGGGCATAGGGCACCGCTCTTCCTTCCCGAGTTTGTCGCTTGTGGACTGCGGCGCCACTGCGACTTTGGCAAGCGAAAGTGAATGTCGAGTGAAGCAAGGAGGGGAAGAAAGGCGCGCGCGTCGTCGTGCGTGAAAATCCAAGAGCGCACTTTCCGGCACTTTCCGGCACTTTCCTCACAAAACCGTCCACTTTTTCACGCGGTTCGAGTGCGGCGGCGTTGACGCGCATGCGCGGCGGCCGGATGCGGGAGGCGGCTGGGCCTCCTATTGATTGTCCTGCATGCTGACGCTGCACGTGGCGCCGCGCCACAGTGGGCCAGAAGACCGGCGCAATGCCAACAATTAGACAACTTCGAGCTCGTGGACGGCCCCCTTCTGCACGTGGGGCGCCATTAATGAGAGTGCGGGTCTTTCAGGACGGTCCCTGCACGTGCACGCCGTGGGCGCGGGGCGCCACAGCAACAGCTGGGTATAGGAAATGCGAGCAGACGCAGCCACGCTGGTGCTGAATCCACCAGTTTTTATCCGACTGACACACTTCCCCACAATTTGTTGTGGGCTTGCCTGTTTGAGCGCAGCATCACGATCGCGGCGTGCGACGCGACAGAGGCGACAGCGCAAGGTGGGACCCAACAACACGTGTGTTGCAGGCGACCGACTGTCCCGGTTCACGCGGAGACCTAAACGATGGGGGCGCCCGGTTTGAGCTCCAGAGAGAGTCGCTAAATGGGACTCGAACCGAACGTGTGGCCCTACCAATGGATTGCTCTCCGAACGAGGAATCCATTGGCAGGGTCACACGTTCGGTTCGAGTCCTGTTTAGCGACTCTGGGGAGCTCGAAACGCGTCTAGAATTTTGGCCGCCTGCGCCGCCCACTCAGTCTGTTGAGACACGTTGAGACCTACCAGCGCTGATGATGACGACGCCGGTCTTCTGGCCCACTGTGCGCCCGCGCCTCGCAGGCCGTAGTGGCCGCGCAGCGCTTCGGCGCGACCCCCAGCAGGTGACGGGTGTCGCATGCTTGTTGACATGCTGAGGCAGCGGCGGCCCGAAGGCAGCGAGTCCGAGCGCTGCAGCGCTGCCGGCTGGAGCCGGCCGAGGCCCACACTCCCACACCGCCTGGCCTTGATGCCGCAGCAGCCACACTGCACGCCGACTTTGCGTTGTTGCGTCAGTTTTGCCGTGAAGATGATACTCGGCCGTGAAGTGTTGCCGAGTGGGGCGACATTTTGTCATGACACTGGCCGCTGTCCGGAGGGTTCCATACTACTAACTGAAATCCGGACTATATTCGTGGTGCGGAAAATTTGCGCATAATTATCACACTTTGGCCGCTTGTACACCTCGAGAAATCGATTATTTACAACTCATCCACTATAGTGCTGGCGGCGAAGGCGATGAGCGCGCGCGCGATCGCTCCAACGCACTGGCTAGAGGGAGCGCGCGGGAGCGTCCTGCGAAAAAAAAAAACGTGCAGTCTTTATGGCTTGCGGCTTTACGAATGTACCCTGGGTACCCTGCGACGGGAAAGAACGGAACCAATGCGACAAAGCCATTGCCGTTTACGGCGCAGTGTGGCTTCTCGGAAGTACCTGCATCTGAACCTCAGACACCTTTCCTGGTACGAACCCCTGGTACCTCTAGCAATGTGGGAGAGTGGTGCCGGTACCGTTCATCCAGAGACTCGCTGGAACTGGAGCCCGCCCAGTGCCACTCAATTTAGTTCTCATCACTAATTAATGATCAGAATTTATTTTCGTCTGAGTTTGTACACGGAGTGTTGTTTTGTTGATTAAACAGCAGCGACCAAGCAAAAAAGGCGCATTTTGGTAGCAAGGCCTCTCGTGTATCTTAGCATCCGGAAGGTATTCCTGCTTTAAATTTATCGTGGCAGTCTCGTCTGGAAATCTCTCTTTTCCGCTACGCTGACTCGAAAAAAAAGGAGACTGATGGGGGAGGATTCTGTCACGTTTCAGTCGTTGGGGTGTATTGCTTCCGAGTTCAGTGTGTAAAAATACAAAGTTAAGGAACTAAATAATGTGCGCGCTGAAAAGGGAACAGATCACGAGTCTGGGCCACACGCTAGCAGGTTTAGTAAATTAATTTCTACTCCAAGAAATTGAAAAACGGGGAAGACTCTTCTTCTTATTTTCATCTCTCGGCCCCATCACTCCGAAGCCCCGCCTCCTCTTGGGTGCTCCCTGTTAAAACAGAACCGGCTTAGCGCGTGTTTTGAACACAAACTGCTTCACCCGCTCCCACTGTTTATTTGTGGAGGAAGGGAGGGGGAGCCGCTGTGCATGTCTCCCTTATTCCACTCGCCACATTTACTTGACCCTTGCCTCCACGACCTAATCGTTTTTTTTTTTTTTCAAACCATATCACCCCGCCACAGAAAACGAGACGCGCCTATCAGCGTTGATGATGATGATGCTTGAAGATTCGTTTTGTTGCTTTCACCGAGACCTTTGCTGACGTATTTTTCAACCGTCACCCCCAGAAACACTTTCTTTGTAAATTTTCCCTCAATGTCACTTGAAGCTGGGCTCTGCCATGAGGGCTACTGCAAGCTGCCTGCGAGATTTGTTGGCCATGCATGGCGCTTGATGTATGATGCTCATTTCGGTGTGCGCTTTATTGTAGGGGAGGGAGCGGGGAGGGGGAAGGGGGTGTAAACAACCGCCGCCCCTGCCGCCGTAGCACTGCGCGGCTCTGCAAACATTTCAAAACCCATTTTAACATGACGCACCGATCCGCTGTCCGGTCCGCTGCCCCGCCACAATGTGGGCCAGAAGACCGGCGCAGGCGGCCCAAAACCCTAGACGCGTTTTGAGCTCCAGAGTCGCGAAACAGGACTTGAACCGAAAGGGAAGCAACTGGCTATAAGCATGTACACCAAAAATTAAATTTCAAAAAATTTGAAATATTTCATTGAAAAATTTGAAAAGTTTTGAAGATTTATTGTATAAAATCACGAAATTATCTCTCCAGGACCGACCTGGGAGAACGGTATGGTTGCGCCCTCGGCATAACAACTAATGGTACAAACACAAACACACGCCACTCTCTTTAAAATTTGGTGAAAAAAAATAAAATATGGAACCATACGACCCTCCCCCCACCTGCTTAACTTAGGTGTTCGGATGTGGGAAACGGTGTACCCGGGCGCTGGCGATCGTGTTCAACTAAAAATAAAGTTTAAAAAATGGAACTCTACACCCCCTCCCCAGTCTTAATGGGGAGGCCTCCTGCTTTACTTCGGTGTTCGGGATGGGAACCGGTGCTATCAGGTAACTGGGGTTAATCCGATCCAGCGACTTCGATATCGTACGCCGGGGGACCCAGTAGGACCCGAGCCGCCGACACGGCTCAAACATGGGCAGAGTAGAGTAAGGCAGAGACGATAGAGAGACAGAGAAAGAAAGAAAGAGAGAGAGTAGTTTTGGGAGCTTTTGTTTGCGCAGGGTGATCGGTACCCAAAGTGGTACCCCCGCTGTCCGGCGCTCCCAGACCCGAACATGCAGTCAGTGGGCCAGCTTCAAAGGACTTATCAACTCCATCCGACGAATCGGAATGGACCCACTCGCGACCAATTTCGAGTGGCTGGCTCGATTGGGGATCGAACCAGTGCCGAGGCCAATCCGCCGAAGCGGACTGGTTTTTAGACACCCGGGTGTAATGGCCTGGCATAGATGACCTAGACCACTACACCACCCTGACTTGCACGTCTGCCGAGTGTTGGACGACGGGTTTGAGTCGCAGTGGGAGGAAGCCAATTGAAAAATGAAAGGAGTTGATGGGATTCGATCCCCGGACCTTTAGGTCGGGGTTGGACGCCTTCACGCCCTCAGCCACCACGGCTCATGTTTGACGCCGATTGAACCGGGTTCTTGACGTGACAATGAGCAGCGGTCAGTGAAAAAAATTGTGAAGTATGTAGTAAGATTTGAACCGCCGATCCTTGTGCCGGGTAACCGACGCGTCGACACCTCCAGCCACCACGGCACATGATGGTCAACGCGCATTGCTGTGGCTTTAAAGCACACTGGGGAGGGCAGTGAAAAATAATAAATGATGAAAGTTGAACCTAGGACTTGAGGGGCTGGTGCAGATGCTTCGGCGATGTCGGCCTCGCCCTGACCCTGGATAAGCCAGTCGAAAAAAGGTGAGGAACGTGGGGATTCGATCGCCCGTCCCTACTCATGAGGACCGATGCCTCGAAGATCTCAGCCATCGTAGTTGTGCGGCAGCTCACATCAGCATTTTTGGCCATAGGTTAGATTCGAAGCCTCTTCATGGTTTCTCGGCTAACAAACCACATGATGCGAGCCGTGGTCTAGTCCCAGGGTCAACTTCCAACATTTATTTTTATGTAATTTTTTTTTTAGCAGATGATACCTTCACACCTCACATTTCATTTCAACATACTTAAAACTACTATACACATGAAGGTGTCAGCTTGCTTTTACTATAGATATTAGTAGGAGCGGGCAGTAAGGGGCGGACCATGTCTGCCTGGCTGTCGCTCATCCGCGCAGCGGCCGGGCGTAAACAATGGCACCCCCTCCTCGCGCCTGCGCGGAAAATTGACAATCCCTCCCCGCCTGCCACGTCACAAAGGGTGACTCGGGCGGGCCTCGGCTCTGCTCAGCTCGTGCCGACTTCGGCGCCAGCTCGGCCTCGTTCGGACGATAGCGATGCAGCGCGGCACTGCTATAATAAACACACGACAATACCAAACGAATATCATCGAAAGAAAACCAAACGAGTATCATCTGCTTTCATTAACGTTCGTTGAATGAGATTTTTTTATAATTTTTCGTACGAATTATCGTCGGTCAAACGAGGGTCTTCGAAAAAAATTTCTCAGATTTTGGCAATTTTGACAAAATTTTGACAAAATTTTACCAAAATTTAAAAAAATGGTAAAACTTTAAAAAAAATTCTAAAAATTTCAAGAAATTTTCTAAAACGTGCACAAAAATTTTGAGTTGTTTTCTCCTTGACTTGAACCGAACCTGTGACCCCACCAATGGATTCCTCGCTCGGATAGCAACCCATTTGTGGGATCACACGTTCGGTTCGAGTCCTATTCAGCGACTCTGGAGCTCGAAACGCGTCTAGTCTAGCCTATGCGTCAGTCTTCTGGCCCACCGTGCAGCCGCACCCTCAGCCGCCACGCGCGCTGCGACAACACTTGAAGGTTCGCGCGCCACGCACACCGATTACCGCGTCACGGCGGACGAGGGCGAAGTGGCCGCGTGGCAGGCATCACAGTGCAGGCGAGCCGGGCGGGACAATCCGACCGACACTATTGGCTCAGATTGGTTCGCGTGTTGCGACGTGTGCGTCATAATGTGCAAGTGGATTCCAGACTGTTTACCTTTAACACCAAAAAAAGTTTTATTAATTATTTTTTAATTTTTTTTAAATTTATTTGAATTAATGTCATTGTTTTCCATGTCTGTTTCGTTCCATCAGGTTGGATATCGACCGGAAGCTGTTCTTCGCTTCGGCCGTATGGATCCTCAGACGCCGACCAACTCGAAGGATATTCACGGTAAGCATCTATCCCCCGCTGACCGCGCGCGTTCTTCGCTCTGTCACTCTCGCACCCGCACGGCACACTCCCTGAGTGCGAGAGAGACAGAGCGAGAGTAGTAAGGGGGGCCGCGGCCCGCGACTATGGGCCCCCCTTACTACTAGCGAGCAGTGCGTCAGGTCCGTCAGGTCGGGCGGCGGAATCGTTCCGACTGATTGAGAGCCGAGAGTGAAACTCGCCTCGCCAGTCGGAGTGTCAAGGGGCCGGGCCGCCCCGCGGAAGTGACCTTTGAGACGTCCGGACCGCCTTGCCACCCCGCCCCGCCCCGCCCCGCCCCGCCCCGCCCCGCCCCCCGCAACGGGGGTGGCAACGGACCACGGCCGCCTCACAGGATGTTGCGGTCGGGCCGACGGGGTGTTATTGCCGAACCGGACGAGAGGGCGGGCGCGGCGGGATGGCCACGGAAGGGTGCTGCTGGCGAACGAGTGCCGGCCGCGGGGTGGCCGCGTCCTTGTTGAGTTGAGACCTTCGCTGCCACTGATTGCCCAGCTCACAAAAAAAAAGACTAAAATAAAAACAAAAACTTTTGAACGGGACGCGCGTGGTCTCTCACGGTATGTTGTCTGGGTCGACCCCCTTTGAATACGTCAGTTCAGACTGGGTAGGTGACACGTGTGCACGTCTGTACGTGTGTGTGTGTGTGTGTGTGTGTGTGTGTGTGTTGCCCCCTCGCCAGACAGTTTGACTCCGGCGACTAAACAAAAGGGCCACACACAATAAAAGCACGAAAGTGACGGTCGCCACAGCCCACTGCCCGGCTCCCTTTCACCCCTTCCCCTTTCTTCCTGCCCCATTTAAAGACGCCCCCCCACCCTCCCCATCCCCCAAGCCGACCATAGTAGGGAAAGGGAAACGAACGGAAAATGGGTTGCTTTGTTTCCCGGCGTCGAGTGCGAGCGTCCCCAGCGCCCTATATGTACCGAACGATTCCAAAGGGTCGTTTCTCTGTCGCTCACATAAGGCGTCACACAGGGGTGGGAGAGAGACAGCGACGAGGCGGTCCTTCGGAATCACTCGGTTGTCAATCAGAAGTAGTAGTGTCGCGGGGGTCCAATTCAAACGCCACCCAAATGCGTGACCCCGAAGTCTGAAAGGGGGACGTAGGGGCGGCGCAGGCGGTCCCTTAGAGGGGGCGCGCGAGGCGAGAAAATCGTAAAATGACAGCTCCTCGCCGGCGGTGTCGTGTTTCTCGTGTGTCAACGACAAATTAGTCTCTCATGGTTGGTTGCCGCTCTTTCCGGCACCTCTGAGGGGTTAGGCCGCGCGGCATCGCACATGCAACAGATTCCCCAGCTCCGCCCCGTGGCTGTTGACACTTTTTCCATTCTGTCGCCGCCTTTCTATTTCTTGACGTTTTATTTTCTAGGAGTGCCGCGCCTAATGACCCTAAACAGAGAGGCACCCCCCCAGGCCCCCAGAACATTTCGAAAGCCACACGCTTTGCCTTTATGGAAAAAAAATGAGTGCGTCGATTTAGGGATTTGAACACACGACCCGCGCTATGAAATCGGTCGACCCAGCCCGCGCCCACACGGAGCATCAACCAGCGCGATGGTAACCTGTCAAGCCAACATCAATTTAGTCAGATTTTCACATAATCATTTTTTTCAACAGCAGTTGTTAGTACAAAATAAAGAACTTTTGCTAATTGCCTTTCTTAAGAGTGAACTCTTTTTATTTGCATTGCAATGTATGAGATGACAGCGCGAGCGGCTGAGGCCAGCGGGGTGATTAGTTATTCTCGTTTATCCCCAGCGCGTTGAAAACGTCCAAATACATTCGACGCGCACCTCTCGCCTCGCTGTCAGCCGAGCGATCCCGGAAGACCGTCGGTTCGTCGCTCTGTCTCTCTCACACCCGAACGAGACGCACCACGAGAGCGACAGAGACAATGTGACGAAACGATCGTCCGTTCGGAATCTGAGGCGGCAGGTGCGCGCTCGGGCAGGCAAGGCACGGGGCCACGGCCGCTGTAAAAAGCTCCAAAACGCCCTTGACGTGACAAGTCACTGAGCCTTCACTGGTTTTTTTTTTCCGCGCGCATTTTTCCCTTCACCCACCCCTGACACCGTGAGAAATCTTTTTATACCAAATTGGAGTGAAAGAAAGCGGGTGGAATTATGCCAATTCGGACTGTGCTATGCGGTTGTTATCGGCTAATGAGGGGGACAGACGACAGAGCGATGCACCCGCTGCACGGCCAACCCGGCGGCTCTGTCTCTCTCGCACCCCTGCGGAACGCCGCACGAGTGCGAGAGAGACAGAGCGACGCAGCGCTGTTGGGTTCGGAATGAGGTGGCGGGCCGTCAGCGCGCTTTGTGCGCGTCGAGGCACGCGCGTGCCGGCACCGCGGGAGTCCCCCCTCCCCCTCCCCTCGGCGTCAAAGCACTCCCACTATAAATTCATCGGAAACGCGCATCACCCATTATAGCCGTGTTAAGTAAGCCGTGGAAATGGAAAGCGCGCCCACCTGCGACGCGCGACGCGTCACAACAGCCCCTCACTGCCTTATTGCCTTCTCGAGTCGGCGTCTCTCTCGCTCTCATGGGGCGCCCCCTATGGGTGCGAGAGAGACAGAGCGACGAAAACCACTCCCGGAATCAGTCTGCTGATAAGGACAGGACAGTGGTAGTGGTGGTCCGCAATCAGTGATGCGTTGACTCTTGCAATGCTTTGTGTGACGTGTGAGACTTCAGCGGGGAACCATTCATCGATTTTCCGGGGCTGGAATTTTCCGCGCCGGAAAGACCGTCTTCCGACGGGTGGCGGGCACCGGGTTCCCGTTGCCGGGCGTGCCGCATCATCTGGAAGGGATTTGCTAGTCGACCAAAGACCTCGCCCCACCACCATTCCACTCATTCCGAACAAGACAGTACTTCGTCGCTCTCCGTCTGTCTTTCCATGGAGTCACAGATATTGTAGGGAGTCGCAAGGTTTGGTGGTGGTCAACTTCTAAAGCAAATTACGTGCTCTGCCGTACGTCGAAAAGTTACATGGTGGTCTCTAAATAACCATGATAAAATAAGGAAGACAGCTGCATGGCTCTTTTACTAGTTTTTGGCGCTGGTGAAAAAATTGAGGACTTTTTAGAGTCGTGTCACTAGGTATCATAGAATCGTGGGAGTGAGACGGATTGCATTGAGTCCTTTCTTAAACACTTTTTGGCCAATCTACATTATTATCTGAAGATGTTTATCTTCCTACGCCATTAATTTATGTAATTTAAGACAACTGGGAATGCCGATTACCTAAATATTGCCTATTTATATTTTCCTGCGCAAGAATATCGGACCTCTCTCTCGCACGATTCTCTGGAACCTGGTGACAGCCTAGCGACTCCCTTACCTGTGACTCCATGGCCTTTCGCTCCAGCGGGACGCACCGCGAGAGAGACAGAGGGCTCGGCGCGCCACACCCCGGCCGCTCACAGCGCCGTCACAGCGCCGTCACACGCATGCTGCTGGGTGACCGAGGACCGAGCCAGGACGGAGCCGCAGCCAGTCGGGTGGGGAGGGCCGTAGCGCGTGGACCGCCGGGACGACACGCCGACACGCCGCGAGCGCGCGCCTCCTGCACGCCTCTGGCTGGGACGCTGGGAGCGGGCCGCCGCCCTGACCGCGCCGAGTGGCACCGAAGCCAAAGCGTGAACCCCGCGGGCTGTGTCCGAAGTCTGACCTTAATGAGTATTCCGAGAAGTGGATGTATTCAGGGGGTGAATCCGAAGACCGCATTCGATGAGTGAATTCAAGCCGTCGTCTAAATTCACGGAGTGACTGTGCGCACTAGCGCCACGTGGGGTGGAAAGCAGCGGAGTGGATTTCAAAATGGAGCAAGGAGTGAGTCGCGGAGTGGTCGCATCGCTGTCACGGGCCGGACGATGCCCATAGTGTGTGTGTGTGTGTGTGTGTGTGTGTGTGTGTGTGTGTGTCCGTCCGTCCGTCCGTCCGTGCCGTGGATGCTCGCAGTGGATACCCACCCACAGCCAGGCCGATGTAACACGTAAGTCACGGTGCTCAGCGCGCCAATGTTCGGCGTGCATCACGGCTGACGTTGCTGCAGGTGCCTCGGCGTCTGTCAGCCTGTCTGCGTGGGAAAGCAACCCTCTGGCCCGGGCCACGGAAATAGCAATAATATGAAGCGGAAACAAAGCGTTTTACAGCCTCGGGCCGTGGCTGGCCGTAGCCTGCCCGGCAGCGGTAGACGGAACAAGGAAGGAATTGTTGGCTTTTCGTCTCGGCGCGGCGGCGGTCGGCTCGGCTCGCTGCTGCCCGGCCGGTCGGCAACGTGCGAAAACGCGCCGTTTACAGCCGCCGGCGCGAACCCCAATTTGACGTTACGAGATTCTTGCAGGTGTGAGTCACCCCAGGCGTGGGAGTGGGAACACGGAGTGGGGCTCGCAGTGTCAGTGGGGACTGTGGAAAGCGCTAGGCGCGGAGAGGAGATGTGGGTTGCGCGTTTTGGGGTTCGAGAGTGGAAAGGTTGAAAATTGAGGGTTGAACGAGAAGGTTTAAGGACTAAGGTTGTAGGTTCTGGGTCGAATAGGTTCAAAGTTTTTGGTCCTCACTTGAGGGTTCTAGGTTCAGATTCACGGCAGTTCCCGAGAGACCTGTCTTTTCGCTCGCGTCATTGGGGCCTTTGGGCCTTTGGGTCTTTGGGTCCGAGCAGTGGTCCCAATAAAGACGCCCAAATAATGAGCTACGTGAAGGGCCCTCACCCCCGGGTCCCTTTCCCCCCTTTTACTGCCGCGCCTTTCTCACTGTTGGTCCGCCACGCCTTGGCCGCGCCGAAGCGAAGCGCGCGCCGCCAAATCGGTGGCGTCTTCGATCCGCTCGTCCTCCCCCCCCTCCCCCCCTCCCCCTCCCCCCGGTCCGGCACCACGCAGTCTGGCCCACTGTGTCTGGTCTGGCCGCTCCGCAGCCCCGTAGTCCGCGCGCTGCTGCCGCTGCCGCCGCTCTGTGGGTGAAAGAAAGACAATAAAAATGCCGGTGCGGATCACCGATTTGCATTGGCCGCCTCACCGGCCACACCGCCGCTGTGCTCGCCGAGCTTCGCTCCCACGGCCCCGAGCCATCCGAGCCACATTCGACCCGACGCAGACAATCCGCCACTCTTCATTTTACGGTGTACTTTTATTATTGGCGGGGACAAAAACTGCGTCTTTCTGCGAAAATTATTCCGTTTAGTGTTATGGAACCGTCGTTGTGAGTCTAATTTGCCTAGAATCGAACCGTGCTGGTTCGCGTTGGTCAATTTCGCTCTGCATCTGTTGCGCTCTCTCTCTCTCTCTCTCTCTCTCTCTCTCTCTCTCTCTCTCTCTCTCTCTCTCTCTCTCTCTCTCTCTCTCTCTCTCTCTCTCTCTCTCTCTCTCTCTGTGCGTGTGTGTGGGGGAAGGGGGTCGTATGCGCATTTTTTTTGCTCGTATGCGTGTGTGCAAATACGCAACATAACGACGCCTCTGGAGCGGTGGTGGTGGACGGGGACACGGGAGTACACGTACCCCCGCCGCCCCCGCCCCGCCTTGTACAGGCAACGCCAAAAGTGGCGGTCGATGACGAACTCTGACTTACTGACTGGCACTCACTCTACACTCTACAGAGTCTCTCTCTCTCTCTCTCTCTCTCTCTCTCTCTCTCTCTCTCTCTCTCTCTCTCTCTCTCTCTCTGACACACACACACGCACAGCACACAGACACAACACACAGACAGAGCTTTTATGACCAGTAAAAGTGGAAAGGGTCAAATCAATTTGTGCGCCGCTGCCACGCTCCATCGTACGGCCCGTGAGGCTTGGCGTGGCGTGGCGTGGCGCGGCGTGGCGTGGCGTGGCGCGGCGCGGTGTGGCGTGGCGTGGCGTGGCGTGCAACGCACGGCGGCTGCGTGCGTCGGCTGCAGCGACGCTGTTCGCAGACAGCCCCCTTTGCCCTTGTCCTTGCCGTGGTCCCGCCCGCCGCCCTGCAGCCGAGGGCGCACGCACTCAAGTGAGTGTGCAGCGCGCGTCACAGCACAGCGCTTGCCGCAAGTACTAGGAACAACCATCGAAGAGTCGCTCCGTCGCTTCCTGCTGCCCTCTCGACGGATTCCTTACCGACGGTTTGTTCCTGCTGAGTCTCCCTCGCCTCGCACTCATGGGGATATCCGTAGGGTGCGAGGCAGACGGAGCGACGACGCACTTGTTCGGCAATGGCTCTGCTGACAGCGCCGCTCGCGTGTCCCCCTCCGATCGCCGCTAGTCCGCGGAAAGTGATCCAGTCCTCCTAATCGGGATCAGCGGGCCGCAACATAAATTGGCCGACCGGCGTGTTTCTCGCGAGTCATATGGCACGGAGTGACGTGTCGTGTCTCTCTCTCTCTCTCTCAATCTCTCTCTCTCTCTCTCTCTCTCTCTCTCTCTCTCTCTCTCTCTCTCTCTCTCTCTTTCCCTCTCTCTTTCTCTCTCTCTTTCCCTCTCTCTCTCTCTCTCTCTCTCTCTCTCTCTCTCTCTCTCTCTCTCTCTCTCTCTCTCTCTCTCTCTCTCTCTCTCTCTCTCTCTCTCTCTCTCTCTCTCTCTCTCTCTCTGTCTGTCTCCCTTGCCCCCGCTCCTTCAAGGAGCGCCCCGTAGGGGTGCGAGAGAGACAGGGTGACGAAACGGCGCAGTTTGCATTGGGATTTCATTTACCTTTCATCTGATGGCTGTTTGATTGGCACTGCAGCTGCGGTGAGGCGCGTACCCACCACATACCGCCGCCCCCCCCCCCTTCCCAGTGTCCCTTTGAGGCGTTGTCGTAAAGCACGCATGACACACGTCGCAGGAATTTTTATTGAAATACCAACTAGACTCATTGATTGACACGCGGGGCGTCACGCCGCGACCTCCAAGCCGCGCGCGTCAAAGCGGCGCTACGGGCAAAAAAAAAAAAAAAAAAAAAAAAAAAAAAATGTATTTACGAGGATGAAGAGATTTGGGCCATAAAGGAAGCAAATTTGTCCCACAACCCTGTTAATCCTCCGCGCCGGCCGCGCGCCCCGCCGGATTAGCCGTAATGGGATGTGTACAGTGTCGTCGCGGCGGAGGTTCGCGCCCCGCAGCCACCCGCCCTGGACGCCCTGCACAAACAGCCTGCCACCCCCCCGGTGCACAGTGGGCCAGAAGACCGGCCTAGACGTGTTTTTAGCTCGTGAGTTGCTTGGACTCGAACCGAACGGATGACCCCACCAACTCACTGCAACTGCATAGACTGACTCTGCACACAGCTTGCGTCGCTCTGTCTCTCTCGCACCCGCACGGAACGCCACGAGAGTGCGAGAGAGACAGAGCGAGGAGGCTAGGGGGGTTGGACCATACGCCACCGCGCATCGCGCGCCACGCGGACAAGTGGTCGCGTCCGTCTGTTTGTTCTGATAATGCTGCAAGAATATCGGCGGATTAGGCGGCGCAGCTCAGCGTGCGCATAGCGTATGGTGCGAGTTGTGTTTGCTCGCGCGAGCGGCAACAGCAGCGCCGGCAACCAGACACCACTGGCGTCTGTTGCAAAAATTTTCACGGACTTTCATCGTTTTTTTTGGACATATCTCCTAGTTTTGAGGCAGGTAAAGGGAGGAACAAGAAAGTTTTTGTTTTTGTTTTTTAAATTCAAGAAGTCAGTTTTTGGGTGAAGTCCGATCCGCCCGTCACATCATTCATTCATTCATTCATTCATTCATTCATTCATTCATTCATTCATTCATTCATTCATTCATTCATTCATTCGCCACTTTGTCTTCCCTTTCTCGCCGCGCTGCTCGCAGGCGCGCTGCAAAGCCACCCCTCGTCGCGACCCTGGACGATGCCGACGGCCATCCGCGCCGCCATAAAACGAATGGGCGGTTTCTCATCGCTCTCCATCCGGTTTGAGTTTAAACCGCCTTGTCAGGCCGCGATAAAACGCCTTCTTTATTGGCTGCGCGGCCACCAGCCTGGGGTGGCTCTCCATTCAATGTTACGCTGCTGCTTTGTGAAGCGTGCTCGGAGAGGGCTCCTCGCCCCCTCCACCGCCGCGGACGCTCCCATTGGAGCTCACGGGAGCGGAAATACTCACTCACATGGGTATACACACACACAGACGCGCGCACACAAGCATGGCTGCCTTCTCGACATTCTTGCGGGGTGGTCCCCGTCGGTGCCGTGATGGGCTCGGTTTGGGTGGGACGCCATCGCGCGTACATAACACTCTGCCGAAAGAAAACAAATTCCGCCGTTACGATCACTCCTGGCCCGTCGAGTTTGTTTTGTTATTGTTTTAATGCGTCTGGGGATACAAGGAAAATAAAGCGACGTTGACTTCCTTCGGATCCCTTCGGATTCCTTCGAGATTGCCACTCCTTCTACGTATACGTATACGAAAAAAAAATTGCTGCGTTTTCTATTGGAACCGTATACGGGTTTTTTTTCTCACCTTTTCTTCTTTCACGCGCGCGTGGGGGGACTTTCCCATGTAGGCACGTGGAAAAGCTACAACTCTGCCTAAAAGCGACTAAATATAAGGCGAGGCGTGTTTTGGGCTTGAGGCACGCCCGAGAGGCACGCCCAGTCTCGGCGCAGCGGCAGTGCAGCGCGCCTCTAGATAGGCCTTTGCGACCAAACAAAAACACGTATCTCATACCCGCCCAGGGGCGTGCACAAGGGGGGGGGGCGGAGGGGGCGCCCCCCCCCCCCCCGAAGGACTACAAAAAGGCGCAAAAAAGTGATACTTATGAGGCAGTTTTTGGCGTATAACCCCTGGAAGTTAGGCCAGCGGTCCCCGACCTTGGGGTCGCGACCCCCCCGAGGAGGTGAGCTGTGCACGCCCCTGTACCCGCCGCCTTTTAGAGCAACGCAACTAAACGGGGAAAGAAAGGAAAAGTGACGGCATTTGTCACTGAAATTTAAAAAATAATGTTGTATATTACTATTACACGAGTTTATATTTTCTCCTACTTTCAGGGGTATGCGGGTTGCCCTCTTACCGAGCGGTTTCTCACGCACCTTCTCCCTTGTGTGTGTAAAAGAACGTCATATGACTAATAGAGCGTTTTTAAACGTAACAGAGCGACTATCCTCAAGTCGTCTCTAATTATTTTATTTTTTTTGAAATAGGATGGAGACGCCTGACGTGCGAGCGACGGCGCACTTGCCCGGTGTTGTCCCACTGTGTACTGCTGGACATAGTTGCGCCAAGGTGCAACAGGCTTCCGGAGGATAGGGCACGTTTTGTCGTTCCGTCGTTTTGCCCGCCTCGCGAGACACGACTTCCAGAAGCGCAGCGACAGCGCGGCGCGTCGCGGCGTGGCGCCTCGGCCGGCCGTCGCTCTGTCTCCCTCGCATCCCTACGGCACGCCCCATGAGTGCGAGAAGGACAGAGCGACGTCAGAACCAGCGCTGAGCTGCATGGCCAGTGCAGTGCACACGGCATATGCACTCCAAATGTTTTTCGACAAATTTTCTACGGGACTTGACAATTTTGTCTTTTGGTGCAGATGCTGGCATTTCTGTACATTTGTACGCGATTCCGCTCGACAAAAACACACGTACATATGTGCAGTTTTTAGTACGTTCAGAATAAACGCGTTATTGAATGAAGGCTTGTTAATTAGTTCTCAGGGCTCGCTTTACGGCGAACTCGCTATCTAGAACTTAACGCATCGGCGCGGCAGTGCCAGCGGTGCACAGTGGGCTGAGGCCGTTGCAGGCCGCAGCGTTGTGCTTCCACCGGCAGAAAATAGAAACGCCTTCCGCAGCCCTTGGCCAAGTCTTGCCGCTGCACTTCCCAACAAACCACAATATCGTATGCAACCCCACCCCCGCGCCTTCCTCCCCTCCCCTCCCCCGCGCCTCGCAGCCTTGCGGCGCAGCCTTGCTCAGCGCGGCGAAGCGCAGACTGCTTGCTTTCCCAGGAAGGCTTCGGCTCAGCGAATTCTGTGAGACGCCATTTGGATGTGTTTTAGTTTCGGGCAGAAGTGAGTCAAGGGGGCGCGCCGCACGGCCTACAGTGCTGCGTCAGGAAGACCGGATGAGTCAGAACTACTGCGATCTGTGAGGAAGGCAGTGTGTGTTATGGGCCCTATAGAAGAAAATCAAAGACAAACCACAATCGTTAAATTATTTTTTTTTTTAAATATGTGGGGTTTTGTTATATAATTAGGGCTTAATCATCCAAAAATTAACTGCATACCTGAATAAATTATGCGCGTATATCAACCAAAAGAACGCGAAGTCACCGCCATAAAATTTTGGCGCTCAGACGTTCTCCTCGTCCGTCAGTCACACTGTGCGCCTGACGGCAAGCTAGAGGGCGGTGGGACTGCGACAGGTTCCGGCCAAGGGATTCCCTGTGACGACGCCGGTGTGGTCAGTTGCAGTGCAAAGGATTACCTGCTGCACGTTGGCACGTTCCCACGCGCTGTCCTTCGTGTGCGCCACCATAACACATTAGGTGGTGTGTCTGAGAGAGAGAGAGAGAGAGAGAGAGAGAGAGAGAGAGAGAGAGAGAGAGAGTGAGAGAGAGAGAGAGAGAGAGAGAGAGAGAGAGAGAGAGAGAGAGAGAGAGAGAGAGTGAGTGTGCGTATCACTCGCGTGTTTACCCGGCCCGACTCGGCCCCACACAGCCCTGCGTCACGAAGAGTGGCAAAACATAAACCAAGCCTCAACCCCTTGCAAGCGTGACAGGTCCGAACACACGCAAGGACAACAAACGCAACCGTCTCCGACCGCAAGAGCCGCCAGCATTCAGCGGAGCGGCGGCGGACAACGTCAAACAGGGGAAATTTAGAGTCGAAGAGGGCCAACGGGACGGTTGGACGGCGGTTCGCTATCTTGGTGCAGGTCCAAGAGCCTCAGATCCCCGTCCGGCGGACAGGAGCTGCAGCCTCGAACACATGTTGCCGCTGAACGCAAAGCCGCTGCTGCGAGAAGCGCGACAGTGGACACGCGATGTAATGAATGAGAGAGAGAGAGAGAGAGAGAGAGAGAGAGAGAGAGAGAGAGAGAGAGAGAGAGAGAGAGAGAGAGAGAGAGAGAGAGAGAGAGAGAGAGAGAGAGAGTTTATGCCTTTATTAAGTAAATGGTGTACCTGATATTTTTTTCTTACCTCCCTTTTTTTGATCACAAATTGTGTTACATCAGTATGGTCTTTAGGAGGGAGAGGGAAGGGTTCCAAACAGTGTTTTGGTGTGTGTGGGAGGTTTGTACGTTGGTGGTGTGGGCGTTGCGGGCGAGAGGGGCCCTCACAGTCAGTGTGCGCGGCGAGGGGGCCCCGTACGTGCCTCCGTGGGCGCGGAGGTGATTCACCCAACCACCTGTCCGCTGCCCCAGCAGCTCCAGCGGCCAATGATCAATGGCGGGAGTCGCTGTGGGATCGATATCACACCTGGGACCGCCCTCTCTCTCTCTCTCTCTCTCTCTCTCTCTCTCTCTCTCTCTCTCTCTCTCTCTCTCTCTCTCTCCCCTCTCTCTCTCTCTCTCTCTCCCCCCTCTCTCTCTTCCCCCCCCCCTCTCTCTCTCTCTCTCTCTCTCTCTCTCTCTCTCTCTCTCTCTCTCTCTCTCTCTCTCTCTCTCTCTCTCTCTCTGTCCCGGACAGAGAGAAGGGCTTCAAATCCGGCTGCCCTCTCCGTGGGCACGTTCCAGGTGTGATGACGACCCCCCCGCGGACCTTCAAACCTGGAACCCCAGGGGGGAGAGGGGGGATGATGCACCGGCGCGCCCCTACCCCGCCCCTCCGGCCCTGCCACGCTCTACGTGCAAGAATCCAGCAAAGCGGGCCATAGAGCGCCGCGGCATTCCAGGCATGCCGCCCCCTCCTCTCCCTTTCGCAACTGTCCTTGTCAGTTTTTTGTGGGTCACCGTACCAGGTGGTCCAGGGTCCCTGCGACAATTACGATGCTGCCCGCAGGCCAGGAGGGGTGTGCATGCGGGCCGAAGCGCCCCCACGGAAAAGCTCGGAATGGGTGCGGTTGGGACAGATCAAAGCCGATTTTTCCAGATCCAATGTTCCAACGAAAGTCACTCGAGCCTCACCGATCATTTAGAAAAACCTCCCCTAAGTGTTCAAATCGCCCTGCAGCACCGAAACTGCGGAGCAAACCCAAAACATAACGATGAGAAGCCGCGAGGGGCCCATTGTCAATTCCACGTACAGTATCCACAGAGAGATGGGGAAAGGGGGGGGGGGTCCTGTGTGATAATTTGGAACCAAACAATGCAGGATTCACGCCTAGGCCACCCTCGGCCACCGCGCGGCTCCCTGTGGCACCCCACCCCTGGCTGCCAGCCTGCCTGGCCGCCTGCCTGCCTGCTAAGCCCCGCCACCAATGCCGGCGCGCGTTCTCTCGGCGGGAGGGGCGGGCACCCCACTCTGGTGGCAACCCTCGCAACGGAATGAGGAATCACTGCAGTTGCTGGAAACTGGGCCGAGACAGCAGCGTCTCGACGGCCACGCGGCCACGCAGTCCACTGGGCGTCGTTTGTAAACTCGGCCTTGAAAACTCGGCGTGAAAAAAAAAAAATTAAAAATATAAAAATGGCTGAGCCCACCCTTCTTTGAGGCGCTTAGAAGGACGATGATGAGGGCGAAGGGAAGCGAAGGGCGAGGAGGTCCTTCCCGAGTCGTGCGGGGAAGCCCAGCACGCCTACCCTGTTAATGGTTTGTTGCTGCCCTGCCTTCCGAGAGACTCGGCGCTTCGTTCATCGACCTTGCGACCTGTGGAGGCGCTGGACCGTGGAGTGCCGCGGCCGTTGGCCGGACGGAGCGCGCCCCATCTGGGATGGATTAGTCAGAGCGGGACTGTCTTCATGCATCCGAGTCCCTGCAGGTCTCCGAGAGGTTAGGTTAGGCCAGAAGACCGGTGGAGACGGTCGAAATCCCCGACGCGTTTTGAGCTCCCAGAGTCGCTAAATGGGACTCGAACCGAACGCGTGATCCCGCCAATGGATTGCTCTCTGGACGACGAGGCATCCATTGATGGGGTCACGCGTTCGATTCGAGTCCTGTTTAGCGACTCTGGAGCTGGAAAGGCGTCTAGAGTTTTTACCGTCTGCGCAAGCAAATTATGAAGCAGTCGTATTTTTTTTCTAAACTTGAGTTGCCCCCCTCTCCTCACGGTCGTGGTTCCTTGTCCGGGGCTGTCTGGTTTTGCCCATTTTTTCTCGACTGCGCCTTCATTGATTCCGTGAAGAGTGCTGCTGCTTTGTCTCGGGATAATCCGAGGCGAGGGCAGAAGACGCGTGTATGGACGTCGAGAGGCTCCGTTTGCTGAGTACGTAGAGTACCGGACTCTGGTGCTGCTCCCCAACCCCCAGCCGCCTTCTCCCTCGCCGACGCCGCGCTGGCTGCACCTGAGCTCGCCGACTCACCGTCCGCAGCACAGCGATTCCGGCCAAGGTTTTGTGACCCTGTCTCTCTCGCACTCGTGAGGTGTCTCGTTAGTAGTAAAGGTATACTACTCTCGTTGGGGTGCGAGAGAGACAGCGACGAAACGGCGGCGGTAAATTCTCACGCCATTTAGCTCGGCAATGCCACGCCAATGCCAATGCCAGTGCAGGGGGCTGTAAATTTCTTTGGCGTGGTGCCTTCTTGTCTGCGGGCCTCCACTGCAGCAGCAGCAGCAGCAGCAGCAGCAGCAGCAGCAGCAGTCGAATGTCCTTTCCCCCGACTTTCCCTAATCCCCAGCCGTGCGATTCGAAACAGAGGTTCGTCGCTCTGTCTCTGTCGGGGCGGGCAGGCGCGCCGCGCGCACGAGAGAGACAGAGCCACTCCTCGGAGTCATCAGCCTGCCATTCAAAGACGACGACCCGGAGTGGGGGTGGCCGGCCGCCACCGGCCGCCGCGTGGGAATCCAAGGGGACGACGAGGACGACGGCGAGGAGGAAGGGGGAGGCCGTTCACGCCTGCGAGCACTTGCTACCTGGCTGGCCGTGCCGGGCCGTGCCGGGCCGTGCTGCAGTCGCGCTGTCTCTCTCGCTCTCGTGGGCCGGGCCCTGCGGGTGCGAGGGAGACAGGGCGGCGGTGCAGTGGCTGGCCGTGCTGCTGCGCTGTGCTGCGCCGGTGGCGGTGGGCGGGGTCACCGCGCCTCCCTCCAGGTGAGAATGGGAGGCGACGGCGCGTCGTGCCCGCCAGGCCGCCGGCGTCAGTCAGTCCGCACGGCGGCACTGAGCAGCACGCCCGCGCACCGCCACGCGCCACGCCGCAGAGTACGTTCAACAAGTTCGTGCGTGATCACTCGGGGACGGCGATTAACCCCCCACCCCCACCCCCGCCGACCGGCACCGCTGCCTGCAGGACGGGCCTCCGCGCGCGCGTGTTCAGAAATAATAATTGTTACGGCACGGGTTGCCCGCCCCGCCCCGCCGCACCGCGCCCCGCCTCGCCCCGCCTCGCCCCACCCCGGCGCCGTGGGACGCGCTAAGAAGACTGCCCCTGCTTCCGGCACGTTTCCGGCCTGGACTTGAACTCGCGAGGCCGCGCGCCGTGCGGCCGTGAGGCGCCGCGGGCACGTTCGTGTGCGTGCCGAGCCAGGCGTCGCCAGGCGCGGGGGATGAGCTGAGGTAGGTCAGTGCTGCCGCTGTGACCGCTTGTGACCGTGCCGTTCCTGCCGGCGACGATCAGCTGAGATGCCCGCCACCCTCGTCTGGCCCACTGGGCCGGGGACACGGTCGGCCGCCGCCGTCTCGGAGGATCGCGCTCGCCGGACGGCGCGGACTTATGTTGTTGCTGTTGTTGATCGGGTTCGGGGTGGGTGGTGTGGGTGAGCATTCAAGTATCATTCACCAGCGACTCTAGAGTTTTGGCCGCCTGCGCCGGTCTTCTGGCCCACTGTGCGTTGCGCGCGGTCTATTTTTTTTTTCTTTGTCGCGCGCCGTCGCGCTCTTGACCTCGGCGGCGCGCGGTTTTATATCACTTTTGGCGTTGCTTGCCCTCGCCGTTCGAACGGCCCTGACTGCTGCATTCCGGCCGTCTGAGCGTGGCGGGGCGGGGCGGGGCGGGGCGGGGCGCGCTGACGTCCGCGGATTCGCGTCGTTTTCGCTTGCGGCGGCGTCGCGACTCGCGTGTCGGGCTGCGTGCGCGGCGGCGCTCGTCGCCACCCCTCGGCACGGCGGCGCCATGCTGCACTCTATGCATTTCCGAGAGTCGTCGCTGCCGTCGCTCTGTCTCTCTCGCACCTCCACGAGACGCCCCGTGAGTGAGAGACAGAGCGACGACCCTCGGAATCGCCGGAGGGACGCGTCCGTGAAGCGCGCACCGGCCGCGCTGGCGTAGGGCAGGTTAGGTCCGAGTTTGTTCGAACTTTGGAACGGAAGGTGACGCCGCGCGCGCCGTGAGTCAGCCGTGAGTCAATGGAGCACGG
Organism: Stenchaetothrips biformis; assembly: GCA_030522485.1. Lineage (NCBI taxonomy): Eukaryota > Metazoa > Arthropoda > Insecta > Thysanoptera > Thripidae > Stenchaetothrips > Stenchaetothrips biformis. The sequence goes on along the minus strand of CM060097.1, from coordinate 4,967,154 downwards.
CGGAATCTGCAGCGACGCACCGAGCGCGGCCTGCGGTGCATCGCCTGGGACTTCCACCCAAAAGACTGACTTCTTGAATCAAGAAAAAAATAACTTTTCTTGTTTTTTTTTTCAAGAAAAATTTTCTTGGTCCAAACTTTTTTTTTTCTCGTACAAAGAAATATATTTATATATTTCTATATAATTTCTATATATATTTATTTTTATATAAAAACTTTTTTTTTGGGGGGGGGGGTCCTTCCTTGCTGAGTGAACTACGAGTCATCAATTTGAAGCTATCACTAGACCCTGACTTTTTAATCACAGTTTTTATCTTTATCCTGAAATTCATTGAATGCCGACAGTGGACCGCCGCGCGGTCCTCGAAGTGAACAGCTCGAGAGTGACATTTTGAGAGCGGCGCGGAGCCGAGCCGAGAAGGAGTAGGGCCCCTTGCAGGCGGAGCGGCATATGCATGAGATGCTAAGCGGCGCGGCGGCACACGGCGCACTACGGCGGGGAAAGGCGTCGGGATGCTGATGATGATGGAGCGCCGGGGAAAACCACGCGTGGGGCCTCACGAAAATCTGGAATCCGGACTTTGGAGGCACTCGTTTCACTCCGGCACATTTTTCGCCCTTATGCAGTTTCTCAACGTCATTTCACGATATTTGTTTGCACTATGTATTTGTGGGATTTCCGAATTTTGGCCATACAGTATTGTGACCGCTTATAGTCGCTCAGATTTTGGTCCGCATACGCAGTGATGCCACAGCGGCCAGAATGCAAACGTTTTGTCCGCGCGGAACGGAGAGGGTGGCTGGCTGTGGCGCGCTGCGTGGCTGCTCGCTACGCTGCCTTTGCTTCCTGCGCCATTTGCATCATTTGCATGCGTCGTCGCGGCGAGGCGTCGCGGCCAATCGGTGTGCCGCGGACCCCCCACTCCACACCGTATTCCGTCGCTCTCGCACTGATACGGGCCGCCCCATGAGTGCGAGAGACACAGACTCGGACACAGAACGGCGACATAACGACTCTCGGAATACCAGTGTGCTGCTCCACCCCTCCTAGCTTTCCTGATTTTTTTCCATTCCCCCCACCCCCCCACCCAAGCGTTTTGAGCGTGACTACATCAGCTTTACAAAAACTTCGTCATTCACGAACTAATTCTTCAAATTTTTTTTTAAAAAAAAACCTTAAAATATTTTGCCATGTGCTCAAAATGCTTTGACAGTGGCTCATGACTCGTGTGCGCCCTTTGTCCCGCAGGCCGCTGAGCCATGAAGGAAAAGAGCAAGAATGCCGCCCGCAGTCGGAGAGAGAAGGAGAATGCCGAGTTCCTGGAGCTGGCCAAGCTGCTGCCGCTGCCCGCCGCCATCACCACGCAGCTGGACAAGGCCTCCGTCATCCGGCTCACCACGTCCTACCTCAAGATGCGGCACGTCTTTCCCGACGGTGAGTGCCTTGTTCGAACCGCCCGAGAGGTGGGCAAACAGCCTGGAAGTTGGCAACAAGCCATTCTTTGCCTCCGTAAGTAGGCATGAAAAGCCATACTTTGGCCGCATAAGAAGCGATTCTTTGCCCCTGTTAGTTGGCATAAAAAGCCTTTCTATGCCCCTGCAAGTAGGCATAAAAAGCCATTCTTTGCCCAAGTAGGCATAAAAAGCCATTCACTTTGCCCGCTGTTTGTAGGCAGAAAGTGATACTTGCCCCTCCTCAAAGACCGCCTTTGGGTCTGCCGCTGGCTGGAGCTGGAAGCGTCGGTGGTCGTTCCCTGTGTTCCCTGCTGCTGCTGGTGGCTCCCTGGTTCAACCGCGCGCGCTAATACATGCCGGGACACGGACGGCGTCACAATGGGAGGGGGAAGGGGGGTGTGGAGGGGGAGATGCGCTCCGACAACGGTACACTCGTAGGGCCCTCCACCTGGAAGCGGGATTCCAGGTGGTGTGGATGTACACCACCCGCCCATTGTTGAAAGTCACGGATAAAAATTACGCAAGTGATCAGTGATCACTCCTGATCCATCGGTAAAGTTACCTTGTCACTTGAGTGCCTCCGTCTCTCTCGTACTCGTGGGGCGTGCCGTACGGGTGCTAGAGAGACAGAGCCGTGATACGGCGCGTGCCTGGTCACCGAGGGGGTAAACACTTCAAGGAATCGTGTACAGACTACTCGGTATTACGCTGCATTACGGTGGTATTACACGTGTATTACGGCATTAAATAGCTAAATTTTCCCACATTTGACCCTAAAATGGTATTACAAATACGTGTATTACGCGTAATACGCGGCTTTTTGTACAGGGCATTACGAAAGTGTTTACCCCCTCGCTGGTCACCGCGTGCTGCACGTGACGCGGCCGGCGCAACGACCTTCCCTAAGGGAGGGGGTGGGGATGGGGTGGGGGAACGGGGCGGGCGGATGACTGGCAAGACGGTGTCCCAACGGCCTGGCACTCACCCTGGCCGCGCCCCACCCCCTTGTATCTGCGGTCAGGAGGGTAAGAGTCTCAGAGCGAGCAGATCTGGACAGGGGCAAGTTTACAGTGGGCCGGAAACTGTGCGGCAGGAAATGGACGGCGAGAACTTTGCTGAGGACTCAGTAGCCAAATGTTTAATTTTTTTCATAATTTTTTTTTTCCTGTGCCTTTGCTTGTTATGCCGGCACGTGCTCCGTCGCGCCTGCACTAAGTGTCTGCAGAGACATGCCCTACATGTGCCGGCCCGCCGGCCACGCTCGTGTTGCAGCCATGGCCGTCCGTCGGCCGCAGTGCAGCGGCGTGCAGCGGCCGAGACGACCACGCTGTCTCTCTCGCACCCTTCCGGGACGCCCCGTGAGTGCGAGAGAGACAGAGCGACGAAGCGTACCGTTTCGGAATGGTGGCGTGTCGAGCACGCTCCTGGAGGTCACGGCCCCGTGACGGCGTGCTGCCGTGCTGGTGGCGTGGCCCCGCGGTCACGGCCCGTCACGATGCCATACCGGGACGGTATCGCCGCCCAGTCGTCTTGTTTGTCACACCTCCGCAACGCCCTGGCGTCGTCGCCCTGCCGTACAAGGCGACGCTCTGCGAAACAGAACGCGTCAGACACTGACTTGGGTGAGGTGACCGTTCCGTTCGTCTGTGCATTCGTGTTCCCGCGAACGGCTTGACGGTCAAGTCGGGAAGTGCCCCCAAAGGGGTTCCTACCCATAGCAGACAAAACCCATTTGGCAATGGGTTCTAACCCATGTAGAAGGGTTGAAGCCCATTTGGAATGGGTTGTGACCCGTTGAGAATGGGTTAGGACCCGTTTGGAACGGGTTAAGACCCATTGGGAATGGGTCTTAACCCTTTTGTCCCACCAAAGTACAAAGTGCGCAGGTACAAATGCGTCTTGCTTCCAGGGCTGAGGCTATTGCCAATTTTTCGGCTCTCAAAACGGCTTGTCAATTTCGTGGCAAGCAAACTTTGCGACCGGATTTGCAGTGACGGCTCAGTGGTCCTCCTCCCCACCCCATCCCCATCGTGCCTCGCACCCTCTTGATCGCCGAACGTGTCCTCGATTAAATGCGTCGATAGCATCGATAATGACGATCGCGTCGCTTGAAAGGCGCAAAACAATAATAACGTGTGGGCCGCGCTGCTCTGCGCTATCTAAATCAGTCTAAATCAGTTTGAATCAGTCTGGATCAGTCTGAATCAGGGAAGGAAGGTGGGACCCTTTGGCCTTGCCTTGTCTTTTCACCGTTCGACCCGCAGCGCGGCCTCGGCCTCACCTACAAAGTGAGGGTGCGCTGTGTGTGTGTGGGGGGGGGGGGGGTTACAGGGGGCGCCCGCATGGCACTGTGGGAAGGAGGGTGTCGGTAGAGGGTGCGGGAAGACACGTCACCCTGGAAGGACACTTGTCAGATGCCGAGCGGTTTTATAAAACAAATCAATTAGATCAGTCAATCGCTTTGATCGTCGGCTTCGGGGACTCGTTTCATCGGCGTAGCGGGCATGCCCCGTGAGAAAATTGCAAAGTCGAACGAACGTCATCTTGATTGGTGATTTTCTTTTCCAGGACTCGGTGATGCCTGGGGCGCTGCACCCTGCCCCGTCAACCCCCGGGAGTCCTGCATCAAGGAGCTCGGGTCGCACTTGCTGCAGGTGCGCTTCCACAATAAGAACTACCGTGGTTGCAACCAGCCACGGCGACACTAACGCGCTGCTTACTGCTTCCAGACGCTCGACGGCTTCATCTTCGTCGTGGCCCCGGACGGCAAGATCATGTACATCTCCGAGACGGCGTCAGTGCATCTTGGACTGTCGCAGGTGGGAGATATTGTACCGTGGTGGTGGCCGCCCCGCTCCCTGCTCGTGTCTTTTGCTTAGTTGATGTCGAGGGGGTGGGCTGCCTGGCTGCCTGGCTGCCGGCCGGGCTGCCTGCCTGCCTGACTGCTTGGGCGACATCATTATCCCACGACCTCCTCGACTTGAGATTTCGGAAACCCCCACAGGCGCTAGTGGGCAACTCTGTGGTGTGGCCGTACCTCGCCAATTTATTTCATAATTTTTCGGAAATACGAAGTCAAGCTTCTTTTGAGGATTTTTGCGAATTCACTACCAAGTCGTCTAAAAAGATCCTTTAATTTAAAACAAATGAAATATTAAAACAAATTTTTTACCCCATCTGTACTACTTCTTAGACTTGAATCATCTGCATGCGTAGTTTTACTCTTGACTCCAACATGGCAGTTACGCTTGTTTGAACCTAACCTAACCTTTGCATTTTGCCTCGCTGGTACGGTAAAGTAGAGGTGCTTTGGAGTGCCTGCGCCAGCCTGCTGCAACTCTGCTTCTGGTGCTGCAGGTGGAGTTGACGGGCAACTCCATGTACGAGTACATCCACCCGGCGGACCACGACGAGATGACAGCCGTGCTCAGCGTGCACCAGCCCCTCCACACCGACTCCAACAGCCCGGGTGAGTCCCATTTCCCTGTTCCTGTGTTAAGGGGATATTACTTCATCCAAATTTTGTACCCCAAAATTCACATAAAATTTGAAATTTACTACTACAATTCATTAAAATATTCATCGAAATTGTTCTAACAATTCAGTAGTTTTAGCCCAAAATTCATCGAAATTCAACTGAAATTCATTTGATTTGTACACCGAAATTCAAAGTAATTTTCCCTTGGTTTCACCTTTCATTGAACATAACCTGACACTATTTGCCTTCGTTCCTGCCGAACTGAGCGCCATTTCCGTTCCAGAGCTGGAGATCGAGAGGGCCTTCTTCCTGAGGATGAAGTGCGTCCTCGCCAAGAGGAACGCCGGGCTAACCACGGGTGGCTACAAGGTGGGTGTGGTGTAGCACAGTGGGCCTCCTTTCTCTTTTTATCCCGCCCGTGGTATCAGCAGCAAACAACAACAACAAACGAGGGCACTATGATTCGTAGCACGGAGTAATGAGACAGACTGTCAGCCCACTAATGTATGCACGGGCAGACGCGAGCACGGCGGTGGCGCGGCGGGGAGGGGGGAGGGGGTACCGACTATACACGGCACCTGTCACCAAAGCCCGCTAGCACCGTTTCTTTTTTTATATTTTTAGTTTTTACTGTCTCGAGGACGCGAGGGTGCGCGGCGGGAGTACGCCAACGTATTGTAAAGCCCGCATTCATTTTTTTTCTAAATAAAAAATTTTCTGCTTTAGTGACGGATTTGTTTTGGTCAGTCAAGATATTCTAGTCGGGCCCTTACAAGTTCCAGTGGTTTCTGAGGGCGGGTTTTCGACCGAACGGCCTTTTGTCCCGCCGGCCGCTCCTCCTCGCCCCTCCTCCGTTAATTTGCTGACTAAACACGGGGCGTACGGTGAAGGGGCAGCCGGCTCCCAGCGCCGCCTCTCCAGGGAACAACAAAACGGGCGCTCGAGGGTTGCTCTGGATTCTCCAGCACGCTGCGGGAGATGCGAGAGTCATCAGCCAGCCGTGGAGTTGGTTCTCCAGTCGTTCTCCAGCTCTGCTGGCGAATATTCGCCGCGACGACCAGTCCTCGCTGCATCTTGGAAATGACTCTCTCTTTCGGTGGATGAAAAAAAGATTTAACTCTCGGAAGGGTAGTATTTATTTGGCATTATTCACGATAATTTTAATTGACGCATCGTTATTTTAAAAAAAATCATTGAAACGTTTGTCCGGGTGTACGTAGTTTGTTGTCGAATCATTTTTTTATTTTTTTTGCGGCGTTTTTTTATTTTGGTCCTGAGCCGACATTTTGTGTTGCGGGGTGCACTTGCAATGGTGCATTGACACAGCTGGGCGGCGCGCCGCGCCGATCGCTTTCCAATAAAAATGCGTCAACAAACAAAGTTTCCGAGAAGGAGGAAAAAATGGGACTCGCGAGCGATACGTCGCGATGTGGCGCGTTCTGTAAACAGCGAAGGACTTTCGCAGAGGAGACGGGGAAGGAACGGCGGGAATAGGCGGCCGCGGCCGACCTACTACGTTATAGTTAATAATGTTGTTGTTGTGTTCTGAAACGTTCTTGCTGACGCTGCCGCTGTTTTGCCTTGTCGGCGCAATCTGGAGGGTCCGCTCGGCGCAGCCCCCCCCCCCCCTCACCCTTCTCCTCCCTCTCCCTTCCTGCTTTTTGTCCCACCCGCATAAGCGCGCTGGGGTAGTTCTCCCGTTTCACAAATGTTTCCATTATAAAGACACTGTGAGGGGAAATACTCGTCGTTGACCAGGTTCACACTGAGCCGAACGTGCAACCCCACCAATGGATTGCTCTCCGAACGAGGAATCCATTAGTGGGGTCACGGTCACACGGTCGGTTCGAGTCCTGGTTTTAGCGACACCCTCGGGCTCTAAACGCGTCTTCAGTTTTGTCTGCCATGTCGTCTGCACTGAGAAAACCTTACAAACTATTTCGGGCCTTACAAAGAAAAGTAGTTTGTATAACAAAGTATTTTGAGCATACATAAGCTTACGAAGAAAATACTTCGTAATTTACAAACTATTTCTTCGTATAACAAAGTATTTTTGTTTGTTATATGTATGCTCAAAATACTTCGTAAGGTTTTAAGAGTGTGTCCCACTGTGCATGCTCTTCCACGCCAGGCCGCCACAGGCTGAGCAGCAACAACGCGGCGCTTGGTGTGGGTGGCGCCTCGCCTCGCCTCGCCTCGCCTCGCCGCGGGGGTGGTGTGGTGGGTGTGGGTGAAGCGGCACGCGGAGGGGGAGGGGACCGCGCCGCGCCTCGCCACGAGGGAGGAGTCACTCCTGGCTCCTCCCCCTCCTCCCCCACGCCGCGCTACGCCGCGCCGCCCGGGCCGCGGACGACCAATGGCAGGCCGTGTACTATCTGTGGCCCGGCCCGGGTCGCGGCGCGCGCACCGCCAGCGCCCCTCTCCCACTGTTACGAATGATGCGTGGACCAGAACACCTCCCTGAAGGCGGTGAAAATCACAACAAAAACAAAAACGGGCTTTTGTTTCACCGTGATCTTGTGCCCGAGCCAGGAACCTTCCCACCCCTGACTTTTGCGATTTCGATTTTGACTCGACTCTCTTGCCTGTCGTTCCAGGTGATCCACTGCTCCGGGTACCTGAAGGTGAAGCAGGTGCCGACGGGCGCCGCGCCCTACGAGGCGTGCTACCAGAACGTGGGGCTGGTGGCCGTCGGGCACTCGCTGCCGCCGTCCGCCATCACCGAGATCAAGCTGCACTCCAACATGTTCATGTTCAGGGCCTCGCTCGACCTCAAACTCATATTCCTGGACGCCAGGTAATACAGTGAGCGGATTTTCTATACTTGGATAATCCCATAATTTTTCAAATCATTTTTAAATTAAAAATTCTAATTAATTTTACTAATTTTAATTTTTTTTGTCGTCGTTTAGGGTGTCCCAGCTTACAGGATACGAGCCCCAGGACCTGATAGAGAAGACTTTATACCAATACATCCACGGCTGTGACATTATGCATATGAGATTTTCACATCACACTCGTAAGTGCTCTGCAGACGTTTGTCACCACGGCCGGTCCGCCACTGCCAGCGCTAAAGGCCCTCGCCAACTGCTCCCTGTCACTTTTAACGTCCGGGCCACGCAAAATTTACTGCCGATCCACGGCCGTATTTTTAGCCTCCTGCTGGATGCCGCCCTGAAAGTGGCTTTGTCCCCTTCCGGTGCCCTCGCCCCGCCCCGCCCCGCCCGACTCGGCCACCCCCTGCCACTTCCTGCGCCCCGCCCGCTATGCTGGTAGTTGCTATCGGCTGCCGCTGTTTGCTCAGCCCGTCATGCAGACCCTGCGCCAGGCCCTGTGCCAGAAGGTCGATGCCGAAGGACGCTCTGTCTCTCTCGCGCTCGCGAGGCGTCTCGTCTCGGTGCGAGAGGGACCCGCCACCCTTCGGAATCGGTCCACAGGCCCTGCCGGCGAGGGGCGCTCCGCCACTACCCCGCCCTCCCTCTCTTCACACTTCTCATCTATCGATTGGGTTTCCACCCTTCCACATACACCCTTTCACTCAGCGAGCATTATCCCCTTTTAGCTCGCTCCTGTTTACCCTCAGCCCAGCCCTGCCCCGCCTGCTCTGCCCCGCCTCTGTGCCCCCACCCCCCTATCCTCCCCTCCCTTTTCCCATTACGATCCGATTTTTACCGCGTGGCCGAGAAGGAGCGGTTACGATTATAGCCTTAATTCATCCCCAATCTACAGCTGTGTGGTTGGCGCCTGCTTGTCGAAGCGTGGGCAACCAGTTCGCCACCGGAGACCGGTCGTGGCCTAACCGCGTTGCGTTTGCATTTTGTGTTGCAGTGCTGTTCAAGGGTCAGGTGACGACCAAGTACTTCCGGTTTCTGACCAAAGGGGGCGGCTGGGTGTGGATGCAGAGCTACGCCACGATAGTGCACAACTCGCGGTCTTCCCGGCCGCACTGCATCGTGTCGGTCAACTACGTTTTGAGGTAAGCGCGTGGTGAGACCCTGCCGCGTCGCACAGTGGGCAGAAGACCAGTGGAGGACGGGTTTTGAGCTCCAGAGTCGCTAAATGGGACTCGAATCGAACGCGAGACCCCCCACCCCACTCATAGATTGCTCTCCGGAACGGTCTCCTGGCCCACTGTGCGTCGCTTGGCCGGTGGCGACAAACAGACAGCCATGTAACGCTCTGCTTACCTGTGTGACGCAGCGAGTCCGAGGCGTCCGACCTGGTGATGAACTTGGAGCAGGTGCGCGGGTCGGTGGCGCCCGTCGCGTCCACCGCCATCCGGGAGGAGTTCCGCGAGGACGCGTGCCTGCCGGCCCTGCCGCTCGTCGTGTCCGCGGCCGCGCCCTCGTCGCTGTCCAGCTCCGACTCGCAGGCCGCGTCGCAGGCGTCGCAGGCCGCGTCGCCGCTGTCGCAGGCGTCGCCGCAGCCCTCGGACCTGGGCGTGACCGCGGTGAACCCGCTGGTGCGGCCGGCGTCGGGGCCGCCGGCCAACCCCCGGCCGGCCAAGTTCGCGCGCCTGGAGGTGGCGACGGCGGCGACCACCGTGGCGCCCGCGTCCGTGGCGGTGCCGGTGGCCGCCGTAGCCATGCACCCCGAGCCGCTCCATGCGCCGCCGCCCGCGCTGGCCGACGACGAGTACGGCGACTCGCTCGGGGTGGCGCCCGTGGCGCAGGGCGTCCCGCAGGGCGTCCCGCAGGGCGGCTACTTCATGACGTACGACGACGCGGTGCCGCCGCCGGGGCCGCCGCCGCCGTCCGCCTACTACCACCACGACCTGGCGTGGTACTCGGACCAGGGCGCCATGCCCGCCGCGCCGCTGCAGCCGCTGCCCGTCCCCCAGCAGAGGCCGTACAGCTCGTCGTCCAGCTCCTGCTCGTCCACGGAGAGCGACGCCGTGGCCGCGTCCACTGCGCACGCCGGCAGCCTGCCCTACGCCGAGCACCAGCAGGCCTTCAACCTGCCGTGCCACTTCAACAACAACAACGTGGTGATGTCGCCGCCGCTAGGGCAGCACCTGCACCACAACAACAACAACAGCCACCACCATTCGTCGCACCATCACCACCACCACCACCTTCACCACCACCTGGACGTGGGGGTAGGGGTGCAGCAGGACTACCAGGACTTTGCCAAAAACGCGCTGCACCACCAGCCGCCGGGCTACACGAGTGTCATCGTGGACACGCAGCAGTACGTCAACGAGTACGTGCACTAGTCGTGCACGCCTGTCCGACAATAATTTTTCACTAGGAAAACAATTAACAGAGCCGCGGGTTTGGCGCGGGGCAGTTCGCCTCGCGCCTTCTAGTCCGTCTAGCGCAGTTCAAGACGCCTCGGCGACAGGGCGGCCCGTGCTGGACCGCCCAGCATATCCCCTTGTCGATAAGAAGCTTGAACGGTGACCTCCACCGCACGCGTCTGTCCCCAGCATGCCTGCTCAAGTTGGCGACCAGCGAGCACACAGTGGGCCAGAAGACAAGTGGAGGCGGTCCCGGACGGGAGTTTAGCTCCAGAGTCGCTAAGTGAGCGAACCGAGCACGTTCGGTTCGAGTCCTGGTTTAGCGTCTTTGGAGCTCTAAACGCGTCTAGAGTTGTGGCCGCCTTCGCCGGTCGTCTGGCCCACTGTGCGGCAAGTCGAGCCACGGAGACAGTGTGTTCGTACTGCAGCCTGGTGGCGTGCAGACGGGCTGGGCGGGAGGCGCCTCGCGGCGGCCGCTTCCGGGTCATTGGTTTTAAAGCAGTGATATAACATAGCTATTTGATAGGACGTTAATTTTATTTCTTTTCCTACAAAGAGAAAAAGACAACACATGTGATGTTTTTTGCGGCCGGGACTCGCGCACCGTGTGTACCTTGGTTCAGGCGGGACCAGGTTTGGCCTCCCCCGCGTAGCCTTATGGACTGTAAGAACCTCGCAGCTACCTCACTCGACGGCATGACAGGCTTGTGGACGCGCGTTCAACTCGCTCCGACCAAAGAAAGTATCATTCATCATCAAATTTCATATCAAAGAGTACCTGAAGTCGAAAAAGACGTAGCAATCAGGACTTCCCTACGGAAAGCCGGACTTCCGGAATCATAAGCTACATATCCTCCATAAGCTGTTACGTGTTGTTAGTTGACGAGCGTATCTTGTATTTTTACGTACTTGTAAGTTTAGTTTCTTGTAGTGTTTTAACCAATTTTAACCAAAGAGGCACCGTCATTCCTTTTTATTTTCAGTTTTGCACTGATAGCAAATTGCAAAGAGTGTTGGTCGCAATATCACTACTTCTACCGACACAGAAGAACAACCTTAGTGATTGCATGCATGCTAACTTGTATCCGGATCCCGTTGCCTCGCGAGCAGGTCTGCGTCTTTCTGGGGTGCCCCAAGTTTGACTGTGAAACATGTGCATTTGTGCAGTACTCCCGAGTAGCTCCGGAGCTACCCGGGAGGTACCCCTTTTCACATGGCCTGTACAGTGCAACTTGCAAGTCAAATGGGTTGCCTACCCGCAGGCGCGCGCTCAGCGTGTATTAAACGAGTCAGTTGCCCTACCCACTGACACTTGCGAAGTTGGTTACTTGAGGCAACGGGTGCGTTAAATCGTTCACAACGTATGTGACGAACCATTTTACATCCATAAAAAAAATGTATGTTCCTTAGTCATGTTTTCTTTTCTGTCTGAAGTAATGTGCCATCTTGAAGATAATAATTAGTCCCCATCACAATGTTGATATTAAGATTACCTTCCTGTAAATATTGCCAAATGAGTGTATTATGTATATAAAATTTGCATATACTGATTAGAGTGTACATTTTGTATCGTTTGGAGGTGTTAAGATTTTAAAGAATGTGATATATAAATTACAATATTATGTCTTCCATTTTGAATTTTGCAATTTCTCTTTTTGCTCCCATGGAACCCAATCACAAGCAAAGCAGTCATGAATGTTTGGTCTCAGGACATGAGGTATTTAATGCATTTTGGAATTAGAAACAAAAGGAAACATTCGAATAGACTTTATTCGTGCGTCAACTCTTGTACGAACATACACTATAAAAACTTTGTTGGTATCAAAATTAAACCCCTGAAAGTTATTTATTTAATATTTAAATTGGAACCATTTTAAACACTTATCATTCTTATTGTCAAATAATTAGTGTACTTTCACTGCGGTATTGTGACCTCAATAATCGGCTATTAGTGTGACTTATGCCAAAACTAAGAACGAATGGCAACAATACAGTAATGATCAAATAAAGTGGTGTACCAAGAGGCAGGGTAGAGCCAAAAGGCCAAAGCCAAAATCCACGTCGTGCAGCATCACGTACATGGTGACTCATAAAGGCTGCTAAAAGTACCCAACCAAAAATTTCAATATTGGTGTTGCCTAAATAATGGGCTATAACTAGTAATGAAATAAACAGCGCCAATGGCAAAGTCGAGCAGTGGAGAAACGGCCGTCTTGAAAGTTTTGTAGCATCCTGTAAAACAAACAAACAAGGAACACATAGAGAACCAGAGAGAGAAAGAATTACTTCTTTATGTCAACAATCTTATTGAGTCTAAAATACCTTCAGATGAAAGGAACGAGCTGAGATAAAATGATCTACATCGATGGCTGATGAAATCAGAGCACACAAAACGCACTGCGCAAGTACTCTACCACTATAGAACGCTCCTTTACCTAGATTGCAATGCACACTTATCCAAGTAAGAAAACCTATCGCAGCATGTGTCATACTGTCACAAAGAGCTCTCTTCAAATCATCGTGCTGATTCAGTTGAACAAGTCCGTCCCCTGAAAGAGCTGTCAGTCCTAGCAGAAGGCACCTCAATATGATGTAAGCATCCATTACACTTTGAAATTGTGACACTTAAAACATGACAGTTTAAAAGGCACAATATAGTAGCTCTGACCTACACGAAGTTTCCGATTTTGCCATAATAGGGGGTTAAAGATCAACTGGGCCGTCAGTGTGCAGTCTTGGGTTTCTGTCCTCTATTCAACGAAAGAAAACATAACCTCACTTCGAGACAGATGTCAAACTAACAAAGTTGGCCAACAGCTCGAATTGAAGATCTAAGTATTAAGACTGAGAGTGGAATCTAAAACCGAATTCCCTAACTAGTGTTTTCCAAAAGTCGGCATGGTAAATCATTTTATTTAATATTCTGTTATTGTACTAATCATAAATTCAGTACGTTGTTGGCCCTGATTCTGTTATTGTACTAATCATAAATTCAGTAGGTTGTTGGCCCTGATGCGGAAGGGACGCTGAGCGCAGAGTTTCCATTGCTGTTGCCATTGCCATTGCAGTTCAAAAAAGGCGGAGAGACCATGCTGAGAGGCTACGTTGCCCGGCTATGAGAACAACTAAGATCAGAGAGGCGAAACAGGTGATAAACGTGTCTCCAAACGTGTTTGGTGATTCAAAATTTTATATAGTTTGACAGTAAATACTCTGTTAAATCTGAAGTACGAAGGTTTCATTCACTCTTCTTCCTGGACTGAACTAAATATTTTTGGTGTTTGTATCAATCCCAGCAGTCTACTTTTGTTAAAAAAAAAAATAATAATAATAATAATAATAATAATAATAATAATTAGAAATTCACATTTTTGGTGCTTAGGTTGCAAAATGTGGTTGCAAAATATAAATTGTGAGGAAATTTACTTTGGAACTCTGGAACACTTGCCACCATCATAATGTTAGGCTGCTATATTCTTTAGAGTCTGTTAGAGATTAAGCAACATTTGGAGGCCTTTCCTTCCTCCTCAATGTCTCCGTCATTGCAGACTTTAAATGCAAAAATCAGCACAAAACATAAACAATTAAAATAGCTATAGCAGTTCTACAACAAACTAATATTTGACGGTAGTAAAGTCTTCGTACTGCTCGAACCATTCGAACTCGTCGACTGTATTGTTCTCATAGCCTCACCTCCTATCCCAATAGCAATGAAGCTGCGGAAGCTGAACCACGTCACGAATTTCAATAGTCGGTATTGTATAACCTCACGCGTGCCCATTGAATGAATTGGAGGGCGAGTAGAGTCGAAGGTAGGTTGAATGGACTGTAGTTATATCCGTCAACACTGCCAACCGGTCAACTCACCCGGCAGCCTCCTGAAAATTGCGTGAACGTGGCTGTGAACAGCAGCTGCAGTCACCAAATTTAGTGAAAAATGAGGGGTAAGTGTCACATGCAAATTTCCCCTTTCCGGCAAATCGACAAACAGATTGCTAGTTCGGTTACTTAATCTTTTCACCAATAGCTGTGCTCCTGTGCAGTTGAAATTTTCTGTGAAGATGTATTGAACATACATTAGATTTGTTGATTTAAATCAATTTTTGAATCTTTTCGTACAATTCTAAGCCAAAGCAACTTGATAAACATTCGCTCTAGACTTCCTTTCTTATTGATGTAATGTTGTGTTATTGCTACTAACCTTCAACTCGTTACCCTGTCAAAACTGAAACCACTATTTATGTTTTACTCTGTTTCAGCCTTATTTATATTAGTTGCTCTAACAGTAGCTCATGTCAGCTCTGCACTTCCCGCCACTTCTTCATATTTAACTGTAAATGACCGCAGTAGACTGCGTCAAGTCTTGGATGGAGCTTGGGATCCGACTGATTTAGCAACTGTTCATTATGGCGCACTTGCGTACACATCATTAGGACAGGCTGTGAACAAACCTCAGGTATGATTGACTGGATTAGATTAGCTGTTACTAACTCCTGCATTGATGGATTCCCTCTTATTAACATGGAAATACCTTATTGGTTTGTTTAGGAGGTTTGCAAATTTTTGGGAACCAAAACCAGTGAAACGAATCCTGAAGTTCTCTTTCACTTGGCGGGTGCATGGCAAGCAATTGGATCATGCGGCACCCTTCAGTCAGCAGGCATCGTCAAGGTAAATCAGTAATCCAATCGGTTGAAAACTTAAAATTTATTTAAAAAGTGGAATCACAGTGAGGGCACTAACAATTTTTTTATCTTCTTCAGAGATTGAATGAAGTCGCTGCAAGTGACGCCTCACCCATGTCAGATGTGTATTATGCAGTTCTGGGGCTGAAGTCCCTGCGCCAGCGCCCAACTGACGTTGCCAAGGTCCTCAAGAATGTTCAGAATGCCCTTAAAAAGGATGACAGTGCTCTGAGGTAAGTGCAGCCTTGTCTCCCATGTCTGTTCCTATTATTTTTGATTTAACTACTGTCCACATAAAGTTTAGCTTGCCCGATGAAGAAACACACAATCTCTTAATGTAAAACTTTGTTTTTTCAGCTTGGGCTATGCTTTCCATGTTGCTGCTGCTCTTGGAGCGGAGGGCCGTGTCATTTTTGATCGCATTCAGGATGCTGTTGCCCAGGCTGATGAGGTTGATGGACGTTTCCTTCAATTTGAAGGTGGACTGAGCATTACTGGTGAGTGTTGTGAAGTTCTTGTTCAGTTTCCTATGTTGTTGTTCCACCTATATGATAATAAGCTGGTGTGTTTTCTTGACAGCTCTGGTTGTGAGTGGCTCATTCAATCTGGCAACTTCCCAGAACAAGGCTCCTCCCCTAAACCATGAACAGACCACCAAGTTTGCCAACTACTTTTTGAGCCGACGATCTGTTCAAACTGTGAAAGGCATTTACAGCCTGCTGGATGTCCTCAGCACTCTAAGCTCAAATAAGGTACTTTTCAATGACTGGTGTTATTATAAATTATTGCTGCCATTTGAGTTCTCATTCATTCATTCATTCATACTAACCAATCATTTTTCCCCACAGTTCGTTCTCCCCGTTTCAATCAGCTTGGAGGGCTCAAGTGCAGTTTCATCATCGAACCCTAAGATACTGCTCAAAGTTAGTGATGTGCTCGGCAAGCCAATCAGCACATCCACTGTTACAGTCACAGCAGAGTCTGCCAAAGGTGGGGAAGATTCAGTGGTTATTCTTTCAAAGAAGAAATTTGAAGCTACATCAGACAAGTAAGTGTCTTGCATTGCCAAAATGTTAAATTATCAGTGTCTCCCAAAAAGGTTTCTAAGATGGCTGTTTAACTTTTCTTGTCAGAACTGTGTTCAGTCTGAATGTCTTTGAAGAGAAACCAGCACCAGGACAGTACAGTCTCACTGTTAGTGCCTCTTTGAGTCAAGCTGATCCTCGTATTCCATCAAACATTGTTACCACTGTAACCATGAAGGCCATGTGTGCTGTTACCATTTCTTCCTTTGAAATTGGTACTGCTGATGCTGATCAGACAACCCAGCCTAAGATGCACAAGTAAGTCGTCATGGAACTATCGTAAAATAGGTAGTGGCATAGTATGTGACTTGAAGTAACACATTTTGCTTTTCTCCTTTTTAATTTTAATAGGGTCACTTATCCATCCAAGCTTCCCTCTGTTCTTGAAGCCGACTCGCAACAGAAGGTTGTCGTCCGCTTCCAGTTGGTGGCTGCTGGTTCTAACAAGCCACTTGCTGTTCATCAAGCATTCCTCCGTCTTTGGAATGACAAGACTAAGCAGGAAATTATTTTCAATGCTGAAAAGGACTCTTCTAAGACCTACAAATTTGACATGGTAAGTGCTACTATCTCATGATTTTGCTGGAAACTAATTTATTTCCTCCACTGTTTGAATCTAAAATGTTCTTTTGGATGATTGCTTGACTACAGGATATAGGTGCCAAGGATCCCGACTTTGGTTACTTGTCTGGCGAGTTCCATGTGGACCTTATCATCGGGGATGCCATTATTGTCAATCCACTTATGTGGCATGTGGCTGATTTGAAACTTGCCGCACCCTCTTCAGATGCTAGAGAGGATCATTCATCAGGCCACGCTTCTCTTTTCAAACCAAAGCCTGAAATCAAGGTTTGTTGTCAACACGACTAACAATTAAAAAAAAAAAAGTTTGATGCTGTCTGTATCGAGAGAAGACCTTATTTCATTACGTGTTCTTTCATGCAGCACATGTTCCGTGAACCTGAAGTTAGACCGGCAGCTGTTGTGTCCAATCTGTTTACTGCTTTAGTGTGTGCACCGCTTTTAATTCTTCTGGTATTGGTTAGTATCAAAAGTTTATTTTATGTACCACTCAGTGTTGTGTTTTATTCTTATTTTGAATTTGTTTGTCTTATTTCAGTGGGCGAAACTGGGAATAAATATTTCAAATTTCCCAATGTCTCTGAGTGCTATTGGTTTCCACGTAGGTCTCACAAGTAAGTATTTCGGTCTTGAAAATATTAATTAAAAAAAAAAAAAAAAAAAAAAAAACAGCATTTGAGTGAAATGAATTTGAAGTTTTAATCAGGAATAGAGTTTCTCACATTGTGTGTTGTTACAGGTATTTTTGGCTTGTTTGTTGTGTTTTGGCTTGAGCTCAATATGTTTGCCACAATGAAATATCTTGTGGGTTTGGGAGCGCTGACATTCCTTAGCGGAAATAAAATGTTAGCACACATTGCAACAAGGCCAAAAGCATAGATCATGAGCCATGTTGTTTAACTCTAGCCTTTTGTATCAAGTTTCGTCTCTGTGTGCTTCACATTCCGTTGCTCAGCTAGCACAGTGGTCTTGTTTGGTAAATTTGTACCCTCCCCTAATTTTTTTTCAAGATAACGGATTCAAAGTGTGCTCAAAGATTTAAACTTCAAATAGTTTTTTTATTTTGATGTCACTACATTATAGGACTGAAGATTCCCTGATTGACTTATCTTAATGTTATTCATAAATACAGATGTAAATAAATAAACTTTGCTTAATCTTGAGTGAATTCACTTGTTGACAGCTTCCTCCTTGGCATCAAAGGTAACTACACAATTTGGAAGAGCTTGCTGCAGTTTCTGTAAAACCTCTGACTTGTTCTTTACCTCAGGTAGTCCCTCTAATTTGAGAGTTTTCAAATTGCTGCAAAATAATTAACAGGGTTTTTTTTTCTTTCATGTCGTTCAGTAGAAGCATGCTTTCACATTTTTATCTTTACATGACCTGCATCGTTTCTACTACCTTAAACCTATGTTTGCTTACCCTAAACTCCTCAGAGACAGTATACTTTCGGCTGACAGATTCCAGCAGTATATGACTTCCAAAGTGTGGAGTGAATTCTTAAGAACAGAAAGTAGAGGCAAAGCTTCACTGTCCAGGTACTTGCATTTCTTTAAAATAATCTTTTCAATATGATGGCATCCCTCTGTAACAAAAATGATGGAATGATAATTAGTAACTGATTGGTTGACTAGTATCAAGCCTACTTACAGAGAGCATGGTGAAAGATAGTGTTTACCAAAATGTGGAAAGCCCACTGCCATGATACTAGAATCTGTGGCATCTACAGCTTTGATGAAGTAACGACCCCTTTCTTTTTTATCCAGTGGAAGCTCATTGTAGTCTGTTATGAAATCATTGGCACCCATCCATTGCACGAAGGCCCCATTTCTCAGGAGCCATTCTGCGCAGGCTCTGTCGGAACCCACCTCTTCCACTCTTTCTCTCGACACTCTAGAAGGAATGAGAAAAGAAGTGAAAAACTATCAAGTGAAGTCGACATATCAAGATAGAAACAATGGCTCACTGGTTGAAAACAGAATTAATCCAATGGAGGAAAAATGGACGTCGCTGAACTTGGCTTGTCGCTACTGTTGCAGCTGATGTCACAACTTTGTGGGTAAGAATGTGGCTCTGGAACAAACATAGATATTCACAAAAGGGAAACTAAACAGAAACTAAAAACATCTGGTCTTTCATTGTAATGACTCTATCATTACCCAAATTCAAAGTTCATGGAACATTACCTGCATTATTTGTTGACACATAATTGTTCTTGCTGATGTTAAACCAGCTACACGTAGGCAGTTCTGGATTGAGTGCAGAACCATCACCATGGTGGAATTTGATAAGCACCAAAGTGGTCAAATTCTATACCTGAATCAAACATACTTATTATTACATCAGAAGTTAAAAGAGGCTTTTCAGCTTCGCAGTGAGTGAGAAAATCCAACATATTGATAGGCAGTCAGTAAACATGGACACAGGAGAAATCAAAACATATTTTACCACACGTCAAGCGAATACCGGCAAGTCTTGTCAATTGTCGTCAAGGTGGATTATTGTCGTTGTTTCAGTTGATGACAGCCTCCTAACCTTGACGGAACGACAACAAACACAAGCAGACGATACCGTCTTGCCAACCACTGCACAGTGAGAAAATTGTTGAAGTGGTACAGAAGGTTTCTTTCCGTGTATTCGTTATTGATCGATTCTTTCTCTTTGCCTAAATTTTAAAGGAAAAATCTTTTGAAATCATTCTATTTTGAAAACAATCGAGTGATTGTGTGTGAAAGTGACATAAATATTTGTATCGACTGCGAATAGTGTTCATGGTAGTTCTGGAGAGTTTTATTTTCAGGTTCAGGTGTGTGTGTATACAGTTTTTTAAGGTGACGGGTGACGTTTTGGTTCCAGAGAGGTTGTCGTCATAGTTTCAAAATATTTTCGTGTTCTGCATCGAAGGAGCGGTGGCAAGGTTCATTCAAACTCTGTCTGTCTACATATTTTCCAATGAGTGGGCTTTTTGAGATGCTGAAAATCGCTCTTTGCTGATCATCACGAACTTGTGTTTTTAAAACGCAATTCCATGATACATCTGCTGTTCACCTGAATTCGTTGCGACACATCATGTCAGAATCCTACGGTACGTTTTTCGCCAGAAAAGCTATTTTTCGAGCGCTTTCAATGGAGCTCATTTAAAAGGAGGTTCTTCACCCTGGATGAATGATTGTCATTTAGAATCCTAACCCATTGTCTTTTCCTCACTATCAGTCACACTTTGTCCAGTGTCCCCATTTTTTCTTACCCATCAAAAAATATTCGTAACAGCCTTTATGTCGCTAGTAATTTAGTGCGTGTACATACCTGCTTTGTGAGGTGACAGAAATATTATAGATTTATTTGTATTTTGTCTTGTTTCAGATTATCTGTTCAAATTTTTGGTGATTGGCAGTGCAGGTGCTGGGAAGTCATGCATTCTACATCAGTTCATTGAAAGTAAATGTGAGTAGAACTCCTTTGCCGTTTCTGTCTTGTCAATTTATATTTTTTGGAATTATTCTATTTATGTCAATTTTTCTCACTTTCTGTTGCTGCTGTGTATTCAGTTAAGGACAACAGCAGTCATACTATTGGAGTTGAGTTTGGCTCCAAAATTGTAAAAGTTGGTGGTAAATCTGTGAAGCTACAGATATGGGACACTGCTGGCCAGGAACGATTCAGGTGAGTTTCTGTGACACATTCGTTAAAGATAAGTTGTTTGGAGTTTTTAATATGGCATCTTTCTCAACAGGTCTGTCACACGCAGCTACTATCGTGGGGCAGCTGGCGCGCTGTTAGTTTATGACATCACCAGCCGTGACTCTTTTAATGCTTTGTCAAACTGGTTGAGAGATGCCCGCTCTCTGGCAGGTCCCAATATAGTCATTCTTCTTGTAGGAAACAAGAAAGATTTGGATGCTAAGCGAGAAGTCACCTTCCTGGAAGCCAGCAAATTTGCACAGGAAAATGGTAAGATGATGTTCATGCTAGATTTAGCAAATCCTGAGCTACACCTGTATTTACCATAAATACTCATCGTCCTTATTTTTCTTGTAGAGCTCATCTTCCTTGAGTCCAGTGCAAAAACAGGAGAAAATGTAGAAGAGTCATTTCTGAAATGCTCAAAAACGATTCTTTCTAAGATTGAAACAGGTATTAACACCCAAAAATCGATTGTTTGATTTATTTTCCACTTTCCTTTGGGTCAGAGAAGTCATCTCTCTTTTTTGTGTTCCAGGTGAATTAGATCCAGAGAGAATTGGTTCTGGTATTCAGTATGGAGACTTGAAGCACTTGCAGACCAATAACACTGCTCGCCGTCAGCCAGACTGTGTGTGCAGACCTCTGTAGCAATTTTCACTCACAGTTAAATTCTTAATTATGGCTAAAGAAACCTCAGAATGTTCATTTTTTTTTTTAACTCTAATATTTTTGTTGTGCAAACATTGTCTTTGCAGTTTGCTTTATCACAGCTGTCTGCATTCTTAACAGTCTATTTCATAAAACTGTGAAGTAAGGCAAAGAGAAATTTGTGTAGGTAATGATTATTTTAATGAGCGGATTCCATTCTTTATTGAGATCTGGCTGGGCTGTGATATGATTTCTTCCATGTTTGTTGTACTGTTTGGTCATTTAAAAGGATTATCCTCTCTTTGTGTTGTTTATGTCAATGGTATGGCTACAGTTTTGTGAAATTGAAGATATTTAAGGCACAGTCTTGTTAAGAGTAGTGATAGATTCTACTTTTGTGATAATGTTATCTAATGTAAGTGTTTTCTCTCTAAATCTCACTCTCAAATATCTCTACTATTAGTTAATTATGCCTTGATTTAGTGTGTTCCTTTCTTTTTCAAATGCACAAAATATATACAAGTGTAAACAGAGCTGATGCACCATCAAGCAAGTACATTTCCCTATTGAAGTACTCTCTCTGTAATCTCTGTAGGTCTGGTGTTGTCGTTTTGTGTGTAACTTAAGTTACTATTCTATCACTGAAGCCATTTCTTAGGCTTTGCATGACTGAAAAGGGGCATTTAGAGTGTCTCTTGGTAACCATTCTGTCAGACAGTTTAAAACCCAGTATCATAATTTATGATTGATAATTGTCTTGGTTGCTTTTATGTATGCTTGATTTTTTTGGCCTGCATGGTATCAAGCTCTTAATTTGTACCTTGGCTGTGCATGTCTCTCGTCTTTACAATGTATCTGATCTCTCACACACATTTTTCTCGTATGTGAATCTCATTCCTTATGATAACGAATCTCCTCCTGATTTCATCCGAGATGCACAGCCTGTAATGACTCTAGCAGATGCAGTATTAATTTTTTTTCTCTCTTGTCCCCCCTTTGAAACATTCAGCAAATTTGTTAAGTTTGTAATTTCTCAAGTGTTTTCCTTCTCAATTTACCAGTAATCCGCCTAAGAAAAATTGTAAGGTATTTTTTTTCTCATCCTATGAATTTGTTCTTTCTTTTACCAGCTGATGACTGCATTTTGCTTACAAGATATTTTTGAAGATGTTTGTGTGTGAGTGTGTCTGTGTGTATGTAACACAGTGGTACCTAGTTCCAGTTCATTAACTATCATTCTTGTTTTCAGTCATGTCTGACTGGGTTACGACATCAACAGTAGTTGTGTAGTGTTGTTTGTGGTGGATGATCCGAAGTTGTTTGTACAGACAAATATTTATCTTTCTATCAGTTTGTTTTGCCAGAGATTGTGCACGGACCATTCAAACTTGATATGTTGACGACCCAGATTGTTCGCATTGTTCGTTGTTTAATTTATGCTCTGTTTTATATTCATTAAAATTGGGTTTATTTTTTTAAAAAAAGCATAGTTTGTGTTTCTTCTATTTTTATTGAAAATCTTCATCTTCCAGACAAACACTGTTTGTTTGTTTTGATTGTTTTTTTTTTCCACAAAAGTTCCCATTTAGTATTTATCAGGCATCATCTAGTCAGGCATTCGCTGCTTCTTAATGTGCCACTGCAACTGGTCGGTTCATTAGTTCACATCGAGTCTACAGTCTAATTCACCCTTTCGCAGACGAAATCGGGACGGTTGTCCCCCTGTCAGCATTGGCAGCGCGGTGAAATCGATGGAGGGGGACATTTGTGATGACTTTGGAAATAGACTGGTTGGAAGAGAGTGAGAGTTCACGGGTGCCTCGACAGGTGACAACGGGGAGGGCAATCGAACAGGGGAAGAACGGCCGCAGTTCGCGTGTCGCTGGGGCGGGAAGAAGGGGGCGGGCTGCCGAGGGATTCAGCAGATCGGTTTGTCGGTCGCTGTGTCTCTCTCGCACCCTTACGGAGAGCCCCTTGAGTGCGACAGAGACAGAGCGACGAACGGCTGTCTAGAGTGAGAAACAGATAGATCCTCGCAAGGACGTGGTGTGGTGGTAAAGCCCACAACCACGGTGGATTCGCGTCCGCGCGCCACGCCGTGCCGCCGCCAATCACAGGGCGGGTGGCGCCACCCCCACCGCCCCCACCTCGCCCCCTGCCTGCCCCTGCCCCCAGCCGCGGGGAGGGACGAGTAGGAGAGGGGAGTGAGAGGGAGGGCGGGAGGGGCAGGGAGGGATCGCGACGAGAGAGACGGTCATTCCGAGTCAACGTCTCCTTCACGAAGCACGCTCCCGCGCCACTGGAGGTCTCCGTCGTCACTGACTTCGACCCAAATACAAACAGCAGCAGCAAATGCAGACGCCGCTTCTGTAGACCACTGACATCCTCAGCGGGATCTGGTACAGCGAGTTGCCATGGAGGACAACGGGTATCGCAAGCGAAAGAAGATGAAGCAGAACGGAGTGGTCCGTCCTCTCCTGACAGGTAAGGCTCGGTTACTTAGTTTATCTTGAGCGCGTTTCTCGCCGTTGACGTCGCAGTGCGTGTTGTCAGTCACGGCGGAAACATTCCGGAGCCTTGGACATTCCCCGACCGCGGTCCCCGTCCATGTTCTGTTTGATGTTGCCTTATGCAATCCCCTCGCGCTCGCGAGACACTTCCAAGTCCACAAACGGAGTCTCTTCGGGGCGAACCACAATGACACCCCTCACGAGGTCGCTCGTTCAGTGCATTGTTGCCCAACGCGTGCTGCTAGAGTCTCGAGACTCTGGCATTGCATTGTCGTGCATGGCCAAGCGTTTGGCTGGTTATGTTTACCTCTGCGACGGACCCATAACCTCTATGTTGTAGTTTACATGAAACCTTGATATATCACCATGGCCTCGGTTTTGAATGGCAAGTGGTAACCTTCGTAGCGTGGCAACATTCCATTTTATTCCATACACATTTCAGACTGATTTGACTTGTCTGCCTCCTCTTGCTTAAATTCTCTAGTATACAATAACTTAAGTTGTCGTACATTTACTCCAATTTTCATCACGAGGATGTGAGTGTGCCTTGGGATATCTTGAAAAATATATTTCCATACTTTCTGGAGTGTGTATGAAATAATGCCGTGTTACTATGTTCCCGTAATTCACTTCTTGGGATTTTTATGTTGAAATGAACATGCAGAGTTTATCTCGTAGCCTCATCGGAAACTTCAAGTCAAAAAAAGTCATATTTTTATATCCATTTTGTATTTTACATGGCCCTTGTTTACAGCTTTCTTCTTGCTTATTGGCCTTATCTTTTACGACCTGTCTGCCTGCCAGCATTGGCCTGTATATTAGTCTGTGACTTTATAAGGAACTCAGTTTATCTGCTAGAGCACATTGAAATGTTCCCAGATAAGAGTAGCAGTATAGTTTCTGACAATGACTGTCATCAAGGTGTGTCTTTTGGCCACTACGTCACTTACATGTATTTTCTTACAATCCAGAGTTTTGTTCAAATGTATTTGTTTAAAAAAGTAAATAGAATATTCTTAATGAAAAAAAGATATGAAGGAAGGCAGTAAGAATGCACCAGATACTAAACTTTCAATCATTTTTGTCTCACTTAAGATAAAAAACAGTGGAGACTATGGGGGAAGACAATCTTGATAAACGCCCACACAGGTCAGATGTAAGGGTGACGGCACTTCCTTACAGCAAGATAATGTCAAAGAAAAGGGTTTGAGGTGCTACTAAAACGCTTCATGGACAAATACCTAATCAGCTGATAACACTGACTTTCTCTAGATAACATAAACGATCACATCTCATCTACACCAAAACATTTCATGGACCCATCAGGAAACTATGGTATTATGTAAAAGCTTTTCTCCCCCTTTTTTTTCCTCCATCTTTCTTTTTGAGAGTTGGAGTGGAATCCCATGTGTATTCAGAATCATTCTTATCCTGATTATGTAGGTGGCTTTATGTAGCGGCTCGCTTACCCCCCTCCCCCCCCCCCTCGCGCGTGTTTCGGGTAACGTGCCCTTTGCCCTCTGAGCCGGGTTGCACGTTACGCGTTGTCTCCGCTGCTAGCGCGTTATCTCTTGCAAGCCCTTCCTCGCCCTAGACGCAGAATGATTCCGAGAGCCGTTTTCGTCGCTCTGCCTCTCTCGCACTCTTGGGGCGCGTCCCCTATAGGTGCGAGAGAAACAGAGCGACGACTCCCTGAATCAGTCTGCTGACACGCTTGCCTTGCCGCCTAGGGTCCAAGGCTGTCTCAGGCTGGGGCCCTGGTGGTCCTGGCCCTGACCCTGACTAGAGCCATGGCGTAGGGCTTAGGTCAGGTGGCGTGTGGCGTGCTGGATCGCTACGCCGTTAAGATATTCATCACGGAAAGTCACCAAATAGGGAAAATAGCTTCCCTCTCCCCCTTTTTTTTTTTGAAGCCAGAACTGCACCGGTGCACAGTGGGCCAGAAGACCGGTGGAGACGGTCGAAATACCGGGCGCGTTTTGAGCACCAGAGGCGCTAAATGGGACTCGAATCGAACGTGTGACCCCACCAATGGATTGCTCTCGGAACGTGGAATCTAATTGGTGGGGTCACACGTTCGGTTCTAGTCCTTTTTCAGCGACTCCGCGGCTCGAAACGCGCGTCTAGAGCTAAGGCCGCAGGCACGGATTTTTTTTGGTTTGGGGGGGGGGGGAGATTAATGGGGGGCAATTGCCCGGCACTTGATAGACAACAAGCACTACTTTGCCTCTGTAAGTAGACAAAAATCGCTACATTACGCCCTCCTTAGACAAATCCTGGATCCGCGCCTGTTAGGCCGCCCGCCTGCGCCGGTCTTCCGGCCCACTGTGCACCGGCGTCGTCCTACTTGCGTGAGGGAAGGGCTTGCCCTTGCCGGCCCAGCCGAAGGGAAGGCCTGGTGCAGTGCAGTGAGGGGAGGTGTCGTGCCTGCCTGTCCGGGGCAGCGCCATGGAAGCGCCGCCGGCTCGGAAACGCTCGGCAACGCTTGGCAACGCTTCCCGGACTCTGCCGATGATCGACCTTGGCACTACTGGTCCCCTGGCTCTGGCTGGCCTGCCGGCTTAGAGTGGGCGGATGGGATTTACATTCAATCTGCAGCACTGCCACTCTGCCCCCAAGGCTCTGGCGTGCCCTCCGTGCGTGCCTGGCGCAGCCGGCGCCTGCCTAAAGGTCTTCCCCAAGCCCTAGGCACAGTGGGCCAGAAGACCTGCCAAAACTTAGTCGCGTTTTGAGCTCCAGAGTCGCTAAACAGACCGAACGTGTGACCCCACCAATGGATTGCTCTCCCAACGAGGAATCCATTGATGGGATGACACGTTCAGTCAGCGACTCTGGAGCTCTAAGCGCATCGAGAGTTTTGGCCGCCTGCGCCGGTCTTCTGGCCCACTGTGCTGGGCCTTCCCTGTCCTCTCGTCTCCAACTTGGCGCTCCGACGCTGCTGACTGATTCCGGGAGTCGTTTTCGCCGCGCTGTCTCTCTCGCACTCATGGGGCGTCCCCTACAGGTTCGTGCGAGAGAGACAGAGCGATGAAAGCGACTCCCGGAATCAGTCTGCAGCTGTGGCGTGGCGTCGCCATGGCCAGCACGACGACGTGTCCTCTGTTGCCCTCTCCGTCGCCTTGCGGCCTATAGGAGGACCCGCCAGCGCGCCGGCGCACTTTGGGCCAGAAGATCGGCGCTGGCGGCCTGAATTCTAGATGCGATTTGGGCTTCAGAATCGCTAAATGGGACTCGAAACGAACGTGTGATTTCCCCCCCCCCCCCCAAACCATCACCACCAATGGACTGCTCTCCACACGTTCCTTTTGAGTCCCATGTAGCGACTCTAGAGCGTCTAGAATCTTGGCCGCCGCTCCACCGGTCTTCTGGCCCACTGTGCGGCGCCGTGTCTGCCGTGTCGTGCGGCGTGGCGGTTTTGTGGAGAACCTAGCCGACTCGACCTCCGGGTGAAAAACCCGTGCCGGCGCCAGCGGTGCCAGGCCGGGAGCGCGCGCCACCCTCCTTCCGCGGCGGGGCGCGCAGGCGCGCAGGGCGTGGGGGCGTTTGTTGGGCTTTTCCCACCGTTTTCATCGCCCTGGGCTCCGCAGAGCCGCGGGGCTTCCCAGAGCACGGAGGTGTGCTAGATTGCATTTCCTCATTTCGGTGGATCGGCTCCGCCTTGACCTTGCGTCCCGCCCTTCCGCTTCCCCCCTCCTTTTCCCCATTTGCTCTCATCGGTTGCGTGGGCGGTCCTTTTTGGACTTCCCTATTCACTGTCGGCCGGAAGTGCTACCAATTTGTCGCTCAATACACGGCACAGGACATTGGAGGACGGCACTGCACAGTGAGCCAGAAGACCGATGGACGTGGTAGAAATCCCGGACGGGTTTTGAGCTCTAGAGTCGCTAAACAGGACTCGAACCGAGCGTATGACCCCACTAATGGGTCCCTCGTTCGAACAGCAATCCATTGGTGGGGTCACACGTTCGGTTCGAGTCCCATTTAGCGACTGTAGCTGGCCCACCTGCACTTACTCGCTCATTACAGGACGTGGAGAACGACACTTGCTTCGCGGTCATGATTTGGTGATGAATAAACAGGAGTCGTTTTTCCATTGCAGACCTGTACCAAATCACCATGGCTTATGCCTACTGGAAATCTGGAAAGGAGAAGGATCAGGCTGTGTTTGATCTTTCTTCCGTCAAAATCCTTTCCAAGGGGAATTCACCATATTTGCTGGTCTAGAAGAAAGCTTGAAGTTTCTTGAAAATTTCCAATACTCTGATAGTGGTAAGTATGTAATTTAAATCGTTGTGAATGTCAAGTTTGGAATCGACAATATCCAAAATCTTTTCCGATTCTTCTCTTTCAGACATAGTATATCTTCGAGAGACATTGCCTTCAAGCATCGAACCTCAATTCTTTGACTACCTGAAGAACCTTACTGCAAAGGAGGTCACAGTTTATGCTATTGAGGAAGGCTCAGCTGTTTTCCCAAGGTGATCGCAACTTTTTGAGAACAGCTGCCTCTATTCTACTTGTAAGGGTCTCCACCCTCCTATTTATTAAATTGTGTTTAAATTTCAGGGTTCCTCTCCTTCGAGTTGAAGGGCCACTTATCATTTGTCAGTTACTGGAAACCACCCTTCTCACACTAATTAACTTTGCCAGGTAAGGTTATTCTCAAACAGAAACTTTTTGCCTTATTCAGAGTACTTCTACACCATTCCATTGTTTGTTCACGTTACAGTTTGATGGCAACCAACGCAGCCAGATATAGGATAGCGGCTGGCAAGCACGTTTCCCTTTTGGAGTTTGGCCTGCGTAGAGCGCAAGGACCGGACGGCGGGCTGTCGGCATCACGCTACGCATATGTTGGTATGTTTCCTAGCAATGGAAGGCACAAGGCGGCCAAAACTCTGGACGCGTTTTGAGCTTCAGAGCCGCTAAACAGGATTCTAACCCAACGTGTGACCCCATCAATGGATTCCTCGTTTGGAGAGCAATCCGTTGGTGGGGTCACACGTTCGATTCGAGTCCCATTGAGCGACTCTGGCGCTCAAAGCGCGTCCGGGATTCTCACCGCCTCGCACGGTCTTCTTCTGGCCCAGTGTGGTCGGGGACTCTCCGACTTCATTATTCGTGACTCGGCAGAGGTGTGGGTTTTGATGTGGTGTTGTATTGATTGCCGGGGCAGGCTGGGGTGTGAGCAGGGAGCAGGACTAGTTGCAAGCCTGGCGAGGCCTGCAGTCTGCACCCTGGTACTGCCTGGCACTGCCCGGGGCCCAAGGCACCCCAAGGCCTCCCCCCCCCCTCCCCCCGCTTTCCACCCCCCTCCCTATCCTACTATCCCCCCACAGACCAAGATGGGTCCCACCTATCTGATCAGCAGCCCACTCTGTTTAATGATGTTAACTAAAACAACTTAGGTTCTTTTTCACAAAACTAGAAAAAAAATTAATGTTTTCATTTTATTTTTTGTTACAGGTGGTTTTGATGGAACAAGCAATGTATTGGCTGGAAAGCTATTCAATATTCCTGTTCGGGGGACACATGCACATTCCTATATCACATCTTTCACTGGGACAAATGATCTTCATATCAAGGTGACTTGTGCGTTAAGTCTCGTAAACGAGCGTTTACAATCTGTCTGAAAAAGAAAATTCACAATGAAGCTGAATTCCATTTCAGACACTATGTCATCGTGTGACACGGGAGGAGCACGACATGTTATCCCTTTGTCAGCAATGGCGGATAGAGCTCGCAAAACATCTAGAAACACTCACAGAGGAAGCAAGTGATGGAGAGCTGGCTGCCCTGATAGCTTTTGCTATAGCTTTCCCCGATGGATTCATGGTGCTAGTGGACACGTACGATGTCAAGAGGTATTCTGTTTGGCATGAGTAGAGCACATTTAACTTTTTCACCCCTAGCGCTACTAATGCCACATCATTTCATTATTAGCTTATTCCCTCTCATTTAAAAAAAAAAAAAAAGAAAGTTCTGATGATGCTGCTGCAACAGTTTGGCTCATGTCCCCTTTTGCTGCTCTTTGAGCTCTATTTGCACTCATTAGAGCCTTGACCTTGACTACGCATAATTTGCTCTTCTGTTTGGTGGCTAGGGTGCATTCTTTTAACTTGTGGTTTTTCCTGTTTCTCAAAGAATATGACCCTCCGGGTATTATTTTATTCTCATACTTTTAGTTTGTCATGAAGTTGCTTTTAAAAGCAGTTAATCTGAGTAGACTGTTGATTGACTGTTGAATATGAATTGATACTGCCCTTCAGCATGTCTTTGCTCCTGCCATTATCTTTGCTATTGAGTTGTAAGTACATTGTTGAAGTTGGATAAAACAGGGCAAGGGAGGTAAGTCTGGTAAAGTATATGGCAAAATTGGATGGTGTTTAGTGTGGCCTATTTGCATTGTGTCTTTAGTTAGGTGTTAGTATGGGTTGATTAATTTGTGTGAAATTTTGAGAGAGGCACTGTTTGAATTATTATTTGCACTGTGGTGTTTGCCTTTGCCTGGTGTAAGCTACTACCTGCATAATATCTGTTGTTTTTTTTTTCTTTTTGATTTATAAATGCTCTTTTCTCAGTGAAAACTTACTTGGCATCACCTCTAAAGGTTTATTCACGTCATGAACTAATTTGACTACATTTCCACAGGTCTAGGTATAGATCCATAGTTTAAGTAAATTCTTCTTTCATAACCATTTTTATATTGTTCAAACTTCAAAGGCTTTTCCTTGTAATTATAATTGTAGACGGCTATTGCCAGCTTTTACTCCAAAATTTTTCCAATTTCCAGTTTGTTATTAATGTTGACTCAGCCCACTCTAGTCTATAGTCTCTCAGTAGGAGATTGACATAGTAATGGGACCAGGTTCTAAGTTTCTTCAACAAGACTGTTAGTTAGCTCTCTTGTTCCTCTGTGTATCTAGTCCCTCTTCCATGTCTCTCCCTGTTTTGCATGTGGCATTTCCTTTTTCAGTGGTTCTGACGTTAAATCTAATGGTGGTTCGACTAAATTTCATGGGTCACGCAATTCTGAGCAGCACATGCATTGGCCGCTCCAGAGGTAATTGTTATGTTCTTCTTTTTCTTCATGTTTCCTTGTTATTTTTTACTGCATTGTTTTATGAAATATCCCTTGCATCAATTTTGAAAGTTGCTGAAAAGGTGAAATTCCATTTAAGTCTTTATGAGAAGCAACTTCCTTCCTTCTTTCTGTCTCGAGTTACAATCATATTATCTGAAATCCTATGATGGATACTTTTAACAATGTCCCATGCTGACTATTAGCTTTGTCCTATATGTCTCCAAGCTTGCTCCTAAAATAAGGCTTCTACAGATAATGTTGATACCAATTTATCACAGAAAAATGGCCAAAAAAACAAAAAACAATCTAAAGAATAGAACCAGTTAGATCTCTGGTTTTTTTTCCCTTCTTACTTATACATTATCATCAATCTTCAGAAACTTTCTTCTTATGTTTGATTGTGAATTAGTGTAGATTGTAGTCCATACCATTTTATCCATCCAACCTAATTAGATTTTTTTTCATATGATTTTCTACTGCCCATCTTTTGGCTGGCCGCTCAGCTATCTCGCATCTCTCCAGCACACATTCATTATTCATGACCCACGCTTCCAATCATGAAATTTTGCATTGTCTTTACATTCTACTCATCTCATAAAAAACTCCTATTTCCAAAAGTTTTATTATTTCCTTTTTTTTTGAAGTTTTAAATGTGCTTCAGCCTAGAACTATGTAGATCGAATGCTTTTGGGTGGATTGCGAAATAAGTAAATCTGAAGTTTGTTTCTCCTTTCTCTTCGTCCATGAATTTCTGGTAATCTTAACTAACAAGTCATAATGATTAGAAAAGAGGTGTTTGGGCTTCTAAAATTTTTCACAAACACATCATTATCTCCGTTGGGAAAACTCTTTCTAAATGGGTTTTTCCCAAACTGAATATCATTTGGACTCATCCATTTACCATTGAATGTGTTGTATCTGTTTTTAAGTAGTTTGAGTTATCTTGTTATTGAATTTTAAAGGACTTAAAAACCGGTCTTATATGCCTTTGTTTGCCAAGACTTCCCTGGTTCTAAGAGTGAATCAATGAAAGGGTTTTAGGAGGTTTATTTTTGGTGCACATTTTTCCTCTTCCTCTCCCCCTCTAAATCTTATTATTTTTTTGTGGGAGCTGACAAGCTAATGCTTTCCTTTAGATGTGAGTTGGCGCTGTAAAGAAAATGACGCAAAGGATATTGTGGTGCTTGCGGTTTACAGCAGGTAACAGGACACCATGCAGTATTGGAGTTGTGCTGCTCATGTTGTACAGGATACTGCAGTTTGATTTAAGTTTTGAAATATAAGTTTCATGCTTGCATAGTGTTCAAAATATTTACTCTGCACAATTCTTTAATTTTTTATTACAGTAAAGTTATATCAATCACCGACCAGAAATTCCTGACACTTTTAGACACACATGTAGTGTACAGTAGATTTCTTACGATAAATTTGTCTTCATACTTTGCCTCTCTCTTATTAATTTATGTAAAGTAGTGTTCTCCCATCTGTCCTGTCTAAGAATGTAGACCTATGTTTAGTTGGCCTTGTTAGACTTCAGCAATAATGCCCATTTTATTTTAAAATGAATGTTGTATATTCAATCACTTTGAGGCTGTATTGATGGGCTGTTTTGCTCACTGCAAATGTACACCGTGTGTGTCTTCCTGCTTTAATTATAAGTAACTCTAATCTCGCTTTTCCTAAGCTAGGCTACGCTATTTGAAATTCAGACCAACCCTCTAGTTTTTATGTAGGTTTTACTGAAGTTTTACTGAACTTTTGGTTATTTTGTTAGTTTCTCACACTTCTATTAATCTGCATGCTAGACTGGTCCTGGTAACCTCTTTTCGGTCGGGGTGTAAATTATACTGTTATACTAAAGCAGATGGTCATTGTATTTAAGTATTTGTAACATAGCATTCCTACAATTTCATATATGGCAATATCTTACATGACATTCAAAGTTCCCATTGATTTCTCTTAACAAATTTCGAATGTTCCTTCCACTCCGTTCCTTCCCGTTGAGTGCAACTCAAAACTGTGATCTTCAACTGTTGCTTGATGGCCTATCATTAAAATAATACGTAATACCCCCCTACTCCCCCCAAAAAGAAAATTTGAATTTATTTAACAGGTGAAATGTACTTTGAACTAGTTTTACTGCTCTTAATTTAATTGTCCTTGTTTGTCTGCAGGAGTGGCCTTCTGAACTTCTGTGCAGTGGCTATGGCTCTGAACAATTTGGGCTACAAAGCTCTTGGCATAAGAATAGACAGTGGGGATTTGGCGTATCTTTCTAATAAAGCAAGAGAGACCTTCCAGCTTGTTGCTGACAAATATGATTTGCCATGGTTTGCCAAGCTTACAATTGTTGCATCTAATGATATCAATGAAGAAACAATTCTAAGTTTAAATGAGCAAGGCCACAAGATTGACTGTTTCGGCATTGGTACTCACCTGGGTATGATCTATGTTCTCTCAATCCAATCTTGTTGTCTTATCTTTCAACTTTGGCAATTATTTTTGTGAATGATTTTAGTTACATGCCAACGTCAGCCTGCTCTTGGATGTGTTTACAAAATGGTTGAAATCAATGGACAACCCAGAATAAAGCTCAGCCAAGAAGTTGGTAAAGTCACAATGCCTGGTTGTAAAAGTGCTTACCGTCTCTATGGAGCCAATGGTATGATGTGTTTTTTGTCTTGTACCATATTGTGATCACATTTTTTAGGTAGATTTTGGGGGTCTCATTTAATCTTTCTTTGTAGGTCATGCATTGATTGATCTTCTTCAGCGGTCAGTCGAAAATATTCCTCAAGTAGGAGAAAAAGTTTTGTGTCGACATCCATTTGAAGAGTCAAAGCGAGCCTATGTAATTCCTACCAGAGTTGAGGAATTGTACAAGGTACAGAATGATTTCTATTGTATTGATGTACTTAAGCCACCAGGCACGTATCCAAACTCGAAAAGAGGAGGGGGTCATGTGGCACCTTTTGCCTACCTACAGTCAAATAGTGCGACAAATTGCTTTCCAATTAGGCGTTTTATCAAGGATTACAGGGTCCTCATGACCCCTGTGACCCACCCCTTGGATATGCGCCTGAATCCACTCACAAATAGCTAAAGATTTAATACTAATTTATGAACGTTTTAACAGGTTTATTGGAAAGATGGAAAAGTCTGTCAGACATTACCAACCTTGGAGGGAATCCGCAACCGTGTTCAAACTTCTTTGAAAACGTTGCGCCAAGATCATAAGCGTAATTTGAACCCAACTCCTTATAAGGTAAGATTCCTTTTGTGTTACCGGGACTTTGCACAAGTATTGGTTTCTCAATTTTGATGAATGTTATTGTAGGTGGCTGTCAGCGATGGATTGTACAGCTTCATTCATGATTTATGGCTTCAAAATGCACCGATTGGAGAACTTTTCTGAGATTAGTTGTTGCCCATTTGGGCAACGAATCTTATGTTAAACCTCCATCTCCTTGGTTCTCCAAACCATCCTTGTGAACTTCTATCTTATATTCTGCCTAATTTTTAGGTGAATGAGCTCTGGAGCTAAGTGGGCTTTCAGAGAGTGTTGAAAAATTCAGAGTTTGTCCCATTTTTAAATGTGAATAGCTTGATCAGGAAATTTTTCAAATTAAAGTCTGTGTTAAATAGTTGTTTCTATTCAACCATCCATTGAATTTTCAAAAAATAACAAATGACCGTGTACATTCCTCCCAGGACAAACAAGATACTTGATTTGTCTCCTTCCCATCTGTCTCCGCAACCATTGTGTGTAGGGGCAGAGCTTGTTGTTCCGCTACGACACTGTACTGGGATGTGCAGATTTTGTGTATTCAGAATATTTTAACTTAGTCTCAAATGTCACAAATCGCTTGACTAGGGCAAAAACTATTAAAATGTGTACATATGAGACATGCACCTACATTCTGGATGCTGTCTTCGGGCACCAGTGGCACACTCTTGTAGTTCACTGGTTCCCTTTAGGCTTTCTGCTATTGAAATAATTGGGGGATGACTTGGACGCTGAATTAAAGTTCACCCTCAAATCGCCACATTAGCCATCCAGCATCCACAAAATCTACACATTCTAATTCATGTGGACTTAGTGTCCTATACCCAATTGGTGATTTTTATTTTATCCATTCACCAAGTGTTTTCAGCCAATATGTGTAGTATACATGCCATTGTAGGCATGGCACACCTATAAGATGGTGTTGGAAATTTATTGATCACGTATAACAATTTGTATAATTTTGTGGGTTTTTCAGTCTTGTTCCTTTTTGTTGAATTTTTTTGTCCAAATCCTGCCTTGTTCAAGCACCATCAACAAAAATATCAGATTTGGAGTGCCGGTCTTAGTGTGTAGTTAATGTGTATGCTGTCTGTCCTTTTGACAGGCTGGTCTAGTCAGCACAAGGGACAGTGTACGATTGTATCTGTCACCCCCTTTTCTTAGTGCTGAATGTATAGGGGATAATTTGTTTCCAAATCTGTAGGAGATTGAGAATCTCTCTGCTGCAAAAACTAACAAAGTATTCAGTATATTTGATGTCACATGGGCAATAAAATCTCTGTATTTTGTAACACACAAAAGTACAATTGTAGTAGACAGTAATTCTTTATTTTATTATAGTTGACTAGGTGAAGAGTTAATATTGTTAGGTATTGTTTGTCTGGAGTTTATTCTCTCAATTGTTGACTTTATCACACTGTATTTTTGTACTGTACTTATCCATTACTTTTTGAAAAGAAGTTTTAATTTTTTGGCATTTTATAATCGTTTAAAGTTTTTAAACAGTTTTTTTATTGTATTTCTTTTTTGCACAAAAAATGCTGTTTTTTTTGTTGGTCAATTTTTATGTTCAATTTTAAAGCCATGGGATATGTATTCCCTGAAACAGCATGCCCTGTCCCACATTCCATATGGATTAGAGAAATTGTATTTTGGTTCAGTAGAAATTCGTTGATCACATTCTCAGTAATTTCAAAATGTATAACAGGTGTATTAATGAAGGACTCTGGGAATTTATTTGAGGGGAGATGGGGCTGTATGTACTTATTTTTATCTGGCCAACATCGCACTGTTCTCAAGTTTGCACTTCATTTCTTGTTTGTTCATTTTCTATTTTGTTTCTCTATGCTTACCTTTGAAGTACTTTCTTTTTGATTATTGTTATGTTTATTTCAAACGATAACAATG
Organism: Stenchaetothrips biformis; assembly: GCA_030522485.1. Taxonomy (NCBI): domain Eukaryota; kingdom Metazoa; phylum Arthropoda; class Insecta; order Thysanoptera; family Thripidae; genus Stenchaetothrips; species Stenchaetothrips biformis. The sequence goes on along the minus strand of CM060097.1, from coordinate 4,931,511 downwards.
TTTACGGATCTCACTCATTATAACCTTTATATGCATGATATTGTATACATGCTTAAATGAGTGAAATGTTTATAATGCATCTTTAATGCATGGACTATCATAACAAGTTCATTTACCGTTATTGTGCTGGAGATGTTGAGTTTCTTCTTTCATCACATCTCTGATGAGGCATTGTACCAAGATGTCTCCCTGTTAAATTACCCTTCTTTGCTGTGGAAATTGTGTTTTCTGTGACAGTTTGGCTTTCCATCTGATATGTCGTATAATTTCACTTCGCATTCAATGTTATAAATGCTGTCCAGTTCATGGTTACTGTACATGTGCCATCTTCATTTGTATATTATCAGCATTTCTGAGTTCTTTTTTCACAATTTGTCTCCATGAGTATCATAAATAATTCACTCATTTAAATTGTATCAAAAAGCTGTGATGTGAAGGCCATAATCAAATCTAGTCCTTTAAAAAAAATGATGCATATATGATTTTCTGGGAATGCATAGTTTGTTGTCAGATACTGTATATGATCACTTGTTATTGGTACTCATGCTCATCATAAGGTTGTTACAACTTAGGATTTGAACTGGATTAATACTTGCATTATGTAATGTATTTTGTCTAAAAGTTTAATAATCTGTTGAACACTTCTATTTTTGATTGTTCAGATTTAGACATTAGTTGTGTACCAAAATATTTTTAGTAAATCATTGAATTTTACTGTCCACCAGGTATTTGAAGACGGTAATTCTTTTGTAATTAACATGAGAGTACTGTTTCCAAGCATGTTGTCAACTCCAAGGACCAACTTGAGTGCTTCAACAAACTTTCCAACCACATCTGTTAGGTCTTAAGGAAGCAACATGGTTCGTGAGAAAATAAAGCAGCTCACTTGATAGATTTGCGGATGAACAAAAACCTACGTAACCGTACGTAACTGTTTACAGTAGTAATTAATGTGAATTTCATTGTTTCAAATGAAATGTAGTTAAATGTGATTGTAATTGTGCTTTCACCTTAACTGCTTTGGAAAAAAAATCCAGCCCGTCTCGAACTTGGTCATCACTCTGCTAGACAATATTTCACTACCATAAAAAAAAAGAGCATGTATGTTACTTGGATTATTTGCATTAAATTTTTGTTGTCATAGTTATCAGTTTGATTCATTTCCCTTCAGATGCTCCCGTTCCGAATAGAGCGTGTCATTCTCGGCGATAGAGCCGCTACTGAACATCCAAACCACAGAAATATCTCGATAATCTTTTATTCGGCAGACACTCTTTCAGCTTTTCCTTCGATCTCAGGTGCGCCGCCTCCTGCTTCCTCTGGTCGCCCCGCCGCCCCGCCTTGTCCTTCCCGACGGCGCGGTCCACAGCGCCGCGAGCAGCCTTCGAGGCGGTGGCCTTGTTGGCCGTCCCTGCGGCGTCCCGGTGCTGGCCGGCCGCCCCGCGAGCGCCGCTGCCAGTGGAGGCGGCGGCCGTCGCGGTCCTGCTGGTCCGAGGAGCTGCCGCCGTGCCCGCGGCCCTGTTCGCCCTGCACGCGGTCCCGTCCGCCGGCTCCCTGCCCCTCCTCGTCGTCCTGGCCTCCGCGGCTGGCGGCGGCGCCGCCCGCAAGGTGGTCGACACCGTCCTCTTGACGGACGGCGCCGCCTTCCTGCGCCGGCAGTTCTTGGACGGCGGGCTGACGTCATGCTCGGCGCGGCGCGCGGGCTGCAGCGCACTGCCGCTCCGACGCGTCGTCCTGGAGGGCTGCGGCGCCGCGGCGTTGTCGCGGTCCGTCCTGGCGGCCAGCGCCGCGTCCGAGCCCCGCCGCGCCGACGCCTGCTGCCCCGCCAGCACCTGGTCCGGCGTGGGCAGGCCCTGGCGCAGCTTGGGCGCCGCGGAGCCGTACCAGGTGGCCGTGGACACGCTGGTTGACGGCGCGCCGGCGTCGGCCGTCACGGTCGCGGTCGAGGCCTTGTCCACCAGCTTGTCGCGCTTCATGGGGGAGGCCTTCTTGCTCGGCGCCAGCTGCGCTAGCTGCGACAGGCACCTGTCTGACATCTGGCGGATGCACTCGGGCCGCAGCAAGTCCTGAGCCACCTGCAGCTGCAGCATGGCGGCGCTGGGGCCCTTGCTGGGCGACGCGGGGGGCTTGGCGCCGCTGGGTCCTGGCGGTGCGGCGACGCGGCGCGTGGACGGCCGCTCTGGACGCTCGTTGCGGTCGGCGCGTCGACCCGCGGCCAGCAGCGCGATCGGCAGGAAGGTGCGGAAGCCGCGATGCTCCCTGGACTTGGCGGCTGCGCGGCCGCGTCTGCGCGGCGACCGCGCCCTGGCCCCCGTCATGACCCCCACCGTGGTGTCCGTCAGCGAGTCTCTCGCCGCCGCTGGGCCGCGGCACCGTGACGTGTGCCGCAGCGGCCTCGTCAGGGACGCCCTGGACGACGTGCCTCTGGAGACCGTTCCTCTGGACGCTGGTCCTCTGGAGACTGTCCCTCTGGACACCGTTCCTCTGGACGGTGGTCCTCTGGAGACTGTTCCTCTGGAGACTGGTCTTCTGGACATTGTCCCTCTGGAGACTGTTCCTTTGGAGACTGTTCCTCTGGAGACGGGTCCTCTGGAGACTGTTCCTCTGGAGACTGTTCGTCTGGGCAGGACTGCCCCCGGCACCGCTTTCCCGGTCGCGCTGGTGGTGGTGGCCTTGGTGTGAGCGGTCATGGAGGAGCTGGCCTTGGTGTGACTGCTGGCTTTAGCGTGACTGGTCCTGGAGGGGTTGGGCTTGATGATGTTGGTCTTGGAGTGACTGGCTCTCCTGTGGCTGGCTTTAAACGGGCTGGGTTTGATGGCGTTGATCTTGGAGGGGCTGGTTTTGACTGGTTTGACCCGTGAGGCGCTGACTGTGACAGAGTTGACCTTCGAGTTGCTCGTTTTAGTGTGACTGGCCTTCGAGGTGCTGGCTCCCACGGCGTTGGCCTTGACTTTCCTGTTACTTGCCTTGACTATGCTTTGACTTGCCTTCGAGGTGCTGACTCTGACGGGGTTGACCTTGCTGTTGCCGGCTTTACTGCAACTTGCTTTCGAAGGGCTGGCTTCGACGGGCTTGGCCTTGCTGAGATGCGCCTTATTGAAGCTGGCTTTCGAAGAACAGGCCTTGGCGCGGGTTGCCTGGCTGGCCTTGGGGGAAGCAGTGCGTCGGGGCCGCGTCCTGGAGAACCGCTGTGCTGGAAGGGGCCGCCGCGAAGCCGCCGGCCTGGAGCTTGACAGCGACGCCGTGGACGTTGCCGCCCTGGAGAACGTGGTGAAGAGCGACGCCCTCGACGGCGTCGTCCTGGTCCGCAGCAGTGACGTCCTGGACGGTGCCGTCCTGGAGCGGCACGGCAGGAGCGACGCTTTGGAGGGGCGGCGACGCTTCTTCTTGAGCCTCGCGCCACTGGGACGCGCGGCACCCGCTGCTGCGGCAGAGAGGAACGCGTCACAGAGAGCCAGAGGACCGGCGCAGGCGGCAAAACCTATAGGCGCGTTTTGAGCTCCAGAGTCGAACTGAACGTGTGACCCCATCAATATATTGCTCTCCAAATAACGAGGAATCGATTGGTGGGGTCACAAGTTCGGTTCGAGTCCTATTTTGAGACTCTGGAACTCAAAACGCGTTCATACTGGCCGCCTGCGCCGAGCTTCTGCCCCACTGTGCGCGTACTGCACCAACACCCACACGCACCTCGCTACAGCGGGAAAAGTAAATAATCCCTTCTCACCTGGTGTGAGCTTGCCGTTGGCGGTGACGCTGCTCTTCGCCGTGGACGTCCTAGACGGAGGCGCGCGGGAGCTGGGTGCATTCCCAGCCTGCGTCTTCGTTTGCGTTCCGGACACTGTCTTGGACAGCGTTCGGGACGCCGCCCTGGACACCGCTCCGGACACCGTCTTGGACACCGCTTCGGACACCGACTTGGACAACGTTCTGGACGCGGCCGGCTTGGCGGCGGCGGTGGCGGCGACTCCGGACACCGGCTTTGGCGCCCGAAGGTTGGTGGCGCTCGTCTTGGTGCTGGCCAAGGCGGAAGGCGTCGCCGGCACCCTGGCCTTTTGGGCGTTGACGCGGTGGCTCGGCACGCGGTGGCGTGCCTGCTTGGCGGCCCGCTTGGCGGCCGCGGGTTCCGCAACAGGCGGCGTGGCCGAGGCCTTGGCGGCGGCCGCGGTGCGCAGGGGGATCTTCAGCTTGGAGCCCACGCTCTCCTTGGCCGCGCACCGCGGCCGCCACGGCTGCCGCTGCGAGGCCGCCGTCGTCGTGGCTACGGCGGGCGAGGACCACGGGGCGGACACGTGCCCGGGCTTGTGCCGACCGCGGCTGGCCGACCGCGCCGCCCTGCTGCGGCTGGCCGACGCCGACGCCGGCCGGGACGCCGGCCTGGACCCGGGTCGGGACGCTGGCCGCGGGGATAGGCGCCGCCGGCTGCCCTCCGCGAGCCAGCGCGCCTGAGGCAGAGACAAGGAGGTAACAAGGAGGTCACACCACGGATGCGCCTCGCGCTTGCACGGGGCGAGCCGCCCCGCGGTGGGCAAGAAGACCGTTCGGGGCAGTCAAAATCCTGGACGCGTATTGAGCTCCAGAGTCGCTTTACAGGACTGGAACCGAAGGTGTGACCCTGACCCCGTCAATGGATTACTCTCCGGACGAGGGATCCATTGGTGGGGCCAAACGTTTGGTTCAAGTCTTATTTAGCGACTCTGGAGTTAAAAACCCGCCCGGGATTTTGACCTCCTCGAACGGTCTCCTGGCCCACTGTGCGCCCCGGCTACCTGCATGTGTCCCGGGTACACCACATGGCGGGCCTCCGGCAGGAAGGGGGAAGACCGCGCGTGGGCGTGCGGGTGGCCGTGCCTGGACGCGCGGGTGGCCGCCGCGCTAGCCGCAGCCGCCGCCTTCCTCTTCTTGGCGGAGGACGCTTGCCCCGTGTCTGCTAGCAGGCAGGTCAGCAGGCAGGAGCACGGGCTGGAGCAGTGTTGCATGCCTCATGGCTCATGCCGGCAGGCACGCGGCACTCGCGGTGGGACCAACGCCGTCCTCGACGCCAAAGCCCCCGACCGCGGTGCTCGACGCCGTCCGCCGCGGCCCCGGCGAGCTCACTGCAGCGACATTGAAATCTAAATTTGAATTTGTTCATTAGGTCCACTTTAAATCGACTAGAAAGTCCCGACATTACAGGGGCACAGCTCAACTCAATGCTAGAGGAATGTCATTTGCTTGGTTTTAGCGTGTCCGGTCTCAGTTGTTTAAGTTGTGAGGATTTGTCAAAAAAAATAATTGGTGGTGACACTGTTTTATTTCCTTGTTACTTAGTGGTGGTTGTGGTTGTCAGCGTCAGTGCATATGCACTAGACGCTCAGTTAAGAAAAATCGATAAAGTTGACCCTATTTGAACCCTTCAACATGATTTGAAATCTTGACAAATTAGAATTCTAACCCTCCCGTTGCACAGTGGGCCGGGCGGCCAAAACTCTAAACGCGTTTCGAGCTCCAGAGTCGCTAAATGGGACTCGAACCGCACGTATGACCCCACCAATGGATCCAATGGATTACTCTCCAAACGGATTCCATTGGTGGGGTCACACGTTCGGTCCGAGTCCTGTTTAGCGACTCTGGAGCTCGAAAAGCGTCGGAAGTTTTGCCCCCCTGCGACCACTGTGCATCGGCCTTAGATGCACTGGAGCATGAGAGTTGGACATTGATTGGAGAGCTCTCCACGCGAGCGGCGGCGGGCGTGTTGTTGAACTCACTGTGGAGGGAGCAGGTGCTGCCGGGTGGTCCGCGGTGGAGCGACGAGACCGTTTACAGGGTCAGCATCTTAATATTTGGCATCTGAAGAAGCATATAAATGAAATATTGGCTGAAGAGGAGAGCCATGTTGCTATAGTAAGTTAGTCCAACAATTGCACTTCGACCGCTCCGCGCGGCGGGACGAGGCGAGGCAGACGAGACGCCCTGCGGGCATCAGCAGAAATAAACGACGTCAGCAGTGGGGATTAGGAATAAGAAGTCCAGAAATTATTTTTGATGAATTTTATTTCACGCTTGCGTTAAGCATATTATATGTACAAAAGTATCCTGGACGACACTTCACACTCAGCTTTCACTATCGTAAGCTGTCTTCTTGATCCACTGGTGGATCTCGGGGTGGGCCAGGTTGGAGTACATGCCGGGGTAGCCGGGGGACCCGCAGCCGAGGCCCCAGGACACGACTCCGACCTGGACTTGCTGGTCGTTGACGAGGGGGCCGCCGGAGTCGCCCTGCAGCGCAGCATTGCCTCGTTACATTTACGAAAAAAACCACAAACACGGTGCACTGTGGGCCAGAGGGCCGGCCGTCGGCCAAAGAGTAGCTAAATAGGACTCGAACCGAGCGTGTGACCCCAACAATGGATTCCTTGTTCGGAGAGAAATCCATTAGTGGGGTCACACGTTCGGTTCGAGTCCCATTTTGCGACTCTGGAGCTCAAAACGCGTCCGGGATCTACTGTGTACTCTCCTTGCACTAACCTGGCACGAGTCCTTGCCGCCGCCGCCGACGCAGATCATGGTGTCGTCCGCGTACTCGGCCCTTGTGGCGTACACTTGCTTGCATACGTCCAGCGGTAGTGAGGGCACCATCACGGCCATCAAGTGCGTGGGCGAGGAATAGTCACCCGACTGCAACAGTGTAGCGGAACGATGGCAGCAGAGCAGGTTGCCTACCTTGTAGGCTGATTCCAAGCGGGCGGCGGTCCAACTGGACGGTCTCTCTCGCTCACGCGACGCTGCGCAATGCAGCGGAGCCAATGGATTGCACTCTGAACGAGGAATCGATTGGTGGGGTCACACGTTCGGTTCCAAACCTGTTTAGCGACTCTGGAGCTCAAAACGCATCTAGAGTTTTGGCCGCCTGCGCCGGCCCTCTGACCCACTGTGCGCCGGGGACCCGTGTGGCTGCGAGAGAGACCGAGAGACTAGGACTCGTGGTGTACTGACGTGCAGGGCGCCCCAGCCGCTGACGGTGAGCAGACTGCCGGCCGGGACGGGGGCGTTCAGGGCCGGCAGCTGCGCGACGCGCGTCGTAAGGCCGTCCAGAGCCAGCGGGTAGTCGAGCTTGAGCAGCGCGACGTCGTGTGTCAGGGTGTCGCCGTCGAACTGGGGGTGCGCGCTGGCCCAAGCCACGGTCGACACCTGGCCGCCCTTGGTGATGTTCGTGGAGCCAGCGCGGATGCTGAGCACGGAGGTCTCTATCCTGGTGGCCGCCACCGCGCACCAAAAGTGTTACAAAGGGAGGAACTGCCGACGTGGGAAAAGATTGAACGTGTTTTGAACCGACTCGTGGACGCAGTGGCCGGCGGTGAGGATCCACCGGTCGAGGAGGATGGAGCCGCCGCACCAGGAGCCCCCTTCATAAAGCACGGCCACCTGGAACGGACGGAGAGAGTCAGCAACGCGCAGCGGGCCAGACGACCGGCCAGGCGGACAGAACTCCAGACGCGTTTTGAGCTCCAGAGTCGCTTTATGAGACTCGACCCAAACGAGTGACTCTACCAATCGATTCCTTCCTCGTTTGGAGAGTAATCCATAGGTAAGGTCACACGTTTGGTTCGGGTCCCATTTAGCGACTGACTCTGGAGCTCAAAACGCGTCCACAGTTTTGGCCACCTGCGCCGGTCTTCTGGCCCACTGTGCAACGGCGGCGGTTGGCCGCGGTTCAAGTTTGGACGGCACGGGTCACCTGGAAAGGGACGTCCTCGATGTCGACCTCGAAGCCGCCGACGATCTTCAACGACGAGTCTACGTAGGGCTGCAGGCGGCGGGGCAGCGCCTGGCACACTGTCGGCGCACAACAAGGAGATACAGTCGTCCCTCTATATAAGCACGCAGTTCGAGACTCAATAAATGCTTATATCGAAAGCCCGCGACGCTTTTGCACGTGTTGGCCGGGTCCTCGCCGGAGCTCGGCCGGCTCGCTCAGGTAGGGTCGAGGCAGGGACCGCTGCGCTGTGCCGATTTCATACCGACCCCCGGCTTGCTTGGAGTGCATGTAACGGTGCGAAAAGAGTAGTTTCGGGCGATATGGCGATAGAGCGCACCTTGCACCGCAGACCGAGTCCAATAAAGCTGTCGTCCCTTCGTCAAAATCCGAGGCGCGGGCGAGCTCGGGTCCGGCTCGACCCCCGTGCGTAAGCGGGGGCCGCCACTAAAAAATGCTTATATAGAGGGTGCTTATATAGAGGGACGACTGTACAGAGTTATTTCTTCAGGGGGGTTCAGAGGGGGGCGGGAATGTTTTAAAAGTTGCCTACAGACTGGGACAAAGTGCGACTTATTGCCTACTTTCCAGGTGGCATCGCCACCCTGGATCCGCACTTTTTAAAAACACGAGTACTTTTTACCCACGTTTCTATGGTCTCGAAACGAGCCTAGGCCCGGCGGCGCAATCAGTGGCTGCCCACTCGAGATAAACGCACTGGCACACCTTGCCACTTTAAATTGGTTTGAGATTGAGACGTGGATGAGTTTTTATACCCGTCCATTTCATCCCAGCTATTGCAGAGAGCAGTGTTTTTGTTGCAAGACATTTCAGTGTTCGTTAATAGTAAATTTTACCCCATTAACTGTCTCCGTTTGAATAAAATTTTGGTGAAAATTAGGGAAGATTTTTCAAACAGGCCCTTCGGGTATGCTGCTGTTGTTTGAATTAAGAAGAAAATGTTCCTTGAATGCTCCAAGTGTTCCTCAACTACTCTTGAACACAATTTTTTCCAGTTCGGTTTTTGCTGAGCGAAGCGAAGCACCCTGTTGGGAATTTTGAATAGCCGCATTGTCCCCCCCCCCGATACCTTTAGTTTACTAGAGGTATCTTCCTCTTTTTATTTTTACTGTATTCATATATGTATGCATAGGTCCAGCTCTATAGGCCAAGAGTCACAGGCCACGCTCGATAGGGCAAGCTCCATAGGACAAGCTCTATATATGCATCTCTGTAGGCCAACATACATTTGCATCTGCAAAAAAAGTCAACTCGGCATCAAAGCCGAAGGCCTTCCCTTAGCTAGTGCTATGTGACTGCGGCGGGGCGCCTTACCTGCCAGTGCCGCCAGGACGATTGATAGTTGCAGCTTCATGGCGTGGGCCGGACTGAGGCCAGAGGCGGCGCCCCGCGCACTGCCTCTCAAGTAGTGCGATAAGAAAACCAGCTATTTGAAGCGCGGAGAGTGTTGATAAAGTCAGTGTGAGAGGAATTTTAAAAGAACAGAGTAGGTTTTATGCTTGCAAAATCACAGGTTATTTATTCATATCAAACTACAGTCGGGCACACCGCTTAGGCACGGCAGCTCTCGGGGATGTTGACCTTGAGGGACTTGTTGGCGCCCTTCTGGCTGAAGTCGGGGTTGGCACCCTTCTTGATCATCTCGACCCAGTGGCGGGCAGCGGAGCTGTCAGACACGCAGTGGAAGTCGACCTGCTTCTCGACCTTCTGGGCGGGCTGGCAGTGGGCGTTGCAGGCGGGCTGGGGGCGGAGGGAGAAGCAGATCTGGCCGTTCTCCTGGACTACCTTGACGCGGTGGGCGGTGCAGCCAGCGGCGGACTTGGGGGCGTTGCGGTTGTTGCGGCTGGAGCTGCCGGACTTGTGGCTGGAGCTGCTGGACTTGTGGCTGGAGGACTTGCTGGAGCTGCGGCGGTGGGGCTGGTGGCGGCCGGCCTCGTTGTCGCTGATGACGTCACCGTACAGGATGTTCTGGGGATAGCAGGTGGCCTGGATGGCCTTCTGCTGCTGGTCCTTGACGGAGCCGGAGGGGTTCAGGGCCCAGGAAGCGGCGAACTGCTGGGGGTTCTTCAGGACGCAGTTGCGGGGGGAGGTGAAGTCGGTCATCTCCTCGCCGTCGAAGGTACCGCAGAGACCGCGGATTTCACCACGGTAGGTCTGGCCGACGATCAGGGCGACACGGTAGCCGTCGTACAGGATCTCGAGCTTCTGCTGGGGGAAGTAGACCTTGACGGTGCTGGCGGGCATGGGGTAGACCTGGGCGAGGATCTGGCCGGACTGGTCCTGGACCTGAGCGCCCTTGCTGGAGAAGGAGACGGAGTGGCCGTTGTACTTGATGGTGGCGTAGCCGGAGGAGGGGGTGAAGTCGAAGATCTCCTCGTCGAGGATGACCTTGAGCTCCTTCTTCTCGTTGGAGCTGCTGGCGTCGCGGATCAGGACGGAGACCTTGTCGGTGGCGTCCTCCTGGCTGGAGGAGCTGGAGTCAGCGGAGTCCTTGGGGACGGACTGCATCATGACGTGCCAGTTGTTGCCGAGGTTCAGGGGGTAGGTCTTGTTGTCGAAGGTGTTGGCGGCGGAGCGGTCGACGACGCACATAGCTGCAAATTTGAAAAAAGAAATGGTAAGAATAGTGACCCCGAGGTATTGTCGAAGCCTATAAATGGGTGAGACACTCACGGTAGCCACCCTTCAGGGCCTTGGAGACAAGAAGCTGGGTCTGGCTGTACATGGGGTGGACAGCGAGCACGCGGGCGGCCCAGTGGTTGAGGCGGACGTTGTTGAACTCGGCGCTCATGGAGGGAGCATCGAGGGTCAGGTTGGCGGACTTCATGTTGGGGGCGAAGCGGAGCTCAACCTCGACCTTGTTGTTGTGGGAGTTCTTGGGGTTGACGAAGTTCTCGGAGTTGTACTGCCAGCCGAAGTAACGGGCAGCAGCGTAGGCCTTGTAGGTAGCGTTCTTGACGCGCTGGGAGATCTTGTCGAACTGGATGTTAGCGGTGTACAGGTCCATGATGTTGGCCTGGGCGGTAACGTTCTGGCAGGCGGGGAGGAAGTAGTTGCCCTTCTCCATCTGCTGCTCGCAGAGCTGAGCGGCAGGCTGGCGGTGGACGAACTCACGGCGGGCAGAGGTCTGCTTAAGCTGGACCTGGGCGTTGACCTGGGAGGCAGAGGAGTCGAGCTTCTCGCCGAAAGCGATCTGGGCCTGGATCTGGCTCTTAGGGTCAGCGTTCAGGGCCTTCTGGAAGTTCATGGCGGGAACGTTGGGCATCTTGGCGGACAGAGTCATGGCGAACTGCTGCTCCTTGTTGTACTCGGAAGAGCGGGCGGGGGACTTGCGCAGGTAGACCAGGACGCGGGCCTTCTCGTCGACCTGGCTGTTGGCGTAGGCGGCGGTGGCAACGAAGACGGCCTTGTGCTCGCCGTTGAACTGGGCGGACAGGTCGATGACGGAGGCGTTGCTGGACTGGATGCCGGCGGCGGCGCGGCGCATGAACTGCTCCTGGCGGGCCTGGCTGTTGGGCTGGTTGTTGGAGGGGTTGGCGGCGTTCTGGCTGGGGCTCTTGGACTCGGCGTCGAAGTTCTCCTCGGAGTTGTGGGCGGAGCGCTTGCTCTTCTTGCTCTCGTAGGACTCCTCGGAGTCGTTGTCGTAAGAGGCGGTCAGGGTGACGGACTTGGCGGAGCACTTCTGGTGGTCGAAGGAGACGGAAAGCTCGTAGGGCTTGATGGTCTGCTCGGCGGTGGCGAACAGCAGGGCGGAGATGCCGTCGTAGTTCTTGGCCTGGTTGTAGATGGTGGCGAAGTCAGCGAAGTTGCCCTCGTAGGCGGCGTCGATGCGGAAAGCCATGCCGGTCATGTCCTGGCCGACGGTGAAGTTGGCCTGCTTGTACTGCTGACGGAACTGGATGGGCTTCTGCTCGGCGGGGGTCAGGTCCAGGATGTTGTGCTGGGCGGTGTAGGGCTGGGCAGAGATCTGGAAGATCTTGAAGTCCTTGTTGGCCTGGATGGGCTGGAGCTTGACGCGAACCTCAGCGTTCTCGAGGTCGAGGTCGATGTTGGCGCGGATGGGCAGGTTGACGAGGACGTCCTTGTCGAGACCGGCGATGTAGCGCTGGTGGTCGAAGGGGGTGATGAAACCCATCTTGGCCTCGGTGCGGGTAGCGTAGGTGAAGTGGACATCAGCGGAGCCGTTGACGGTGTTGGGCACGTAGGCTGCATCCTTGGGGCCGTTGGCAAGGTCGGGCTGGGTGCGGACGCGAGCCTCACCGCCGACGGTGACCATGGTGGGGGCCTTCAGGGTGTAGACGAGGGGCAGACCCATGGTGGTGGGGAAGCCCATGGTCAGGGAGTAGCGGTTGTACAGCTTGGTGTAGTTGAAGTTCTCGCCGGAACGGAGGGTGTTGGCGGCGTGCTTCAGGTACTGGGGGATCTGCTCGACGGTGTGGTTGTCCAGGGTGAAGAAACGCTGCTGGGACAGGATGTTGATGAGGAAGTTAGCCTCGACCTGCTCCTGCTGGTCAGCCTGGATGTTGAGCATGTTGGCGATCTGGTCAGCGGACCAGCTGCCGGAGGAGGAGGAACCAGAGTTGCTGGAGTGCTTGCCGGACTTGTGGGAGGAGTGGGAGTTGGAGCTGGAGCTCTGCTGGAACTGCTCGGCCAGGAGGTCGATCAGGTCGCTAGCGCTGGAAACCATGGCACCGGCCTGCACAGCAAAAACAACGGAATTAAGCATATTTCACGTAAAAATATTTTTTAGACGCTGTGGCGCAAAAGCACTTACGCGGAGGTAGTTAGCCTGGAAGCCACCGAGGTTGGCGCGAGCGCTCACGAAGGCGGCGGAGGGGATGTAGCTGTCGTCGCTGCCGATGGTGGCGAGGGCGGCCTGGTAGGCAAGGCTCATCTCGTTGACATCGTTGGAGGCAAGCTTGACCTTGGAGTACTGGGGACCGTTGTAGGTGGCGTTGAGCATGTCGACGGCGGCGCGGGCGTTCTCGGCCAGCTCCTGGTTGTCCTGGGACTGCAGGTTGTTGGCGGCAGACTCGATGGCGGACTTGACGACGGAACGGACCTGCTGGCTGGGGTCCTGGTTGGTGAACTCAGCCATGCGCTGGAGCATGCTGGCGGGGGGGTTGGTCTTCATGAGCAGGAAGACGGCAGCGGAGCGGATCTCGGCGGCGTCACCAGCGTTCTGGTAGATGCGGAACAGGACGGGGCGGGCGACCTTGGGGGAGACCTTGGCGAGCTTGTTCAGGGCGACGACCATGTGGAGGCGCTGGAAGGTGGAGACCTGCTTCTGGCCCTCGAGGTAGGGCTCGAAGACGGCGAGGATCTTGGGGTGGGCGATGTTGCCGAGGGCACGGGTGTAGACCTGGACCTTGTGGCTGTCCTCGTTCTGGACGGCGCTCTTGAGCTGCTGAGCCAGGTAGGGGATGTAGTCGCGGGCGACGGCGGAGGCCTTCTTGGGGTTCAGGCGACCGTAGACGTGGGTGGGGTAACGGTTGTGGGCGGTGGCGTTGTCGACCTGAGCGCGGCGGACCAGGTTGGTGAAGGACAGGATGGTGGAAGAGTTGAGGAACTGCTGCTTCTGGACCTCGGACTTCTTGATCAGGGAGAAGAAGGTGTCCATGTACTCGCGGGTGGGGGTGCGGGCGGTCTCGGGAAGGACAGCGAGGAGCTCGGCGGCCTCCTCACCCTGGACCTTGTGGTTCTCGATCCACTGCTTGATGATGGTGAGTGCGGGGCCGGTACCGGCCTGAGCGACGGCGTCACGGAAGACCTTCCAGGCGGCGTTCTTGGTGGTAGCGCTCTGGCTCTGGCTAGCGCTCTTGGAGGAGGCGGAGCTGTAGAGCTCGTGGGTGGCCTGCTCGATCTGCTTGACGTCCATGATGCGGACCAGACGGGCGAGGATGGAGAACTTGGCGAGGGTGGCCTTCTCGGGGATCTGGCTGGGGTGCTGGAGCTCCTCAGCGATCTGGTGGGCGATCTTCTGGACAGCGTGGACAGCGTTGACCTGGCTGGCGGCGGCGATGTTGCTGCCCTGGTAGCCGACGAAGTAGGGGAGCATGGGGTGCTTGGGGGGCTGGCTCATCTTGGGCTTGGACTGGAACCACTCCTCGCTGGAGCTGATGCTGGAGCTAGAGCTGGAGGAAGAGCTGTCAGAGTCGGAGCTAGAAGAGCTAGAGCTGGAAGAGCTGGAGCTGGAGGAAGAGCTGGAGGAGGAGTCGCTGGTGTTGTTGCGGTTGCTGCGGGCGTTTCGGTTCTTGCCCCACTGGGACTCGTTGCTCTCGCTGCTGGAGCTGGAAGAGCTGGAGTCGGAGGAGGAAGAGCTGGAGCTGGAGTCAGAGCTAGAGGAGGAGGAGGAGCTGCTGTCGGTGTTGTTGCGACCTCCGTGCTTCTGGTTCTTCTGGTGCTTCTGGTTCTCCTGGCTCTCGCTGGAGCTAGAGCTGGAAGAAGAGTCCTGCTGGTTCTTCAGGGAGCGGCGGAAACGCTTGGCGGCGGCGCTCTTCATGCGGTACTCCTGGCTCTCGGAAGAGCTGGAGGAGCTAGAGTCAGAGCTGGAGTCGGAGCTGGAGTCAGAGCTGCTGGAAGAGCTGCTGGAGTCAGAGCTGCTGGAGGAAGAGCTGGAGTCGTTGTTGTAGCTGCGCTTCTGGTTCTTCTTGTGCTGCTGCTCCTGACTCTCGGAAGAGCTGCTGGAAGAGCTGCTGGAAGAGGAGGAAGAGCTGCTGGAGGAGCTGGAGTCGTCGTTGAGCTCAGCGTTGTTGGTGGCGCTGAAGGGGTCGTTGTAGTCGTAGACGAGGTCCTTGATCTTGCGGGGGTTGGCGGGGCCCTGGGGGGAGCCGGAAGCCGAGTGCACGGAGTCCAGGGTAAGGTTCATGCGGGAGACGACCATGCCCTTCTGGTTGTTGTACAGCACGGGGCTGAGGATGACCTTGTTGGTGGTCACGGAGGACTGGATGGTGTAGCGCTGGAGGCTGCCGGACAGGACGACGCGGCTGACGGAGGAGCGGGCCATGAACTCGCCCATCTTGGAGGAGGCGGGCTCGACGTCGGTGAGGGCGTTGAGGCCGTAGTGGTAGCCAGGGCGCTGCTCGCAGTGGCTGAAGTTCTTGGTCTTGACGATGTCGATCAGCTGGCCGTCACCGCGGAGCTGGGGCATGGGGGCGAGCTCGGGGCGGCTCTGGAGCTGGTACTGGGGCAGGGGGCTGATGTCGTACATGACCTCGCACTCACCGGTGACGTCGTCCTCCATGGTCTTGAAGACGCCGTTGACGGAGTTGTGGCTGGGCTTGTTGTTGATGCGAGAGCTGATGAGGTTCTCGGCCTGAGTGTCAACCTGGAGCTGGCTGGCGATACCCTTGAGCATGTTGATCTCCCAGGTGGGGACGCTCTTGCTGACGATCAGCTCATCGACGATACCGTTCTTGAGCTTGATCTCGAAGGGCTTACTGCTGATAGGGAGCTGGTGCCAGCTCAGCTTGCTAGAGGGGATGGGGGTACCCCAACCAGCGGGCAGCTGCTGGTTGATCTTGGCGTATTCGGCGTTGGAGACCTTGGCGATGAGAACATTGTCGGACTTGGGCTGCACAGACAGCTGGGCCTTTATGAGGACACCAGCGTACTGGTTGGCGACCTGGTGGAGGGCGGTCAGGGTGCGACCGCGCACCTGGTACTTGTACTCAGAGCCGGACTTCCAGCCATGCTCGGCGGAAGCGGCGGCACCGGCGGCCACTGCAAGAAACAGATAACATAGCACACTTAGTAAAGGCATGCAGAGGGCGGGAACTTGTTCCAGCAAGTGCCAGTTCCTAGTGGAATAATTTCAGCTAGTCTAAACTTTGACGTCCGAGCAGAAGAATAAACTCACCAAGGCAGACGAGAAGCAAAGACTTCCACATCATTTTGGCGTTGAGTGGATAGCACCGTCCAACGTACCGAACTGAGTGTTGCGCTCCCCTTATATAGGGGCTCTAAGTGTCGAGGCAGGGAAAAAAAATGAAGCTGGCAGACACGCGCGGCTTGGCGCGGGTCACCGGGTCAACTACATCAGCGATCTTTGCGAATGGAATCGAACTCCTCTGCCAAAAAATGATGACAGTAGACAGTGAACGGAGCGCGCAATCGAGTCGTGTCGACTCGCTTCCTCTCTGTGGTAGGCCGCAGCAGAGACAAGGACGGAGTAGTAGAGTACCGCCTCGTCGCGCAGTAGTTGCTTGGCCGTAGCATTTCATACTGCCCCTGCATCGGATGACAGGAACAAATGACTATCTCAGAAGGAAGTGCAGACAAACCACTATGTGGGTAAGCACTGCAGACAAAGGGCTATCTTTTTGACCCCCTGCCGACAAACAGGTAACTGACTTTCAACAGAGGTTATGGTTGGAGAGATTTGTAGAATTT
Source organism: Stenchaetothrips biformis (assembly GCA_030522485.1). Classification (NCBI taxonomy): domain Eukaryota; kingdom Metazoa; phylum Arthropoda; class Insecta; order Thysanoptera; family Thripidae; genus Stenchaetothrips; species Stenchaetothrips biformis. The sequence goes on along the minus strand of CM060097.1, from coordinate 4,915,364 downwards.
TCCTCGGGCTAGACGCACATAGCAGACTCATGTTATGTGTCAATCTGTTCTGAGAAACTTTTGTCATCTGTTGGATAGGCTCAAACTGGTCAGGCTCCAATTGATTGTAAAGAAATAAGTAGCCAAACTCAGGAGGTGGAGAAAGCAGTAAGCCGTTTGTCTGCCGCGCTAACACAAATAGCTGTTTGTCTGCGCTTGGAGAAAGCCGTCTGTTGGCGCTCCCTTTTGGAGATAGCCGTTTGTTTGTTCCGAGTTATGGGGCATGCCTGAGTCATAGGCTGAATTTTCAAAACGGAAATTCCTAGCATTTTTTGGAGTAATTTATTTTATATGTATTTTGTGTTTTTTTTTTTCTGGAGGGATGGATCTGAATGTATATTTTTCTGTAACTTGAAATGGTTGGTACAATTTTCGGTGCCCCCGCTTTACCCTCTTTACCGGAAGGAGCCGGGAGGATCCCCAACTTCCTGTATTTTCCGGCAAATGCTAACAGTTGCTTTCTTTGCTCGCTGCCAACTTGCATTTTGACCTGAAAACTTTTTCAAATTAGTCAATCCTACTATTTTTTCACAGTATCCATGTAAAACATGGACCTTATGCTCATGAGCGCGCATGGTGATGCGATGGCGAGTCCACAGAGAAGCACAACTCAGCTAAAGATTACGGAGGAAAGTGCTGTCTACAGCAATTGTTTTGAACTTGAGGCCAAATGCATGGTGTCTGTTCCTTGGTGTGTAAAGGACTGTCCATAAAAAACGTCACACGTTTTTTGGTCATTTTTGACTCCCAACTCCTCCCTCGTCACAACTTCGTCATTCAGCTGACCCCCCCCCTCTCCCCCTCCCCCACGTGACGTCCCGAGCAACGGCATGAAACAGCGCAATAAGCAAAAGTACGTTACAATTTCAAAGAACAGTGTGGAAAACCCTAGAATTTGAAAAAAATACGTCACAAGACCCGACGACCCCGCCCCCACAGCGTCACAACTCGCCACACCTCGCCAGACCCCCACCTCCCCCAAACCGCAAGACGTATTATATGGACAGCCTCTTATTAGTTACAGTGTGCGTGAACGAGGGAAGACCCTGTTACTATCCCCATGATTCAGTGAAACTTGTTCTGAAAGACATAATAGAACAACTTCTACTATAGAAACTCAAATGTGTACGTAGTACAGTCCACCTTCAGCCAACTTGCATGTACTCTCTAACTGGAGCATGCCTGTCATGTGCACTCCAGGTTGGCGCATGCTTGCCAAGTACACGCCAGGTGGCGGATACCCGCAGATTCACTATTGCTGAAGATTCCTATTCTTTGCGTGTTGTATATTAGACCGGGCAACAGTGAAGCAAGTACGCGCCACCTAGCGTGTGCTTGGCAAGTCCAGGCAAGCATACGCCAACCTGGAGTATACATGCACAAGCATGCTCCAGGTGAAATGTACATGCATGTTGACTCCAGGTGGAGTGTACTATGTACACACCTAAGTTTGTCGAGTAATGTTTACAGAAGAAGACAGGGCACTGGCGAAAACAAATAAATATGTAGCAATTATTGTTTTATATTTATTTTTAAATTACAACAGTAAGCAACATTATTTAGATAACAGCAATAAAGTAACATACAATGTTAGGATACATCTTTGACAAAAACAATTCAATTACGAACTGATTTCGAAGTGTTCTTTTCAATATTTCTAGAAAAGTAGGAATAAAAACACTGAAATTTTCACAAGGGAGGAGCTTGGAAAGAGCTCTGGCGTGGAAGAAGGAAAACAAAAGCAAAATTCGGAAATGAAGTTTTTATGGGAAATTTACGCGGCGGATCAGCTCTAGACCTCATCCGCCGCTGAGACTCAGTCGGGGGCCGCTATGGCTTGTTTTAAGACGTAATACTTGTACGTATTCAGGAAGTCAAGTTAGTTTCCCCAAAATCAATTTGATCGCACAATTCTCCAACTTTCTAGATTTTTATAACCAGTAACTCGTAGATCTGTGCGAAGTTTTGACGTTGCCAAAACACATGAAATTGTATAATATGAGAGTGAAGTTTCTCTCTGCGGGACCATAATAATTGAAAATGGTTTTCTTTGGACCCGATCTTTCCCGTCTTGCAGCAGCGAGGTACGACGACGCAACCCCTTGAAGTCTAGTCTGCAATGGCGCACCAAAGAACATGTCTATCGCAATGCTCAGTTAAACAGTGGAAGCTTGCCACCTTTTTCAAGCGGATGGCAATAAAAATTTTAGTTTAAATTTACCCCCGATATAACATGTTTTAGTATATTTCTGTTCGAGTACTGTACCTTGTGTTTGCTTGCCAAAAAGTTACAAACTTCGATGCAGCAATATATATCGGTGCACAAAATATGTGCTTTCTGTGTTGTGTCTTCGCTGTGTAATTATGAAATAAATTACAATTGTTTAAGAATTCAGTCTAAGCTTGTCCTTCTCGCTTTCACATAAAAAGGATAGAGGCAGACATGTCACAACCGATATCATTGCTTCAAATCATATTTATTGAGCTAAGCTACAATCAGGAGACACCGCTTAGGCACGGCAGCTCTCGGGGATGTTGACCTTGAGGGACTTGTTGGCGCCCTTCTGGCTGAAGTCAGGGTTGGCACCCTTCTTGATCATCTCGACCCAGTGGCGGGCAGCGGAGCTGTCAGACACGCAGTGGAAGTCGACCTGCTTCTCGACCTTCTGGGCGGGCTGGCAGTGGGCGTTGCAGGCGGGCTGGGGACGGAGGGAGAAGCAGATCTGGCCGTTCTCCTGGACGACCTTGACGCGGTGGGCGGTGCAGCCAGCGGCGGACTTGGGGGCGTTGCGGTTGTTGCGGCTGGAGCTGCCGGACTTGTGGCTGGAGCTGCTGGACTTGTGGCTGGAGGACTTGCTGGAGCTGCGGCGGTGGGGCTGGTGGCGGCCGGCCTCGTTGTCGCTGATGACGTCACCGTACAGGATGTTCTGGGGATAGCAGGTGGCCTGGATGGCCTTCTGCTGCTGGTCCTTGACGGAGCCGGAGGGGTTCAGGGCCCAGGAAGCGGCGAACTGCTGGGGGTTCTTCAGGACGCAGTTGCGGGGGGAGGTGAAGTCGGTGTTCTTCTGGCCGTCAAAGGTACCGCAAAGACCGCGAACCTCGCCACGGTAGGTCTGGCCGACGATCAGGGCGACGCGGTAGCCGTCGTACAGGATCTCGAGCTTCTGGTTGTCAGCGTAGAACTTGATGGTGTTGGCGGGCAGGGGGTAGACCTCAGCGAGCATGTCACCAGTCTGGCCCTGGATCTGGGCGGTCTTGCCGGAGTTGATGGAGACGGAGTGACCGTTGACCTTGATGGTGGGGTAGCTGGAGGAGCTGGGGTAGAACTCAATGACGTCCTCGTCGAAGATGACCTTCAGGTCCTTCTTCTCGTGGGAGCTGCTGGCGTCGCGGACCAGGACGGAGACCTTGTCGGTGGCGTCCTCCTGGCTGGAGGAGCTGGAGTCAGCGGAGTCCTTGGGGACGGACTGCATCATGACGTGCCAGTTGTTGCCGAGGTTCAGGGGGTAGGTCTTGTTGTCGAAGGTGTTGGCGGCGTTCTTGTCAACGACACACATGGCTGCACAGAGAAAATGTCGTAGGTGAGTTAAAATACGCATGTTATGCATATGACTTAAGAATGGAGTACTTACGGAAACCACCACCGAGGGCCTTGTAGGCGACGATGCCGTACTGGGGGACCATGGGGTGAATGGCAGCAGCACGGGCGACGTAGGGGTTAAGGCGGACGTTGTTGAACTCGGCGCTCATGGCGGGGGCGTCAATGCTCAGGTTGGCGGACTTCAGGTTGGGGGCGAAGCGGAGCTCAACCTCGACCTTGTTGTTGTGGGAGTTCTTGGGGTTGACGAAGTTCTCGGAGTTGTACTGCCAGCCGAAGTAACGGGCAGCGGCGTAAGCCTTGTAGGTAGCGTTCTTGACGCGCTGGGAGATCTTGTCGAACTGGATGTTAGCGGTGTACAGGTCCATGATGTTGGCCTGGAGGGTGGCGTTCTGGCAGGCGGGGAGGAAGTAGTTGCCCTTCTCCATCTGCTGCTCGCAGAGCTGGGACAGGGGCTGATGGCGGACGAACTCACGGCGGGCAGAGGTCTGCTTCATCTGGGCCTGGATGTTGACCTGGGAGGCAGAGGAGTCGAGCTTCTCGCCGAAAGCGATCTGGGCCTGGATCTGGCTCTTAGGGTCAGCGTTCAGGGCCTTCTGGAAGTTCATGGCGGGAACGTTGGGCATCTTGGCGGACAGAGTCATGGCGAACTGCTGCTCCTTGTTGTACTCGGAAGAGCGGGCGGGGGACTTGCGCAGGTAGACCAGGACGCGGGCCTTCTCGTCGACCTGGCTGTTGGCGTAGGCGGCGGTGGCAACGAAGACGGCCTTGTGCTCGCCGTTGAACTGGGCGGACAGGTCGATGACGGAGGCGTTGCTGGACTGGATGCCGGCGGCAGCGCGGCGCATGAACTGCTCCTGGCGGGCCTGGCTGTTGGGCTGGTTGTTGGAGGGGTTGGCGGCGTTCTGGCTGGGGCTCTTGGACTCAGCGTCGAAGTTCTCCTCGGAGTTGTGGGCGGAGCGCTTGCTCTTCTTGCTCTCGTAGGACTCCTCGGAGTCGTTGTCGTAAGAGGCGGTCAGGGTGACGGACTTGGCGGAGCACTTCTGGTGGTCGAAGGAGACGGAAAGCTCGTAGGGCTTGATGGTCTGCTCGGCGGTGGCGAACAGCAGGGCGGAGATGCCGTCGTAGTTCTTGGCCTGGTTGTAGATGGTGGCGAAGTCAGCGAAGTTGCCCTCGTAGGCGGCGTCGATGCGGAAAGCCATGCCGGTCATGTCCTGGCCGACGGTGAAGTTGGCCTGCTTGTACTGCTGACGGAACTGGATGGGCTTCTGCTCGGCGGGGGTCAGGTCCAGGATGTTGTGCTGGGCGGTGTAGGGCTGGGCAGAGATCTGGAAGATCTTGAAGTCCTTGTTGGCCTGGATGGGCTGGAGCTTGACGCGAACCTCAGCGTTCTCGAGGTCGAGGTCGATGTTGGCGCGGATGGGCAGGTTGACGAGGACGTCCTTGTCGAGACCGGCGATGTAGCGCTGGTGGTCGAAGGGGGTGATGAAACCCATCTTGGCCTCGGTGCGGGTAGCGTAGGTGAAGTGGACATCAGCGGAGCCGTTGACGGTGTTGGGCACGTAGGCTGCATCCTTGGGGCCGTTGGCAAGGTCGGGCTGGGTGCGGACGCGAGCCTCACCGCCGACGGTGACCATGGTGGGGGCCTTCAGGGTGTAGACGAGGGGCAGACCCATGGTGGTGGGGAAGCCCATGGTCAGGGAGTAGCGGTTGTACAGCTTGGTGTAGTTGAAGTTCTCGCCGGAACGGAGGGTGTTGGCGGCGTGCTTCAGGTACTGGGGGATCTGCTCGACGGTGTGGTTGTCCAGGGTGAAGAAACGCTGCTGGGACAGGATGTTGATGAGGAAGTTAGCCTCGACCTGCTCCTGCTGGTCAGCCTGGATGTTGAGCATGTTGGCGATCTGGTCAGCGGACCAGCTGCCGGAGGAGGAGGAACCAGAGTTGCTGGAGTGCTTGCCGGACTTGTGGGAGGAGTGGGAGTTGGAGCTGGAGCTCTGCTGGAACTGCTCGGCCAGGAGGTCGATCAGGTCGCTAGCGCTGGAAACCATGGCACCGGCCTGCACAGCAAAAACAACGGAATTAAGCATATTTCACGTAAAAATATTTTTTAGACGCTGTGGCGCAAAAGCACTTACGCGGAGGTAGTTAGCCTGGAAGCCACCGAGGTTGGCGCGAGCGCTCACGAAGGCGGCGGAGGGGATGTAGCTGTCGTCGCTGCCGATGGTGGCGAGGACGGCCTGGTAGGCAAGGCTCATCTCGTTGACATCGTTGGAGGCAAGCTTGACCTTGGAGTACTGGGGACCGTTGTAGGTGGCGTTGAGCATGTCGACGGCGGCGCGGGCGTTCTCGGCCAGCTCCTGGTTGTCCTGGGACTGCAGGTTGTTGGCGGCAGACTCGATGGCGGACTTGACGACGGAACGGACCTGCTGGCTGGGGTCCTGGTTGGTGAACTCAGCCATGCGCTGGAGCATGCTGGCGGGGGGGTTGGTCTTCATGAGCAGGAAGACGGCAGCGGAGCGGATCTCGGCGGCGTCACCAGCGTTCTGGTAGATGCGGAACAGGACGGGGCGGGCGACCTTGGGGGAGACCTTGGCGAGCTTGTTCAGGGCGACGACCATGTGGAGGCGCTGGAAGGTGGAGACCTGCTTCTGGCCCTCGAGGTAGGGCTCGAAGACGGCGAGGATCTTGGGGTGGGCGATGTTGCCGAGGGCACGGGTGTAGACCTGGACCTTGTGGCTGTCCTCGTTCTGGACGGCGCTCTTGAGCTGCTGAGCCAGGTAGGGGATGTAGTCGCGGGCGACGGCGGAGGCCTTCTTGGGGTTCAGGCGACCGTAGACGTGGGTGGGGTAACGGGTGTAGGCGGTGGCGTTGTCGACCTGAGCGCGGCGGACCAGGTTGGTGAAGGACAGGATGGCGGAAGAGTTGAGGAACTGCTGCTTCTGGACCTCGGACTTCTTGATCAGGGAGAAGAAGGTGTCCATGTACTCGCGGGTGGGGGTGCGGGCGGTCTCGGGAAGGACAGCGAGGAGCTCGGCGGCCTCCTCACCCTGGACCTTGTGGTTCTCGATCCACTGCTTGATGATGGTGAGAGCGGGGCCGGTACCGGCCTGAGCGACGGCGTCACGGAAGACCTTCCAGGCGGCGTTCTTGGTGGTAGCGCTCTGGCTCTGGCTGGCGCTCTTGGAGGAGGCGGAGCTGTAGAGCTCGTGGGTGGCCTGCTCGATCTGCTTGACGTCCATGATGCGGACCAGACGGGCGAGGATGGAGAACTTGGCGAGGGTGGCCTTCTCGGGGATCTGGCTGGGGTGCTGGAGCTCCTCAGCGATCTGGTGGGCGATCTTCTGTACGGCGTGGACAGCGTTGACCTGGCTGGCGGCGGCGATGTTGCTGCCCTGGTAGCCGACGAAGTAGGGGAGCATGGGGTGCTTGGGGGGCTGGCTCATCTTGGGCTTGGACTGGAACCACTCCTCGCTGGAGCTGATGCTGGAGCTAGAGCTGGAGGAAGAGCTGTCAGAGTCGGAGCTAGAAGAGCTAGAGCTGGAAGAGCTGGAGCTGGAGGAAGAACTGGAGGAGGAGTCGCTGGTGTTGTTGCGGTTGCTGCGGGCGTTGCGGTTCTTGCCCCACTGGGACTCGTTGCTCTCGCTGCTGGAGCTGGAAGAGCTGGAGTCGGAGGAGGAAGAGCTGGAGCTGGAGTCAGAGCTAGAGGAGGAGGAGGAGCTGCTATCGGTGTTGTTGCGACCTCCGTGCTTCTGGTTCTTCTGGTGCTTCTGGTTCTCCTGGCTCTCGCTGGAGCTAGAGCTGGAAGAAGAGTCCTGCTGGTTCTTCAGGGAGCGGCGGAAACGCTTGGCGGCGGCGCTCTTCATGCGGTACTCCTGGCTCTCGGAAGAGCTGGAGGAGCTAGAGTCAGAGCTGGAGTCGGAGCTGGAGTCAGAGCTGCTGGAAGAGCTGCTGGAGTCAGAGCTGCCGGAGGAAGAGCTGGAGTCGTTGTTGTAGCTGCGCTTCTGGTTCTTCTTGTGCTGCTGCTCCTGACTCTCGGAAGAGCTGCTGGAAGAGCTGCTGGAAGAGGAGGAAGAGCTGCTGGAGGAGCTGGAGTCGTCGTTGAGCTCAGCGTTGTTGGTGGCGCTGAAGGGGTCGTTGTAGTCGTAGACGAGGTCCTTGATCTTGCGGGGGTTGGCGGGGGCGTCCAGGTGGCTGCTGGAAGAGCTGACGGAGGCCAGGGTAAGGTTCATGCGGGAGACGACCATGCCCTTCTGGTTGTTGTACAGCACGGGGCTGAGGATGACCTTGTTGGTGGTCACGGAGGACTGGATGGTGTAGCGCTCGAGGTTACCGGACAGGACGACGCGGCTGACGGAGGAGCGGGCCATGAACTCGCCCATCTGGTTGGAGGCGGGCTTGACGTCGGTGAGGGCGTTGAAGCCGAAGTTGTAGCCGGGGCGCTGCTCGCAGTGGCTGAAGTTCTTGGTCTTGACGATGTCGATCAGCTGGCCGTCACCGCGGAGCTGGGGCATGGGGGCGAGCTCGGGGCGGCTCTGGAGCTGGTACTGGGGCAGGGGGCTGATGTCGTACATGACCTCGCACTCACCGGTGACGTCGTCCTCCATGGTCTTGAAGACGCCGTTGACGGAGTTGTGGCTGGGCTTGTTGTTGATGCGAGAGCTGATGAGGTTCTCGGCCTTGGTGTCAACCTGGAGCTGGCTGGCGATACCCTTGAGCATGTTGATCTCCCAGGTGGGGACGCTCTTGCTGACGATCAGCTCATCGACGATACCGTTCTTGAGCTTGATCTGGAAGGGCTTGCTGCTGACGGGCAGGGAGTGGAAGCTCAGCCTGCTGTCGGGGATGGGGGTGCCCCATCCGGCGGGAAGCTGCTGGTTGATCTTGGCGTATTCGGCGTTGGAGACCTTGGCGGTGAGGAGGTTGTCGGACTTGGGCTGCACAGTCAGCTGGGCGCGCATGAGCACACCAGCGTACTGGTTGGCGACCTGGTGGAGGGCGGTCAGGGTACGACCGCGCACCTGGTACTTGTACTCAGAGCCGGACTTCCAGCCATGCTCGGCCGAAGCCACAGCGACTGCAAGCAGGGAAAGCACGGCATGAGCAAGATGGCATCCAATTCTCGCCACAAAACACAACAACAAAACTATCTTGGCGCTAGGCACAGTGGGCCAGAAGACCGGCGCAGGCGGCCAAAACTTTAGACGCGTTTTGAGCTCCATGTTCGCTCAACATGACTCGAACTGAACGTGTGAACCAACCAGTAGATTCCTTGTTCGGAGAGCAATCCACTCAGGGGCTCACACGTTAGGTCGAGTCCCTTTTGGCGACTCTGGAGCTCAAACCCCGTCCGGGATTTCGACCGCCTCCGCCGGTGCACTGTGCTAGGGGTTGCCGTCGACGAGTACTCACCGAGGAGAGCGAACAACAGTGCCTTCCACATGTTGCTGGACCCGTGGGACGTTGTGATGAACGTGCCGACTGCCCCGCGGCCCGACTCTTTTATACCCCGGCCGGGCCGCCGAAAGTGCAGCCCCTGCAGCCTGCGTCCTTATCGCCGCCGGATTTTGTGGACCTCGGCGTAAGTGCACTGCGGAGCGCGGCGTGTTGCCCACCGCCGAGCGATTCTGAAGAGTCTTTTCGTCGCTCTGTCTCTCTCGCACGTCGACGGGACGCCTCGTAAGTGCGACAGAGTCAGAGCGACGAATCGACTCTTCGGAATGAGGCTGCAGACGCGCGCTGCGGAGGTTTCCCGGCCGGCCCAGCAACACGACCGGGATGGCCACGCGACGGACGCGGCACCGCGAGGCCCTCGGGAGCGTAAACCCAGAGCCCGAGACGAAAACTCACGCTGAGTGTTCATAGATTGACGACAAACCTTCACCAAGGAACTTCGTTAAACGTCGTGCATTTACGAAGGTCATGTCGGCAACATTTTCCAGAGGTACCCTCGCCAAGTCCGGAGAATCATTTTTGCAGTGTCAACAAGTGCAAGGCTGGGGTCTTGAAATAGCGGATGCGCCACAGGGCACCCGGTATAGGCGCTTTCAAAAGTGCGACCCGTCTTGCTATGGAGGCTTTGGGGTGGGCGCACTCGCGAAATGCGGTCTGCTGGGGATTTCGGATGTCACGAAACAGCCACAGTGGGCCAGAAGAACGACGGCGGTGGCCCAAACTCTAGGCGCGTTTTATTTTGAGCTCCACAGTCACTAAACATGGCTCGCACCGAACGTGTGACCTTACAAATGGATGCCTATCCGAACGAGGAATCGATTGGTGGGGTGACACTTTCGGTTCGAGTTTTATTTAGTTACTGGAGCTCAAAACACGTCCGGGATTTTGACCGCCTCCAGCGGTCTTCTGGCCCACTGTGCGGCAGCCCCGTCAGCTGGAGTGTACTGGAGGCTCCGTCGCGGGCCATAGATGATGATTATTGGCTTGACCGCTCTGCAAACTAAAGTGTGTACATAGTACACTCTTATTAGAGCATGCTTCCAAGTACACTCTTATATACAGCATACTTTCCAGGCACACGCTAAAATAGAGTGTGCCTGGCATGTACACGCTAAATTAGAGTGTAACTGCAAGTACACTTAAACTGGCCCATGCTTTTAGATAGGACTAATCGAATGCATTTTAGCGTGTACTTGCAGGCACACTCTTATTTAGCGTGTACATGCCAGGCACACTCTAATTTAGCGCGTGCCTAGGAAGTATGCTGTAAATAAGAGTGTACTTGGAAGCATGCTCTAATAAGAGTGTACTATGTACACACTTTAGTTTGCAGAGCGTGCGAGAAAGGAGCGTGTGCGTGTAGAGAAAGTGATTTGGGGAAAATGATTGCGAAAAGTGCGATAGCGAAGACTTAGTGGTGCACTAACCGCGGTGCACAATAAAGCGTCGATGCCATAGAAAGTGTTGAGCAAGAAAACCATCAGTGCCAGCGAACGTATACGTATGCTTACTAAAGCCCTGTCGGTCTTTTACCGCCTGTTACTGCTGCATTGCGCAACACAGGCCAGGTTAGAATAGTACAGCATAGGTAGGGTAATTTTTGTGACAAATACCGTAGAGATGGATTCTACCTAGCGACCTGGAAAGAGGAACATATGTCCGACAGTTCGCCCCGGTTCCGTTGAAAACGGCTTTTTTGGGAGCCAAGCGCGGCGAGAGGCGCTGCGCAGGCCTTTGACTCTTTGACCTCCTGACGCGCGCGAGATCTGCCCGCTGCCGCGGCGCGTGGCTGCTGACGCCCACCTCTTGTTGCCACCGCCTCCGTTCCGCGAGCCTTGCACCCGAGCCTCCGGGCAAAGGTACTGTCCGCCCCAAAGTGCTTGGACGAGCCCGCAGCACAGTGGGCCAGAAGACCGGCGCAGGCGGACAAAACTACAGACGCATCATTAGCTCCGCAGAGTCGCTGAGCAGGACTCGTAGCGCACGTGTGACGCCACCAATGGATTCCTCGTTCGGAGGGCAATCCATTGGTGGGGTCACACATTCGGTCGGTTCGAGTCCCATTTAGCGACTCTGGAGCTCAAAACGCGTCTAGAACTTTGGCCGCCAGCAATGCTGGTCTATTGGCCCACTGTGGCCCGGCGCGCCCTGCGCCCGGTGGGCAGGCGACACACCAACCCTACAGCAGCGCCAAACTACCAGGCGGCGATACTCCACGCGGCGGTGCTCTGCCTGCAGCGTGGAGTATAGCCGTTGACGCGGTCATTTGATCCGAAACTCGCCACCTTCGCACAGCGATCCAGCGATCGCAGCGCGGACAGACGGACAGATCGCCAGATTGCGCCAAGAACTGCATTCTCAGTCTGCCCTAGCGTCCCGAGTTGTTGGCAGAGCGTTTTTGAAGTTTCGAAAACATCATAAACTTATTTTGGCTGTAAACCGACAGAGGAATTAAGTATATCGTCGCAGTGTTCTGTGATTTCCAGCAGTTAGGTGTCGGGTGTTTGTGTGTGAGTGTGAGTGTGTGTGTGTTGCCAAGCGAGTATAACCACACCGGTAGTGCTCTCAATGGAAAGCTACGCTTCTCGACACGTTTTTCTTACTTGTGATTTTGGTAGGACTTTGCGGAACGATGGCTGCATCTATGAATCCCCACGACCTGGAGTGTGAGGTCTGCTGTGAGCTGTTCGACGAACAGTCGCGTAAGCCGAAGTTCTTACCTTGCGGCCACACCTTGTGCTTGCCGTGCATCGAGGTCTTGTACCGCAATGCCCAAACGATGGGTGAAAATTCGTTCCTGTGCCCCGTTGACCGCAAAGTAAGCCGAGCTTTCATCTCGGACGTTGCAATGCTAATTACAGTGACATGGGCAACCAAGGATGGACAACATGTTATATCAAAACATTTTTGTCTTTTAGGAAACAAACTGCCGTCCCGAAGAGCTCAAGAATAACTTCTACATCCTGTCCCAGATCCAAGAATCACATGAAAGAGCAAAGCTGAGGTATGCCTTTTCTTTCTCAAACCAAATCAATTTTTTGAATCGAGGTGACCACATTTTTTTTTACCCAGAGGTCCCCAGTAAAAAAGCCTATCTGAAATTATGTTTTTGCAATCAGACAAATTTTGGGAAAAGGTTGGAAGAGAAAAGTAATATGTTACAAATCAAATTAAAATCTTTTGAGCAAAGTAGAAGGGTTACAAAATTTCAAAGTACCTAAAAATTGCTGCTTTATTGAGCTCCTTGTTCACCACTGTTATTTTACGCTTCACCACAACAGTGTGACAAGGTAGGAATTTCACGTAATTTCAACATCTTAAATAAACAGACTCAGACTTAAAACGGCAGTCCTCAAGCATCATCACATGAGTGTGACCAATATTTTCAAGAAGTCGTTGAAAAAGCATTTGATAATCTGAAGTTTTTGCCATCTGATGAATTTGAAATTTTGAACTAGCCTACATAGACTCATAAAATTGCAGCTTCGAAGGTGAGAATGGCCATTGTGACAAGATAGTTTTGCCAATATTAATGGAATTCTATTGTTTGATGAACCACTGTACTGACGTAGAGGGTTGAGGCTAGTCATTAGGCAGTAGTTCAACATGCTGAAGTCATGCTAAGAATCTATTTATTAGCCGATTCCAGCTATTGGTGTTAAGGTGACCGTCTAGTGAAAATACTAAAATCTAGAGTTTTTATTTACCACCCTTCTAAGAAGGGGACTAAAAAGTCCTATTATGAGTGCTTTCAGCGCCCAGTATCAGGTTTGTAGGCCCTACGGTGAGAATTTTACATTTGAGTACATTTTCATACAGTTTCATCCCAAAGTCTCACACGTCAAAGCTTTCAGAAAAAATACTGTCCCTTGGTCTTAAAATTTAGTATTTGGATAGATGAAGAGGATTGAGCATTATTTTTTGAAATATCTCATTGATTTTGATTCTTCTTTTTGTCCAACATTCCACATATTTGAAATTTCTCAATTTTTCAGTAAATTTGCAACTAAAGGCTTAAATAGAGATGTAAATAGTTTCCTCATCTCAATTTTGGATGGTCAGCCTTCTTCATCTTCCAATTCTGAAGACCCCCCCTAATTTGGTCACTCTAGAACAAAAACTTTGACTGTTACAAAGAACAAAATGTGTTGAACAGTGAAAACAGCAGTCGAAAGTCAAAGTAATGGAACTGTGGCTGAAAAGATGATGAAATTCGAAGCACTAACCATTCAAATTATGAAAAACGCTCTTGCACTCTAATAGACAAAGAATTTGAGTCTAAAACTATCAAAAACAAAAATTCAATTTTTTTTGGTCAAAACTTCTTTTTTTTACTAGATGGTCACCTTAAAGAAATTAGTAGCTCAGTCCAAAAGTGCTTATTTGTCGGGTTGCAAAATCATCAGAGCTCATATGAGTCCACACAAATTAATTATATTTTTTTTTACTGCTAGGGGATGTTGGGCATATCATTGCCAGCTGTCTTATAATGCTCCTGAAAAATTCTGTTTAATATTCTCTTCATCTCATAACAACATTATAAACAGTCCAATATATAAAAAAAGAAAAAACACCAATGGTGCTTTGAAATGTTCAACCCTCAATTTTGAAAATAAAAGTTCATTTGTTTAAGAGTTTTTGGCCAGTTAGTCTTTTAGAAAAAGTGTAAGAAAGAGAGGCAAGAATCCCATTTTGCCTCAATAAGTCGAGTTCATGCAGTCGAGTGACGGTCACTACTTGAGTCATTCTAGCTGATTTTCCATGAGTCCGTGGAATTTATTTTAGACCTGCCAAAAGGGACGGGCGCCCCAGGTTCTGGTGCGTGGACTGCAAGGCAGTGGCGGGCTCCGCGTGTGAAGAGGAACACACAATTCGCAGACTGACCCAGGAGCGGCGCAGGCAGATGAAGCCCACAGTGGAACTGTTGGAGAAAGCTGTCAGCACGCAGTGCCACCTGGTGGAGAAGTTGGAAGCCACCGAGGCCAGCACCAGGGTCTTCGTGGAGCAGCAGGTATGGAGCTTCAGCGAAGCGCGTCCTACATGAGCCTTTGCTGATCCGCGACATTCCGTTTGCACAGGTGGCGGAGACCAGAGACGCGGTGGTGCAAGGCAAGAAAGCTCTGATGCTTCTGGAAGACAGCTTGGACCTGGTTGGGCCGGGTTGGGACCTAGCTCAGGCAGAACTGGAAGCAGCTCGCCAGAGCAGTGCACAAAGGTGAGCGCCGACGGAGGCCTTGGACAAGGACCAGCGCTAATTTTTTTTATCATTTCAGCAGGACCCCCCCCCTTTCCCCCCCTACCCGTACATCCGCACCTGTAGGGTGATTCCGCGCACAGCAGCCGTAGGTCTGTCTCTTTCGCACCTCAACAGGTTGTCCCCTGCAGTTCCCTGAAGTATGCCTTCCAGAACAGTGTATTTTCGCCACTCTGTCTCTCTTGCATCCCTGCTGCAGGCCTTAAGTGCAAGAGAGACAGAGCTGCGACTTTGAGGACTCCTTGTGGGGCTGACCTGACTGCCCCGTACAGGCTAACCGCGGACGAGGAGTCCCTGCAATTGCTGGCCGTGGACGGCAAGTGCAAGGTGACAGTGTCGGTGCCGAGCGGCGTGTGGAAGGCCAACGTGGACCTGGCCGCCGACGCGGAGGGCACGGCCGTGGTGCGGGGCCTGCTCGTGCACATGCAGCGCGCCGACATGCTGCGCAGGGAGGAGGAGGTATGGAAATAAAAAATGCACTCGGTTGTTAATTTGCTTGGACAATCCTGTAATGGCCTTATCCCTAGAGATTAGCGCTGCTTTATCTGCTTACCCTGTACTGTTTAGCAGGTTGTGGTGAGCGCCCCGATTGTTCGGTTGGCCATGGACTTGCGACGCTGTTGCGAAGAGCAAATGCAATGGCTGGATGAGCACTCTAGTGCTTCGCTCGACGAGCTGTCGGGAAGGATTGATAGCGCCTTTGCGCGTTTGTCTGATCTCAAGGATAGTGTTTATTGTATTGAACAACTCAACTATCCAATAAATTGTCAAGAATACGAATACATATGAATCGGATAGCCCCTTTCATCTTACTTTAACACACATTTCCTTGCCGGCTCGGCCCCAAGGCCTCCACCCCGTGAGCCTTCTGCAACGATTCCACACAGTGGGCCAGAAGGCCGGCGCAGGCGGCTAAAACTACAGACTCGTCCCGAGCTCCACAGTCGGGCCTATCAATGAATTCCTCTTTCGGAGAGCAGTCCATTAGTGGTGTCCGGTGGGGTCAGACTTGCGGTTCGAGACCCATTTCGCGACATTTTGGACCGCCTCCACCGGTCTTCTGACCCACTGTGCTCCGTACCAGTGTGGCGAAATAAGTAGGCAAAAATTCCCACGATGCACAGGTGTTGAAAGGGTTGTCTACCTCAGCCTGCCTACTAGACAATTTCTCGGCTCAGCTGACGAGATGTTGCCAAGTAGGCAGGCTGAGGTAGACAACTCTTTCGACACCTGTGCATCCTGGGAATTATTGCCTACTTATATCGCCACACTGCTCCGTACCGACTTCTTTCGGCTGGCGGGCTGTGCGCCTGGAGGGCAGGCAGCACCTCCACCATGCCAGACGGGCGATACTCCGCAAGGCGACGCTGCGCTTTGGCGATACCCCGCGCTGCGCGTGGGGTATGTCGGTCGGCGCGGGAATATTTTATGCGAATCTCGCTAATCAGCGCACGGCGATGGTCTGATGGACTGATAACAGCAAGCCAGGTATCGGATTGGCACGTCTGTAGTCACGTCTTGAGTTTGCGGCGAGCGGTCAAGAGTTTGAAGCTTCGGCACTAAACTGAAATTCATTTGTCGGGAGGAGAACGACTGCGAAGGAATTAGGTTAGGTGTACCTTGTGTGTTGAGGAACCTACGGCGTCCCGGCGGTCTTCGGGTGTTTTGCCGGAGTATGCCAGATACGGCAAGTAATGCTAACTAGTGCAAAGCGTTCACCCGGGTATTCCAAGGTCGGGTCCAGAGACGGGTCCAGGGGAGGCCGATGTCACAAAAGTTGTCTTACCTATAGGGGCTAAGTGCGACTAGTTGCCTACCTTTCAGGCGGCTTCACTGCCGTCGGCGGAAACGGCCCTTACCGCAGAGCATTGCGCTGCTTGATGTTCACGCTGACCTATGATGCTTTCTTGTTTGTCAGGTCTACGCAAGGCCTGGTTCCAACGCCAAGCCTAGGTCTCATCTCAGAGACAACGAGGAAGTGAGGAAAATCACCTCAAGGAACATAAGTCGTGGACCCACTGAAAAGCCATTCAACAGCAATTATTGGCACCGCCAATCGCCTTGATAATCTTCGTAGGTTACATCGTTTTATCCATATATTTTAACACGTTGTTGATACGAAAGGCATTTAATCTTATATAATGAAAATTTCAAATCACAATATTTTAATAGAAAGTGTATTTCATTCATTTCATTAACATCACAAAGACGTAGAACATAAATTTAAATACAAAACATTTATCTATTAGCAAACCTCTTAGAAAATAAAATGACAGTACGTGACAACGAATAACAAATGAATTTGAAAAAATAAATGATTAAAGCACAGTGAAATATTATTTACAACCCTGCTTCCCATTGCTCGACCCTCACAGGCGTTGACAGAAGGGAATTTTCAGGCAACAACTTGAATCACAGTCCCATCACAGTCCACCAAACTCGCACTCTAATTTCTTATTTTCGATGGATGACACACTTAATCACACCATCCCCGTGCCATGCTGGCTGCGCCTAGGGTCGGTCCTTCACCGTGAACTCAAGAGGCGTCAAGAACTTCAGCAGAGGGATGACCTTGGTTTTTGGTGGGGGCAGGTTCCACTCCAGAGTGAAGTTCCGGAAAACCTGGGGCAGAAACAAGAAGAAATGGCCGCTTTACATCGAGACGTCGTTGAACTGAAAGCGTACTCGATAGCGGGGCAGCGGATAATACTAGGAGGGGCACGCGGATGCCCACATTCTGTAAACCTTACAAACTTTTTTAGTCCGTACAAAGAAAAGTTGCTTATCATAACAAAGTATTTTGAGCATCCTTAAGCTTACAAAGAAAATACTTTGTCGTTAACGAACTTTTTCTTTGTAAAAGAAACCAAACAGTTTGTACCTTTCATTTGCTCGTAATATAGTATTTCGCAAGATTTTAAGGTAAGCAGGAATACACTCCGTGTTGAAAGATTGGTCACGGTCAATAAGAAATTCATAAAGGGGTATCATAGTGCCATTCTGGAGTGTTCCAAATGTACGTGTGCAAGGTCCAAGTGGATGCCCACCTTGGCGACGAGGTTCTCCATCTCCAGGTTGGCGAAGCGCTTGCCCACGCACATGCGCGGCCCGAAGCCGAAAGGCAGGAAGGCGAAGGGGTGGCTGATCTTGAGCTCACTGCCGCCGGGCAGCCAGCGCTCCGGGAGAAACTGGTCGGCCTTCGGGAAGTACTTCTCGTTTCGAAGCATCAAGACGTTGGCCAAGGCGGTGATGGTCTGTGAAGCGGTCCAGAGTTAGGCGATTTGCTTCGTTCGTTTCTCGCTCATCAGTGTACAGTGGGCCAAAAGACCGGTTGGGACTCGAACCAAACGTGTGACCCTACCGATGGATTGCTCTCCGAACGAGGAATCCATTGGTGGGAGTCACAAGTTCGGTTCGAGTCCTGTTTAGTGACTCTTGAGCTCAAAATGCGTCTAGAGGTTTGACCGCCTGAGCTGGTGTTCTGGCCCACTGTGCGGTGGTTGCTGAGGCTTACCCCCTTCGGCACCTGGTAGCCGCCAATGACCTGGTCCTTGCCGCTGTCACGGAAGTTGCACGGAATGATGGGCATGATCCTCATGGTCTCCTTGACGCACGCGCGCACGTACCTGTGCACAGTCAGGTTGGTCGTTTCAAACTCACGCCGGGCAGCAAGGCCGCAAGCATCAGGCCTCAAAGTGGACCGGAAGACCGGCGCCAGGCGGCCACAACTCTGGGCGCGTTTGAGCACCGGCGTCGCTAAATAAGACTCACAGCGAACGCGTGACCCTACCAATGGATTGCTCTCCGAACGAGGAATCCATTGGTGGGATCACACGTTCGGTTTGAATCCTGTTTAGACGCTTTATCAGCTCCAGAGTTACTAGAGTTTCGGCCACCCTCGCCGGTCTTCGGGCCGGACACCTACTTGAGCTCTTCCATCTGTTCCTTGGTGATGGTCTTGCTCTTGTCGGGCAGCACGCGGTCCAGCTCCTCCTGCAGCTTGGCCTGCTTGGCCGGGTTGATGGCCAGCTGGTACATTACCGTGCTCACCACCGCGGAGGTCTGCAACCAAAAGAGTAAAGGAGCGTCACGTTGCGCTGGAGTGCGTCGCGGCAGGCGGCAAAACCTCTTGACGCGTTTTGAGCTCCAGAGTCGCTTTATGGGAATCGAACCGAACTTGTGCCCCCGCCAATGGATTCCTCGTTCGGAGAGCAATCCATTGGTAGGGTCACAAATTTGGTTCGAGTCCCATTCAGCGGCTTTGGAGCTCAAAACGCGTGTAGTGTTTTGGCCGCCAGCCGGTCCTGTGGCCCACTGAGCGCGGCGAGGCCGGTAAGCACCGTGTCCACGCCGGCGAGGAGCATGTCCATGGCCATGGAGGCGGCCTTGTCGGGGTCGTCCGTGTTGAGCAGGAGGTTCTCCAGCACGCTGCGGTTGCCCTTCTCCAGATCCTCCTGCGACATGGTCTTCAGGCGGGCCACCGCCTTCTCCACGTACTTGGACGAGAGCCTGAACACAAAACGCGAGTCAGCACTGATAAAAACGGCTTGAAAAGTGGTTGCAAGTTGCAACTCGAAATTTTAGCCAAGTTTTCCCTTGGAAGTGAATTGTTCCCGGCGAAAGAGAAGCCGCTGCGCGCTACGCGGCCAGCAATACCCCGCGCGGTGTCTCTCCCGAGCGGGATAGCGACGAGGCCAAGTCTCCGGCCAGAACAGCGGGAAGGGATCTCTATCTCACTCAAGGGGCGTCCCGTGTGGATGTGACAGAGTCACATCGACGAAACCCAAATTTAGACGCCGAGGGGCCCACCCCTTAGCACAGGAGTGTACACAGGGTTACTAATATCCAGTAATAACCTAATACCCCCCCCCTTTTTGTTTTTCAAAAAAACTGCAAAATTTTGGCTAGCCAGCCAGCAGCATTTTTTTGCCCATTTTCATAAGAAAACCCCAAACGCCGCTAAACCTAGCGAAAATATTCAGTTTTGGCACGTGATTACCAGTGATTAACTGGTGTGGGGCACCCTTCGTTAACTGCGCCATCCTTACCCAGTGAACACGTTCATCGCGCCAATGAACTTCTTGTAGGCGGGCGTGGACACCCACTTCCAGAGGGACGGCTTGATGTCCAGGTCGTAGACGCCTTCGAACACGCCCGAGATGGCGTTCACCATGACGGCTGCGTCCGAGGTCGGGTCTAGGGTCTTCTCCATCAGGCCCAGCCGCGTGTCGAGGGCCACGTACGAAATGGCTGCGGAACATCATCAGTGATAACGACGCCGGCTTATCTGGTCTGCTGACCTTGGCCGTTTGCGGCGCACAGTGGGCCAACAGACCGGTTGGGGTGGTCAAAATTTCGGACGGATTTTAAGCTCGAGAGTCGCTAACTGGGACTCGAATCAAACGTGTGACCCCACCAATGGATTGCTCTCCTAACGAAGAATCTATTGGTGGGGTCACACGTTTGATTCCTATGTTTAGCGAGTCTAGAGCTCAAAACGCGTCTAGAGTTTTGGCCGCCTGCGACGGTCTTCTGGCCCACTGTGCGGCGTTACCGAAAGACATCACGGGCACCGAGACACTTACACTCCAGGGCCCACTTGCCCAGCTCGTGGCTGTAGTTGCCGGGCATCTTCCCGGCCGCCGTCCGGATCAGTCGCATCCTGCAGCAGAGACGGAGCGGTCAGTCGCTCTGTCTCTCTCGCACCTCTGCGAGTCGCACGGTGGGCCAGCGGACCGTTTGAAGCAGTCTAAAATCTAGGACGGTTTTTCAGCCCCCAGAGTCGCTAAATAGGACTCGAACCGATTTTGTGACCTAACCATTGGATTGCTCCCCAAACGAGGAACTCATTGGTGTGTTCACACGTTCGGTTCGAGTCCCATTTAGCGAGCGACTCTGGAGCTGAAAACGCGTGCAGAGTTTTGGCCGACTGCACCGGTCTTCTGGTCCACTGTGGAACGCCCCACAGTGCGAGGGAGACGGAGCGACTGGCAAATCCAACCTGTCGACGAAGTCCTGCGCCACGTTGTCGATGGGCTCCACGTACTGCGGGATGTTGCGGGGCTGCATCATGACCTGGTTGACGGCGGTGCGGAACTCCTGCCACTCCTGGCCGTGCCTGGAGCAACACCCACACATGCAGACCTAAGGCCCAATGTCCGATCGACGAGCGAAGTCCTCTCCACTGTGCATGCCTCGGGTCTCGCCACGGTACTTACGAAACGGACAAGCTGGGGACGTAGTTCGCCCTGACGTCGCGAAAATAGTGTTCGATGCTCTGCGCGCCTCGGCGCTCGGGCCACGTGCCCTCGTTCCGGAACACCTGCAACGCACATAGAAGCGAATAACTAGCCAGGGGAAGGTCTTCGGCCTTGATGCTGAGCTGGCTTCTTTTGCAGATGCAAATGCATGTTGGCCTGTAAAGCTGCACCTATAGAGCTTGACCTATGAAGCTTGACCTATGAAGCTTGGCCGAGCTTGGCTTATGAAGCTTGGCCTATGGAGCTTGGCCTATAGAGGTGGGCCTATGCATACATATATGAAAATAGTAAAAATAAAAAGAGGAAGATACCTCTAGTAAACTAAAGGCATCGGGGGGGGGGGGAGACAATTCGACCGTTTAAAATCCCAAACAGGGTGCTTCGCTACGCTCAGCAATTATTCCATCTCTCTCTCTCTCTCTCTCTCTCTCTCTCTCTCTCTCTCTCTCTCTCTCTCTCTCTCACACACACACACACTCACAGCCTGGACGTTGTCGGCGTCGTTGACAAAGAGCAGGTCGGGCCTGGGCATGCCGCTCAGCTTGCAAACGGGGCCGTACTCGTTGTGCATGGCCTCCACCAGCTCGTCGAAGCCGAGGCCGTGGAAGCTGCCGACGACCGGCATGAACCGCCAGGCGTTGCCGATGACGGGCAGGGGCTTGGGCCCGGGAATGTCGGCGTAGGACCTGGCGGCGTCCCAGTCGGTGACGGCCTCGGCGGCATCCTGAGCGACCGCCGCGGTGGACCGCGCCCGGACCGGGACCTCACATCGGGCAAAAACATCAAGTTTAGAAGAGCAAATTGAAGGAAGAAAAGAACACACACACAAGCAACCTATAGGCCTATGGACTTTTTTGTACATGACTATTGTGCAGGTGTAAGTCATGCACACGGCAAAAGCGGTGCCTCATTTTTCCAGGTAGCCTGTACTAAAGGCATCCAGGAAACCAGGAACAGTTTTTGCCGTGTACAAATTTGTACATAAATTGGGTACAAATTTATAAAAACCTAAGCACACAATATGGAACGTTGTCCCTAATTTATGTATTAAATTGTGCTTAGCTCGACTTAGCTTACATAAGCACATAAATATGACAATAGTGTTGGACAGTAAAAGTACTTAACGAATTAGTTCACAATTGGTCCTGCACTCTCAAATCCTTAACAGGCCTTACAAAAAAAAGGAGCTTGTTATAACAAAGCATTTCGAGCATACACAAGCTTACAAAGAAAATACTTTGTAAGTTACGAACCAATTCTTCGAATAAGAAACTAAATAGTTTGTACCTTACATAAAACTCAAAATACTTGGTAATGTTTTAACCGCTTGGTTGTTTGTTTGTTTCTTTGTTTGTTTACCTGCTGCAGCCGCAGCACACAGCGGGCGGCCTGCTGTACGCGCGACATGGTGCAACGGGTGTCGCGCTCCGAACTGTCGGAACAAAATACTGTCAGTGCTTAAAAGGATGAGGTGATCATTGCACTTCCTCAGCCGCGAATAGAACGATTTTCAAACTCGCACACAGAAGATAGCGCACAAGTGAGTACTCAGACAAACAGTCGGGAAGCCTGCCTGGGCGAGACTGTAGGGTGTTTTTGAAAGTTCTCTGGCGACTATGAAGTGTAACGCGATAAGATAGTGGAATTCGCGGGAATTCCGTCTTAATTTCGTTTATTTCGAAGGGTAGTCGAGAGTAGGTGACGAACTTAACTAATGAGAAGGGAAAGGATAGCAAATCAAGCCCTTGCAATAACACTGTACATGTACATTGTATTTTAAAAAAAAAATGGTTGTGAGATCATCAAAGTGGGCTACCCGGTGAAGCCAGGTGCGCGTCGGCGGAACCGGCCTTTGTTTGTCACAGCAGGCCCTCATTACATCAGTACTTTTCTGGTGCTTGGATGACCTTGTATGACGACTTAAAAATACCGCGGACACTGAGTTTGAACAAACTGCGTTTTCGACAGGACGATGGTTGTGGGAGCATCATGGTTTTTTATTCATCTCACACAAAACTAAGCAGTTTCTGATTTTTGCTAATCGTGTCAAGCATCTTAACAAAAATTGCTTAGGCGCCGAAATATCTTGTTGAGCACCATGCGCTTTAAAATTTGGTAATGCGTATTTCGTGAAACGATTTTACACCAGTTTTAAAATTTAGTACAGGAGCCAAATAGTTTTGCGTTCAAAACAATACATCCGCTTGGTCACTTCCTGCGGAGAAGACTGAACATACCTTGAGTTTACGTATCCCTTTTGCTGTACAATATCGAGTGCTGCTTGAATATTTGCCGTACCCAAAACTGAAATCGAAATCCAGTCAAACGTGAGTGTCTCTTTAAAAGGCCTGAGCTTCGCAAAGTTCCCCCGCTAGAGGGCGCCACCGAGCAAGCCTGGCCCGGAGTGGAAAACAAAGCGCAACGCGCAGCCTCCAGCCAGCAGAGCGATTCCGAACGAACGATCGTTCGGTCGCTCTGTCTCTCTCGTATCCCTGCGGGACGCCCCATGAGTGCGACAGAGACAGAGCGACGAAAAGGACTGTGCGGAATGAGTCTGTAAGGAGCCCGCCGAGGCGTTGCACCTGATTTCTGACGCCACCTCGCGCCGGGACGGCGCCGCAGCACAGTGGGCCAGAAGACCGGCCTGGCGGACAAAACTCTAGACGCGTTTTGAGCTCCAGAGTCGCTTAACAGGCCTCGAACCGAACGTGTGATCCCACCGATGGATTCCTCGTTCGGAGAGCAGTCCATTGGTGGGGTCACACGTTTGGTTCGAGTCTCATTTAGTGACTCTGGAGCTCGAAATACGCCCGGGATTATTTCGGCCGCCTCCATACCGGTCTGCTGGCCCACTGTGCGGAGCCGTGCCGCTCAAACCTCGTTCGTCATCACAGTGTAACGGCGGTCTCGCCTCGTGACTGACACTCACAAACACACACGCACGCACACACACCGTACTCCACCGGCCTCACGGGTCGGACTGATGAACAACAAGAGGCAGAGGCGTCGGGAGACCGGCTGGAACGATTGCAATTTGCGTCCTGCCGGCGGTCCTGCCCCCTCCACGTCTCAACTCCATTCAACAAAGTGCGCAGTGCAAAAACATCATGGACCGACGGGCTAGCATGACCAGAGTAAAACGACGCAAGCACCCGAGCGTCGAACTGGTTCACTCCGCATACACACAAAAAGTCTTACGAAGAGAATTGGCACCGTTTCTTTATAATACCAAGAATTTTATGCAAATGTAGTATGGAGACATCTATCCTTCGTAATATGGCGCTTTCTATCTGTACGGTACAAACAAAAGACAAAAAATATTTGTAATGTAATAATGTAATAAAACCAATCAAGTTTTGCACATATTTTTTCGTACGCTTCCTCCAAATCCACTGTAAGAATTCTGGAGTGTAGGAACGCCTCTTCACTGCTGTGCTTGCTATCGCCACTGAAAGTTGATGGTTGAGAATTAGTGCCATCCTGGGGGTAAAAAGAAAAAAGTTTTAACTCACTATGACGAGAAACAAATGTCTCGCTATTACTTAGAACCAAATGTCTCCGAAAGATGTGGCAAGAATCGAATTTGTCTCGAAAATATGGCAATAATTGCTTGTAGCAGCCGAACTAGCGGTAAAGAGGTGGATGGTGGATTGCCAGAAAAAGAAAGACACGTCAGAGGACAGGCATTCATGCAGGCATCGCACCAACAAACAAAAATGACCTTGGTGGAAATAAACTGCCCACGGCGCGGGGATTCGAGCCCGCTTCCCGGCGACGCCCGCCTGGAGTCTATCGAGCTTGATGATGTGTGCAGCGCGAGGTCCCGAGGGGCCCGCGTGGGGCCAAGGTCATTCTGGCGGGCACCGGGCGGTACCGGGACAGGCAGCCCAGCAGCCAAGCACAGCCGGCATGGCGTGGCTGCGCCCGGCGGATAAGGTTAAACGTCGCGACAGGCGAGAAGCGAGAGGCTGGAAGAGAGTCGGAGAGAGAGAGAGAGAGAGAGAGAGAGAGAGAGAGAGAGAGAGAGAGAGAGAGAGAGAGAGAGAGAGAGAGAGAGAGAGAGAGAGAGAGAGAGAGAGAGAGAGAGAGAGAGAGAGAGAGAGAGAGAGAGAGAGAGAGAAGAAGAAGAAAAAGAAGAAGAAGAAGAAAAAGAAGAAGCGAGAGGCTGGAAGAGACAGACGGGAGGCTGGAAGGGAGAGGCTATGGAAGATAGGCGAGAGAAGAGAGTTGGGAATAGAGAGACGGGAGAAGGAAGATAGAGACTGGAGCAGAGGCGAGAAGAGATTCGGCAAGAGAGAGACATGGGAGACATGAAGAGAAAGAGGCTAAGAGAGATAAGAAGAGAGGCTG
Source organism: Stenchaetothrips biformis (assembly GCA_030522485.1). NCBI lineage: Eukaryota > Metazoa > Arthropoda > Insecta > Thysanoptera > Thripidae > Stenchaetothrips > Stenchaetothrips biformis. Next base: position 4,890,412 of record CM060097.1, on the reverse strand, counting down.
GAAGAGAGGAGAGAAGAGAGTGTGGAAAAGAGAGGCGGGAGATTGGAAGAGAGAGAGAGAGAAGACTGGCAAGAAGCCGCAAGAGACGGTCGCCGCGTCCCTAAAAATCAAGCACATAGGACGAAGCAAAGGACCGCCGAGTCCTGTGTGTTTGTTGGGCGCTGCAGACTGATTCTAAACAAGAGTCTCTTTCTTTCTCTCTCTCTCTCTCTCTCTCTCTCTCTCTCTCTCTCTCTCTCTCTCTCTCTCTCTCTCTCTCTCTCTCTCACTCACACTCTCACTCACTCACGGCGCGCACTGATAGAAAAAAGTACAGAAATTACACGGAAAATGTATGGTCAATTTTTTACCTGGACTGTCCGTACCTTGCGAACCACGGAGGTTCTGTACATGTTTTCTGAAGCAGTTTACATGAGATCCTTATGGGGACCACAGAGAACCAGTACGGAAGATCCGTACCTTTTCTGTACCCCATTTTCTGTACATTTTCCGTATCAAAACACGGAATTTTTTGCAGTGCGTCCCGCATGGGTGCGAGAGAGACAGAGCGACGACGTCACCGCCGCTACGGTCGTTTTGACTATCATCGGGCCGCGGCTCGGCAGCCTTTAGCTACGGCATGCTCACGCCGCGACCTGCGGACAGGGTCAGGTTTACTATCACAACACCGTAAAGCCCGCGACCATGTTGGCCCGGGTTAGCGCCGACACTGCCGCCGGCTGTCCAGCAGTCTCTCTCGCACTCGTGGGGCGCACCGTGCTCACAGTGGGCCAGAAGACCGGCGCAAGCGGCCAAAACTCTAGACGCGTTTTGAGCTCCAGAGTCACTTAAGTGCCAGCACTCGAACCGTGTGCACCACCAGTTGATTCCTCGTTCGGAGAGCAATCCATTGGCGCGGTCACATGTCCGGTTAGCGACTCTGGAGTCCAAAACCCGTCCGGGGATGGTGACCGCCTTGAACGGTCTTCTGGCCCACTGTGCCGTCGTGCCTCGGCGCAGGTGCGAGAGGGACGGGCCTGGGCGGCGGGGCGGTCGGGATATGAGCGCCGCCATTGTCCGCCTGGAGTCCGATGGAGCAGCCCTACAATGACGCCGGCAATGCGTCGCGGGCATACAAAGGGCTGGAGCCGGCCTGGCTGGTGGGGTGCCAGCCCAGGCCGGGGGGAGAGAGAAGTCTGCGGTTCGCGTCCCGTCGGGGCCGAGCCAGAGAAACGGCCCGAACGCCTTGTAAAGTAACAGGAAAATAAGGGATTAGTTAGTTGGGCCAACTAACATGTTACTTTGGCTAGTCGGCACAACTAATTCCCTTTCTTTTTTTTTCGTGTATGCCGCGGATCGTTTAGTGGGGTCACACGTTCCGCTCGAGTCCCATTTAACGACTGTGGACCCTATAACGTCCAGGGTTTTGGCCGCCTGCGCTGTCTTCTGGCCCACTGTGCCTGCCCACTGTGGCTGCCCACTCGGCCGGGCTCTCCGGGGAGAGCGCGGCTCGCCAGGGATGCTGCTTGCAGTTGAAAACTCATCCGCCAAGTGACCCTCTCCCCTCTCCCCCCTCCCATAATTAGCGCGCCAATTAATTCAGCGCAGACCATCAAAAATGGGGCAGCCCGGGTTTGGCGGCGGCACGAGTGCGGATTTTAGAGACGCCCAGCCGAGTAACTTTGCCGCAATTTTACCGACGCCCCCGGGGGAAAGTTTAGAAGCAGTGGTGTTGGAATAACGGAAAATTAACCGAGCTGAGAGGCGGCAGGGCGGGGAGAGATCACTGCTGAATTATTGCCGGAGGTTGGTGTAACGAGCAGCCAAGGCTGGTTCCGTGCCGTGCTTTAGTCACTGACTCTCCCGCATTCGTGGGGTGTCCCACTGGGGTTCAAGAGAGGCAGAGCGAAAGGAGCTGCCATACAGTGCCCAGACCGAGAGCACTGCAAAATCCACTGTGTACTTAGTACGCAGAGTCCCAGAGTCGCTAAATGGGACTCGAACCGAGTGAGACCACCAATGGATTCTTCGTTCGTAGAGCAATTCATTGGTGGGGGTCACACGTTCGGTATATGAGTCCACTGGTGAAACAAAGGCATAAAAATTATGCCCTTAAAGGGCGTTAACGATTTACGCCCTTAAAGGGCATAAATCGTTAATGCCTTTGGGAAGGGCATTAAAATTTTGCTTGAAATTCCCTATACCATTTACGCCCTTTCCAAGGGCATAAAATGAATTATGCCCTTGCAAGGGCGTAAAAGAGTATTTATGCCCTAAAGGGCGTAATTTTTATGCCTTTGTTTTACCAGTGTCCCGTTCAGCGACTCTGGAGCTTAAAACGCGTCTATGGTGTTGGCCGCCTGTGATGCCGGTCTTCTGACCCACTGTGTGTCGGGCACTGCCGGGCACCAGGTGGTGGCGAGCCAAAGTACACCATACACTATGCATGGAGTGTGTTGCACACCGCGGGTTGCACCCCCGGAAGGACCGGAGAAAAGTGGGAAAAAAACGCGTAGGCGGGCGGCCAGGCGTGTGCGACAGAGACGGAAGAAAGAAGCAAAGGCAGGAGGCCCAGCGTGTGCGACAGAGGCGACGGGAGTGGGTGCACAGTGGGACGGCGGGGATGGTGCAGCAGAGGTTGCTAATTAACTGGTGGCGTACCGAGTGGCTGCGGTTGCGAACGTGAACACCTGGCTCGGCGCCGCGCGGTAGGCGGTGCGCCACGGACTGTGCCGTACTACGATGCACAGTGGGCCAGAAGACCGGTGGAGGCGGTCAAAATCCCGCACGCGTTGTGAGCGCCAGAGTCGCTAAATGAAACTTGAACCCAACAAGTAGTGACCTCACCAATGGATTCCTCGTTCGGAGAGCAATCCCTTGGTGGGGTCACACGTTTGGTTCGAGTCCTGTTAAGTGTCTCTGGAGTTAAAAACGCATCTGGAGTTTCGGCCGCCAGCGCCGGTCTGGCCCACTGTGCCATGCAGCGGGAAGAAAAACCAAACACCAGAAACCAGAGACAAAGGAACCGCAAGCGCTGAAAACGAAATCGCGAAGGCACATAACGACGTGAAGGGCGGCGACGGCGGCGGTAACAGGTGTTGAGGAGCCCACGACGGCAAGGCGGCACGAAGACGGCCAGCAGCAGCGCTGCAGCAAAAATAAAGGACCCAAAAAAAAACAAAAGGATGGAATGAAAAAGAGCTCGGTGAGGGGGCTTGCCAGTGCCGGCGCCAGGGCGGGGGTCCGAAGAGATTTTGATCACGTCGCGCTGCCGCCGCCGCCCCACAGGCACCTGTGCCGTGCGCCGAGGGGCTCCTCGCGACATGACAGGCTGCGGGGAAAATGAACGACCAGGGTCGCGGATCTTGTCATGCCGGGGATGGGAGAAGGGGAAACCCACTTGGCCAGAAGACCGGCGGCGCAGGCGGCCAAAACTCTAGACGCGTTTTGAGTCGGTGATGCGACTCGAACCGAACTTGTTGTCCCACCAATGGATTTCTCGTTCAAAGAGCAATGCATTGGTGGGGTCATGAGTTCGGTTCGAGTCCTGCTTGGCGATTCTGGAGCTCAAAACGCGTCTATGGAGTTTTGGCCGCCTGCGCTGGTCTTCTGGCCCACTGTGGGAGGGGATCGTCCGCATGCACCCAACGCCGAACGCTCGCGCTTCGCCTCAGCGTGCTCCACTTCTCATTTTGTGTCGCCTCATTTTGTCGTTTCCATAAAGAGGGACGCGCGGATCGATCAGGTGGGACGAAATAACGAACGAAAGGCTGTTGAAAGAAAAAAAGCGCGCGCTGCAACAATAATTTGTGGAACAGAGCAATAACCAGGCGGTGGCTGCGGCGGCTGGGCCATCATTAAAAACAATTTCACTCGTGCAAGGGCGGACCGTGCGCGCAGCTGCTGCACAGTGGGCCGGAAGACCGGTGGAGGCGGTCCAAATCCCGGACGGCTTTCGAGCTCCAGAAACGCTAAATGGGACTCAAACCGAACGTGTGAGCCCACCAATGGTTCGCTCTGCAAACGAGGAATCCATCGGTGGGGTCACACGTTCGGTTCGACTACTGTCTAGCGACTCTGGAGCTCAAAACGCGTCTCGGGTTTTGGCCGCCAGCGCTGTCTTCCAGCCCACTGCTGCGTGCTGGCCTGCTGCGCCCTGCCCGTCCGGCCCTTCACCCGAAGTACCGCTATCCTTCCAGACTAAAGTTACTTATGCGTTCGTCGGCGCGTTGATTGGGGTGGAAACACCTGCCTTCCCGCAGCAAATGGACGACCTGACCACCTCGCTGCAACCAGACCAGCCCTATACCTTTCGAGCGCTCTGGCAGAACCAAGACGGTGAACTTCTTGCTTCGTGCTTCAAATCGCCGCATGCGTCTCGGCGCCGCGCGCTCTGCAGCGCCCCTGCGGACGGCTGGGTAGGCCGGCCCGCCACACAGGCGTGCACAGTGTTGCCTACCCGCAGTCCGCAGGCGCTCTGTTGCTATTGACGGCTGGACCACAAAAATGATCCTGACCAGTGTGGCGATATAAGTAGGCAAAAATTCCCACGATGCACAGGTGTTGAAAGGGTTGTCTACCTCAGCCTGCCTACTAGACAATTTCTCGGCTCAGCTGACGAGATGTTGCCAAGTAGGCAGGCTGAGGTAGACAACTCTTTCGACACCTGTGCATCGTGGGCCTACTTATATCGCCACACTGATCCTGACTCTCCCCTGGATGGCTTTGTGAGTCGCAGTGAAGTAGATCCTTGCCGTGTACACGGCCGCATCTGGAAGAGTTATGATTCGTGCCCTGGGTACAGTGGTTGCTTGGTCGGGCGTTAGCGGACACAGCTGTCAGTAGCCACGGCCGCAGACTGGCAGCGAGGCGGGGCGGGCGGGGTGGGGCAGGGTGAGGCGGGGTGGGGCGGGGTGGGGCGCTGCAATATCGACTAAAGCCAGCCTCTGCCTCACGGCTCGCGCTCGTCACGGCATCTGCACCATTTTCCTGCCTGCCGCCTCAGCGCTGGTAAAATGTTCCGAGTTTTAAAAGCGCGCGCACTTTTTCGTACCGGCCGACGCGGTCGAGATCTCGAGGTTCACTTCGAGCGCCGCATCCCTGGTCCGCGGTGCCGAGCAGTGCCCTACAAGGCCTCCTAGTGGCCCTAAAGGGAGGTCCCCGGGCCGCCGTGAGAGCCTTTTTGACAGCCCTCAGCGTTATCAGCCAGGTCGGCCAACAGTGGGCCAGAAGACCAGTGCACGCGACCAAACCCAAGACGCGTTTTGAGCTCCAGAGTCGCTAAATGGGACTTGAACCGAACGTGTGACGCCACTAATGGATTGCTCTCCGAACGAGGAATCCATTGCTGGGGGTCACACGTTCCGTTTGAGACCTGTTCAGTGACCTATAGAGCTCACAACTCGTCCAGGGTTTCGGCCGCCTGCACCGCGCCGGTCTTCCGGCCCACTGTGCGGCCGAGGCACGTGCGCCTCATTTCGGCCTAAAGGATGCATCATGGGGGAGCAAGGCTTTTTTTTAAGGGCCTTCCGAAGTGCCGAAGGAGCCCAGCAGGAACCCGCAACGCGCACGTTTCGCAGATTTTGGTGAACACGGTGTAAAAATGTTATAGTTTGACCAATGAACCAGAGGGCTTACAAGCTAAATACAGGCGAGGATACAGGGGGAAAGGTATTTTGATCCCAGGCGCGGATCCAGGATTCTTTCAAGGAGGGGGTAAAGCAGCGCTTTTTGCCTACCAACAGGGGCAAAGTCTATATTGTTGCCTACCTTCCAGGCGGCCTATCTAGTGCCTAAGGAGGCAAGGAGTGCTCTGCCCCCCCCCCCCTCCTCACGGTTAAAACGGTTCCTGGTTTTCTCAGGAACTCCCTGGATATCGCCTACGTCTTTACTATGGGCTGCCTTCGAAGAAAGCAAACACGTTTCATTTTGTATTTTTTTTTTTGGGTGGGGGGGGGGTGAAAATTTTGATATTATTTTTCTTTTGGTTTTACTTTTGCTGAGTAGATAAGGAGCCACGCTCTGGCTTCTTTTGTGCCAACTTCTGAAAGAAAATAACAATCTTCGGGCACACTGCAATAATGCGCCAGCATTGGACTCCTCATTTCTTCGAGGATTTTCCTCGTCCGCTTTTGAATGAGAGAGCGAGAGAGGCAGCGACCACATGACTGTTAACGCTGGTAACTCGATCTGCAAGCACGACAGCGAACCAAAAAGAACGGGCGAAAGCAACAAAATAACCGCGAGAAACAAACGGGAGAAAGGAGGAGAAAAGAGCCGGAAAGTTTGATGCAACACGCGCGCTTTGCGGAGGCAAGGAAGCTGATCATTTCTAGAAGGAAGTGAAGAACAGGCATGAGACACGGCAAAAACGGTTCCTGGTTTTTCCAGGAACGCCTTAGAAATCGCCGAAGTCTTCACTATGGGCTACCTGGGGAAAACCAGCTATATTTAGCTCTTCGCCGAACCACTTCATGCTGTCACCAATTGAGACAGCATTTGTAATGCGGAATTGTCTCCCTTTCTTTCCTCAGTTAAATCGTTTCTGGGAGGAAGTGGCGAACAGGCTGGTTCCGCGATGGGGATGAAGTCGCCGTCGAGGGCCAGCAGCGCACAGTGGGTCAAGACCGGTGCAGGCGGACAAAATCCCGGACCGATTTTAAGTTCCAGTGTCGCCAAATGGGAGTGGAACCGAACGTGTGACCCGACCAAATGGATTGCTCTCCGAACGAGGAGTCCATTGAAGGGGTCACAGGTTCGGTGTTCGAATCCTATGAAGCGACCTCTGCAGCTCAAAACGTGTCCGGAGTTTTGGCCGCCTGCCCCGGTCTTCTGGCCCACTGAGTAGCGGCTCGCTGCCAGCGCTTTGACTCGCTTAGACTCACTCAGACTCACTCAGACTCACTTAGGCTCGCCTAGGCCCGCCAGGCCCTCAGCGGCAAGACAGGGTTCCATTTATAGAGGTGAAAAAAAAAAGTTAGATAAATCTTTCTATCTAGAGGATTATATAGAAAAGCTTTCTAGTTCAGATGAAAAGCAAGTTCAGGACAATCTAAAAGTCATTCTAGAATATACAAAAGAAGTTCTATTAAACTGAAGATTAATAACGCTCGCACAAAAGCCCCTTTTTCTTGCTTGAGTGTTTATGATAATTAATGAAATTAACGCATTGATGTAAATGAACACAAACTAACCTTTTGCTGCTGATGGATGGGCGGGGGACCAGCACCAGCACTGTCAGGTCAGGCGTCTGCCGTTAAATCCTTCGCGGCGGCGTGGTGGAGGGGAAGGGGTGAGGGAGCTCGCGGTTTGCTTAACGTAAGCCGAAGGGGAAGGCAAGTGGAGTCAAGAGGCCCATCGAGCCTGCCAAACCGTCGAGTTCGGGTTAGGGACGTCAGGACCGGGGCCGGATAAGGATTCTCGCGGCACGTTGTGGAGCCCACCTCGATACCGCCCGGCGGTCCAGGCTGGCTGGCCTGGCTGGCTAACCGTTCAGAAGTTCACCGGTTAATAAGAGCCCCGCCTTGCTGAGCGGCGCATAAGCGGATGTGCCTCAATCAAGACAGCCGCCCCCCCGCCCCCGGGGGGGGGGGGGGTCAATAACGTGACGAGCCTACACTGTTAAAAAAAAGGTTGTTCATCAACGACTCAGGAGTCGTGAGGTTTCATTACGACTCGCATTATTTTGAAACAATCCCATTGCAGAGTAGCTTTTGTTCTTATACGGGAGTTTTGTAAGACAAAAAATATTTTGTTTCTCTTGCTTCACACCTCCTCACCCTCTCATTTGTTCCAACTATATGGTACAATAACAACAAAATAGTTTTGATGCGAGCAACATTGTTCACCAACAACTCATTATCGTACACCAACAATCTCATCAACAGTGCTCATCGGTCATCATCTTTGAATTATCTGGTTGAGCTTTGTCGTCCCAAAACAACAGAATTCGCTTAAAAACTAAGAGCATTGTTCACTTACAACCACTATCGTTTCATATCATGGGCTCGTATAATGAGTTATCACAACTTTCTCGTTCATTAACGATAGGTTTGCTTGGATGTGAAAAGTATCGTTCACAAACTACCTATTCGTCAATGTCATATAATTTCTTCTTTGATTTTCTATTTCTTTAAAACTTGTATCTTGTATGATGAGTTTTTCACTTTGAAGGGAGAAATGTAAATTCAATATAAAATTATTGTAGTTTTAGAGTAATAACAAATTTGCTCACTCTTTTACGGTAGTTTTGATTTGGAACTGGAAATGTTGTTTCAAAACAATATAACTTTTAGTATTGGATGGGGGCTTTGTGCAACAACCGATACCTCCTAACGAGAAACCTCCTAACGAGAAGCGCGTACCGGGACCCATGCCAATGTATAACCGCTTACCGCTGCAGGCTTTCCTATGCTGGTAAGCGGTTATACATTGGCATGGGTCCCGGTACGCGCTTCTCGTTAGGAGGTATCGCAACGTTATTCGTTGGAAAACAGAAGTATTGTTTCAGTACAATATATTATTAGTTTTGGGTGCAAAGGAAAATAATTGTGCTTGGGAAAGAATGTTATTTCAAAACAAAACTGATGTAATTGGAAGAATAGTATGTCGTTCTAAATCAATACGACAAGGTTGTTAACAGACAATCATGTTGTAGGAATATTTGTCGTAACGGAACAACAATTTTTAACAGTGTCTCTCTCTCTCTCTCTCTCTCTCTCTCTCTCTCTCTCTCTCTCTCTCTCTCTCTCTCTCTCTCAAACACACACACACACACACACACACACACACACACACACACACACACACACACACGGACGCACCTCTCCGCACCACGCACACTCGCACACCCACGCCGGCCAGGTAGGTCCCCAGGCTCAAAGCTCGCCCAAGGAAAACACGGGGCTGCCCATTTATTCAGAGACATGCACGGCACGGCGGCTCGGCTACGACGACGGGGAGAAAAGAAAATAGTAAAAAACAACATCAACAGTACAAGGTGCACGAGGGGGAAAAAAAAGGCAGAACAGAATGTCGCAACGTTTTTCTCACTACATGCACTGGGCAAGCGAGTGCCGCGGAGGAAGCTGACAAAATAGCCGTACTTTTTTCACGTCGCGTGTCCGAATAGATATGAGCCGGACCCGGCCCGAGGGAGGGAGGGAGAGAGAGAGAGAGAGAGAGAGAGAGAGAGAGAGAGAGAGAGAGAGAGAGAGAGAGAGAGAGAGAGAGAGAGAGAGAGAGAGAGAGAGAGAGAGAGAGAGAGAGAGAGAGAGAGAGGACGACCCGGGGCACAAAGGGAGAGGGTGTCCGGCACAAGGCGAAACTTTTATTGGGATAGGATTGGGCGCTTGTGAAGAACTAATCCCTTTTTGTGTTATCCCCTTACAAAGTTTAATGCCTTCGACGCCGAGCTTAATTTCGTCCACTTTCAGATTCAAAGCGAATTTCTTCTTTTTCTCCTTCAACCGCGAGGCCTTTCCACAGTGTGCCAGAAAACCGGTGCAGGCGCCCAAAAGTCGCGGCGCGATCTGAGCTCCAGTCTTGAGTCGCTAAATGGGACTCGAATGAACCGAGTTAACCAAACGTGTAACCCGTCCGATGGATTGCTCTCCGAACGAGGAATCCATTGGTGGGGTTACACGTTTGGGTCAAGTCCTGTTTAGCGACTATATGGAGCTCAATACGCGTCTAGAATTTTTGGCACCTGCGCCGGTCGTCCGGCCGGCCCACTGTGCCTCCCGCTAAACCGTGCACGAGCGAGAAGCGCGCGCGAGGGCGAGCGGATTCGAGGATGGAATCCAAAGTATTCCCGCGCCGCAAAAAAGGGATCTCCCTTGCAAACTCCACCGCCGACGAGCCACGCGCGGCTTATACACACCACGCGCGGTCCCCCCCCTTTCCCCCTTTCTTTATCTTTTCCATTCTGTCAGACTGTTTTGACACACTCCCTGTGTGACGTAGAGAAATCCCATTAAGACGGCATTAGCGCCGCTGTGCTGCTCCCTATGCGCCGCTGCCTCCTTTCTTCTAACGTTCTACCCCCCCCCCTTCCCCTTCTACCTCCTCCGGCCCCTCCCCGAACCCCCGACCCGCTCTCCCTCCCCCCTCCTACTCCCATCCTCGCAGCACTCGGTCAAAGAGGACGGCGTTATTGTGTGGCGGACAACCTATCTCCGGCCTCACGCGCTGGGCTGGCTGGCTGGCTGGGCCTAGGGCCGGGCGGCGTGGCAGGCAGGCATCGTCTAATCCACTTTGAGAGCCTCTTTCCTTTCCACCCGCCGCGGAGTGTTTTTAGACTAGAACGGCAGTAACGCGCGGCGCACAGTGGGCCAGAAGACTGGCGCAGGCGGTCAACACTCTCGACACGTTATTGAGCTTCAGCGTCGCTAAATGGGACTCGAACCGAACATGTGACCCCACCAATGGATTTCTCGTTCGGAGAGCAATCCATTGGTGGGTGTCACACGTTTGGTTTGCGACCCCATCAGCGACTCTTGGCTCAGAACGCGTCCAGCGTTTTGGCCGCCTGCGCCGGTCTTCTGGCCCACTGCGCGGCGAACGAAAGGGAAAACGGGACGAAAGGCAGACAGTTTTCACACTGTGTGCGGCGCAACCACACGCAACGGCCACACGGCACCGATGGCGAGGCCCCGCCGAGGGCGCCGAGGGCCCCACCCCTTCTGACGCTGCACCGTGTGTCAGGTGCTCTCAGCATGGACCGTCCCAGAGGGTCATTTTCGTCGCTCTGTCTCTCTGTCACTCATGGGGCGTCCCGAATGGGTGCGAGAGGGACAGAGCGACGAAAACGAGTCTCGGAATCGGTCAGCAGGTGAGGCAGAACAAAATGAGTGTCGAGAGGTTCGCTCGTTGACGCGTCACAGCGGGACACCGAGAGCGGCTTACTGTGGACCAGACGACCGTTGGAGGCGGTCCAAATCCCGGACGGGTTTTGAGCTCCAGAGTCGCTGAATGGGACTCTAACCGAACGTTTGACCCCACCACCCACCAGTGCATTGCTCTCCAAAAGAGGAATTCATTGTCGGGGTCACACGTTCGGTTCCGAGGGGGTGACAACTCATATATTACCTCGTACGCGGTGGCTATATTACCTGTACATTACCATGTAATATATGCATATTTCCACAATTTTGCATCTATATTACCCCTATATTACTATATATTACACATATATTAACTATATTACTGGTAATATACGTATACTCCCTCGTATGCGGCAAAGGGGAGTTGTCGACCCCTCGTTCGGTTCCAGTCCTGTTTACCGACTCTGGTGCTCAAAAGGCGTCTGCAGTTTTGTCCGCCTGCGCCGGTCTGGTCCGGTGCGTCCGTCTGTCTGTCTGTCTAGGCTGCTGGGTCCCGAAAAACTCGGCGAGGGGAGGGGTGGGCAAACGGGGCGAGTCCCATCGCATTGCGCGACGTGACGGGCGTGACAGGCATGTCACGTGATACGTGCACGGACGGGCGGGCGATCACGTCCTGGGCGGGGCCTGGGCGGGGCCGGGCCGGAGCGGCGGGCCGACTCCCAACAGGTCGCTCTGTCTCTCTCGCAGCCCCACGCCGCGGCCCGGCGAGAGGGACAGAGCGACGCCGTGTTCGGAACGGAGCCGCGCCGCTGTCAGCCCTAATTGCGGGGCGCGTCGCAGGGCCGCCAGGGGGCAGCACCACCGTCCGCAGCGTGAAACTGCGAAACACGAGCTTGACGACGGCTATGACGTCTCGGTGTGTGTGTGTGTGTGTGTGTGTGTGTGCGTGTGGGTGCGTGTGTTGTTCGGCGCGCCTGAGTCTAATGCGCGCGTCCGCGCAGACAGACACTTCCCAGGGTCAGGGTGAGTAATCACCGGCTGGGCGACAAAGGGCCGGAAGTGAAAGATAATGTGCGGCGTCTCGGCGGCGTGTGTTGGCCGCGTTGACGGCGTGCTTGTTAATGGCCACACACGGGTCGCTCTAATTTGGGGCTCAAATGTCATTTTCGCTGTTGGAGGCTGGCGGCAGGGGCGCACAGTGGGCCAGAAAACCGGTGGAGGCGGTCAAAGTCCCGCGCGAGTTTTGAGCTCCAGAGTCGCGTAATGGGACCTGAACCGAACGAGTGACCACACCAATGGATTGCTCTCCGAACGAGGAATCCATTGGTGGGTTCACACGTTCGGTTTAAGTCTTATTTAGCTGGCCCGGTCCCTCCCTGGCAGCCCAGTAAGGTGAGTCCGAAAAGTGCCTTGGTCACCCTGCCTCTCTCACATCCCTTTGGAATAGCCCCGTGAGTGCGAGAGAGAGAGAGAGAGAGAGAGAGAGAGAGAGAGAGAGAGAGAGAGAGAGAGAGAGAGAGAGAGAGAGAGAGAGACGACAGACTGTTCCGTTGCTGGCACGGGGCTCCGCCTTGGGCTCGTCCTCGAGGACGACGCGCGGCGAGGCTTCGACAGCCTGCAATGGCCCACCAAGCCAAAATGTTTTCGCTGTTTTCTTTTTTTCTTTTTTCTTTCGTTGATATGATTTTTGTGGAGAGGCTGGCGTGCAGGCAGCGGGGCCCTGACGGCAGTGGGGCCGCTGTGATTGGCTGCTGCAGTGGAGTGGATGACGAGCGAGGGGGCAACCACTGCGTAATCCTGTGTCCACTTCAGTGAAAGAAAAAGTGAGTTCTGAATCTGACAATATTTATATCACATTAAAGGAATGCCTTGAGAAATTCCGCGAGCATCTCTCGACATGCGACAAATGCTCCACTCTCAGCGCGTTACTGACTTTTTCCTCATTAACTACGTACTCGTTTAAGCAAACATAATACTTATTTTTTTTTAAGTAAGTATGACCAATTTGCTTTGTAAAATTATTAACAAACCAAATTGTCAGTACACTACTTAACAATTCATAAGTAGTTCCTTAAGAAACGGAAACTACGTATTATGGTTGCCCAAAAAACTTTGATAACTATTGACAAATTAACCAAAAAGTCAGCAGCGCGCTGAGAGTGTCTCAGATTCAGAACTCATTTTTTTCCCCTGTGTACCCTTGAGCGCCTGAAATCCCTTGTAATCCGAAACCTTCCCCCGGCAAGGCGAAGGGGCGTAATATCCGGACAAACGCTTACAAAATCCGACGAAATATCTTCCCTTCAGACATCTTGTGTACCCAAACATCAAAAGTGGTTGCCCCCTCGACGGCGTGGGGGCGCGAGGCTGGCCGTGGGGCTGCTGGGCGCATTAATCAAATTACTACCGAAATCCGGGTGCCGTGCCGGCGTCCGCACCGAGCCTCACCTGGTCCCGGCCGCCGATGAAGGATGGCCCGGCCGGGGAGGACGACGGCCACACTGCGAGAGAACGTGTGAATAGTACAACAAAAGTACAACAAAAACTGTACAATAAAAGTACGACAAGGATTGTAAAAAGTACAACGAGAATTGTAAGAAACACAACGAGGCCTGCACTGCACGGCGCTCGTCATGCCGGTTCCATTGTACTTTGTACAACAATTGTTGTACAATAAATTCCTGATGAAAAATTGGCCAGGTATTTGTGTATTTTCGCTGTAGTTTTTTTCTTGCAGTGCACACGACTCGTCACGTCCCTTGGTTTCGGGTTTCCCCGGGTTAGCTAGCGCACAGTGGGCCAGAAGACCGGCGCACGCGGTCAAAATCCTGGACGTGTTTTGAGCCCCAGAGTCTCTCTAAACAGGACTCGAACCGAACATGTGACCCCAGCAATGGATTCTTCGTTTGGAGAGCAATCCATTGGTGGGGTCACACGTTCTATTCGAGTCTCATTTAGCGACTCTGGAGCTCAAAACGCGTCTAGAATTTTGGCCGCCAGCGCCCACTGTGCAGCGCGCTTGCGACTACCCAGCGACCTTGCCAACTTCCGCAAAAGTCTGCTCGACTGCTTCGACCACTCCTCCTCTAGGAAATATGGTGATAACGCGGTCCCCCCGGAATACATTAGGTCGTCTAGACGCGAGCGTAAGTCGCCCAGCGTTAAGCACACACTGGGATCGCGGAAAGGGATCGAGGAATAGGGGGAAGGAATAGGGCATAAAAGGAGAGGAGAGGCTCGCTCTCCCTCTTACTCTTTCTCCCCGCTCACGCTCTTCCTCTCGTTCCCCTCTTCCTCTTTCTCTCACTCATTATCTCTCCCCCTCTCCTTTTTGTCATCCCTCTCACTCTCGCGCCCCCTGTCGCTCTCCCTCTTGCTCCCCACCTAACTCTTTCTCTCACTCATTATCTCTCCCTCGCTCTCCTTTTCGTTCTCCCTCTTCCTCCCTCCATCCTCGCTCTCACTGTCCCCCGTTGCCCCCGCGCCGCGGCCCGCCCCCTCGCGGCCGCCGCGCCCCCGAGCCTGCGCGTTGCCTCACCGCCCCACCCCACTGCGCGGCGCTGCGCCCGGCCGCGCGGCAACCCGGCCACCTCCTCGGCGAAGCTGCGCGCCGCCCAACGCGGATCCGCGTCGGACTCTCCCTCCTGGAACGGAGTATACATCTCTCCCGCCTGTACCGCGCGCCAGGCCACAGTGGGCCGGAGGACCGGTGGAGGCGGTCCAATTCCCGGACGGGCTTTGATTTCAAGAGTCTCTAGGACTTGAACCGAACGTGTGAACCCAACGAGCAATCCATTGGTGGGGTCACACGTTGGGATCGAGTCCTGTTTAACGACTTTTGTGCTCAAAACGCTTCTCGAAAGTCGGCCGCCTCCACTTGTCTTCTGGCCCACTGTTCAGGTCAGACTGGCGGCCGGCCCTCCCCATTCTCTTCCCGGTGTCGCGATCGCTGCGCCGGCTTAAGGCCGGGAGGGGGTAAGCTTAAGTCGGCCCTTTTAAGCCGCTGGCTTGGCTTTACGCCCCTCGCGCGGGCCGGGCCGCAGCGCCGCCAGGAGGTAGGCAACCCGCTGCACGCCACGCCGGGGGAGCGGCGCTCCCTGGAAGAGGAGAGTTAGCCGCGGAGATTAGGGGGAGCGAGCCGCGCAGGGCGTGGCGGGGCGGCGTGGGGTGGGGCGGGGCGGGGTGGGGCCCACCACCCACCGCACCGCCTGCCTGCCCACCCATCGGCCGGGGCTGGCGGGCCTCACGTCCGGGAGTGTGTGTGTTGATCAATAAGAGTGAGACGGCGCATCGACGGTGACCTGGAGGCCTAGGCCTGCGGGGCCAAAACGCAATTAACCCGTTATCGGGCCGCCATGCCACATCGCTGCAGCCTGCTGCGCCGGCTCGCGCCGCACAGTGGACCGGAAGACCGGCGCAGGCGGCCGAAACTCTTGACGCGTTTCGAGCTCCAGAGTCGCTTAGCAGGAATTGAACCAAACTTGTGACCAACAATTGATTTCTAGTTCGGAGAGCAATCCATTGGTGTGGTCACTCGTTCGGTTCAGGTCCCATTACGCGACTCTGGAGCTCAAAACTCGCCCAGGACTTCGAGCGGAGAGCAATTTTATTGGTGGGTTGTCACGTTCGGTCCGAGTCCCATTTAGCGACCCTGGAGCTCAAAATCCGTCCAGGATTTTGACCGCCTCCACGTAATCTCTGGCCAACTGTGTGCCGTCCAGCCTCGCGTCCAGCTATGCCGAACAAGGGCGTGCTGTGGGCGTGCGGGTCTGCTATGCTCGGCTACAATTTTGGCATCCTGGCGCGTTTCGACGTCGGGGGAAGCTACGCGCAGCAGTTCCTAATTAAGTTGGAATTGGCAGGTTGGACTGCAGGGGCCGGCACCCACTCCACCCCGCCCCGGCTGCTGCCGACCGTGTTGTTGTTCCCGCAGCACAGTGGGCCAGTAGACCGGCGCTGGCGGCCCAACCTCAAAACGCGTTTTAAGCTCCAGAGTCGCTAGATGGGACTCAAACCGAACGTGTGACCCCACCGATGGCATCCTCGTTCGGAGAGCAATCTAATGGTGGGGTCACCCTTTCGTTTCGAGTCCCATTTAGCGACTCTGGAGCTCAAAACGCGTCTGGAGTTTAGGCCGCCTGCGCGGGTCTTCTGGCCCACTGTGCGCAGCCTCCCCACCCTGAGTGGTGCGCACGGTGCCGCATCCCCTCGACGATTGTTATTTTTCTGGCCCACGTGCTTCCGGCCAGATTACTCCCGGATTGGAGTGGACTGGAGTCCCGCACGTGATTAACGGCCACCGGCACGGGGGACAGCGGCCCGGCGGACGGACGGACGGACGGACAGGCAGACCGACAGCACACAGACAAACAGACAGACAGACAGACACAGAGACAGAACGAAAGGAAAAAGAAAGAAAGAAAGAAAGAAAGAAAGAAAGAAAGAAAGAAAGAAAGAAAGAAAGAAAGAAAGAAAGAAAGAAAGAAAGAAAGAAAGAAAGAAAGACGTGCTTGGCTGAGCAGCGTGGCGTGGCCAGTGGGGCAAGACATTAGGGGATTATCCTTCCTGCTGTGGAAATCATTAACTCTTGACGCTCTGTTTCATTCACGGAAATGAAAAAAAAAAAGAAGAGAAAAAATAAACAAAAACAAAGGGAAGAGGTAATTTGTTTTCTTGTCCCGCGGTGGACACTTTGCCGACTAGCTGTCCTGCTGTCGTCCTTTGTTGCCAGGCCCTGCAATCCCTGAACCCCGCCGGCCCGCATTGTCCGCGTGGGCGGGCAGCCCACTGAGCGCGCGGTGTGTTGGTGCGTCCGTGCGCGTGTAGCGGTCCAAGTTGACATGATTTAACCTCGCGCCCCTTTCCGGCGCGCTGTCAGTGCTGGAGTTGCGACACGCCCCATCCCCCCCAACCCCCACCCCCTCCTTCTTGAAACCACAGGTGAGTCGCAGGGTCGCCCTGTCGGCAGAGAATGAGTAAAGTTTGTTGTCTGTCCGAAAGTCCAGGTGAGGCGGGGACTGGGCAGCGGCAGCGCCGCCGCGCCCCGCCACGCCCCGCCGCGCCCCACCACGCCCCGCCGTGCCCCGCCGCCCCGCCACGCCCCGCCCCGAGCCGGCGGTCATTCCTCGGCAATAAAAGTGCCCGTAAAGCGCATTAAAGTGGCGCTGGACGTAGAGCGCACAGCTTTCATTCCGAGGAGCCATAACGGCCACTGTTGTTGTTTTGATGTGCACGCGAGTTGGCAGCACTCCTCTTCCCCCGTTTTTTGCGTTCCGTGCAGAGTGGTGGGCCAGAAGGTCGGTGGAGGCGGTCCAAGTGCCGGACGGGTTTTAAACTCCAGATGTCGCTAAATGGGACACTGCAAGAAACAGTGCGAAGAGTACAACAAAAACTGTACGATAAAAGTACAACAGGGACTGTAGAAAGTACAACGAGAATTGTACGAACCACGAGGCCTGGACTGCACAGCACTAGTCATGCCGGTTCCATCGTACTTTGTACAACAATTGTTGTACTTTGAAAGGACAATAAATTCCTGGTAAATAAATTGCCAGGAATTTGTGTACTTTCGTTGTGGTTTTTTTCTCGCAGTGGACTCGAACCGCACATGTGACTCCACCAACGGATTGCTCTTCGAACGCACAGGTGTCACACGTACGCCTCGAGTCTCATTGAGCGACTCTAGAGCTCAAAATGCGTCCAAGAGTTTTTGGCCGCTTGCACCGGTCTTCTGGCCCACTGTCCCGTCGTGCGTTCCGCGCTGCGGTTTGGCAACACCGCGCGGCCCACCTGTTATCCCCCGGCAAGATGGCGAGACGGCACGGCGCCTCGGAGAGGTCCGCGGCCATCAGGGCGTCGAATCGGGACGGAAACCAGCGGGGCGGAACGCGGCCGGGGACTTTGAGGCGCGCAGCGCAATCACCGGCGCCGGATCGGGGGCGAAATTGGACCAAAATCAGGCGGGAGGATTCGGCGGTGTTTGTCTATTCCCGGGCACGGCCGGCGCATAGTGGGTCAGAGGGCCAGAAGACCGGCGCACAGTGGGCCAGAAGACCAGAAGACCGGCGGCGCACACTAGAAGACCGGTGCAGGCGGTCAAAAAGACGCGTTTTGAGCTCGAGAGTCGCTCCAGGACTCGAACCGAGCGTGTGACCCCACCAATGGATTCGTCGTTAGGACAGCAATATTTTGATGTGCATTCTAAGCCTCTTACTGACTTTATTGTCAGTAAGCAGGTACCATTGCCTAAAGCAATAATATTTAGTATTTTCTTCTTAGATACGTAAAA
Source organism: Stenchaetothrips biformis (assembly GCA_030522485.1). Lineage (NCBI taxonomy): Eukaryota > Metazoa > Arthropoda > Insecta > Thysanoptera > Thripidae > Stenchaetothrips > Stenchaetothrips biformis. The sequence continues at coordinate 4,872,322 of CM060097.1, read as the reverse complement.
TTTACTTCATGTACTTATTTAGGAAATATTTTAGTCAATAAGTACTAACAAATATGTAAATAATGATTACAAAAGCAAAAAGGATGTTTTATTGTTGCACAAATTACTGGAGGTGCTACTAACAAAATGTCAATACCATATACTAAAAGTCAATTTCGAGTCTGAGGGTGTGGCCAGACGCTCGAGTCCTATTTGGCGACTCTGGAGCTCAGCACGCGTCCAGGGTTTTGACCGCTTCCCATGGTCTTGAAGCCCACTGTGCGGCGGGCCGCCGCCTTCGCATAAGTCCTGCACTCCACACTCACTACTCCTCCGCCCTGCAACTTTTCTCATTCCGCGCAGTGACAGCTCGCCTGCTTGCAGCGCCGGACTGGCCATGAATATGCGAGCGCGTTCGCTCCAATCATTGTCGGATAAAAGCGAACTCGCTGCTGCCCTAGGCTTCAAAAGGGACGAGCTACAGCGAGCGAGAGAGACCGAGAGAGAGAGAGAGAGAGAGAGAGAGAGAGAGAGAGAGAGAGAGAGAGAGAGAGAGAGGGAGAGAGAGAGAGACAGACAGACAGACAGAGAGAGAGACAGAGACACACAGACATACAGACAGAGCGCGGCGCGTTTCTATTCTTTGGCCAGGGCTAATTTCAACAGCGAGGACCGCCCTGCGTTTTCCGCGGCGCTGCAAAGTGGGCTAGAAGACTAGCGCAGGCGGACAAAACTCTGGACGCGTTTTGAGCTCCAGAGTTGCTAGAAGGGACTCGAACCGAACGTGTGTCCCAACGAATTGATTGCTCTCCGAACAAGGAATCCATTGGTGGGTTTACACGCTCGGTTGCGACCGTGGGGCTAAAACAACGCGTCTAGGCTTTCGGCTGCGCCTGCGCTGGGCTTCTCGCCCACTGTGCGCTGCCAGCGCCAGTGTAAATCAGCACTGTCTCTCTCGCACTCATGGGGCGCTCCGCAAGGGTGCGCACGGTCCCCGAGGAAAAGCCCAATGAGTGCGAGAGAGACACTAGAGCGACGAAGCACCGTTTCGGAATCAGCCTGCAGAAGTAAATTTCCGCCCGCCGGGTCGTCTAGTCCGGGGAGGCACTGATCGGCCCGCGATCAGGCAGGATGAGACAAAGCGGCAGAGCGGGACGTGGCCCACTGTGCAAGTCGGGGCGGCGACGACGAAGACGGCAGCGACGGAAACGACGACGACGACGACGGCAACGACGACGACGACGACGGCAGCGACGACGAAGACGGGAACGACGACGACAACGGCAACGACGACGACAACGACGACAAAGACGACAGCGACGACGACGACGACAACGGCAACGACGACAAAGACGGCAACGACGACAAAGACGGCAGCGACGACGAAGACGGGAACGACGACGACAACGGCAACGACGACAAAGACGGCAACGACGACAAAGACGGCAGCGACGACGACGACGACGAAGACGGCAACGACGACGAGAGGGACGTCAGCTGTTGATGGGACGACTGCTGCCTCTCCGGGGCTGTCTGGGCCGAGGCAGCACCCACTAATGGATCGAGACGGGCAGCGCGGCGCACGACAGCGCCCTCAGCAGCACTAGCAGGACACAGTGGGCCGGAACGACCGTCGCAGGCGGCCAAAACTCCAGATGCGTTTTGAGCTCAACAGTCGCTAAGTGGGACGAACCGAACGTGTGACCCTAGCAATAGATCGCTCCCCGAACGAGGAATCCGTTGGTGGTGTCACGAATTTGGGTCGAGTTTCATGTAGCGACGCTGGATCTCGAAGCGCCGCTAGAGTTGCACCGCTCTTCTGGCCCACTGTGGTGGGTCATTCTTCGCCGATCGATGGCGTCCCGTCAAACAGGGCGGTGGGTTACGACGGCGTCACCGGCCGGCAAGCACTCTGACCGTGCCTTTGACCGGCGACCGGCGGGCCGGGCCGGGCCCGCCGCCGCTGGGGGAGTCGATTCGACCCGGCCAGCCCTGAGGTGCGCGTGGTTGTCAAGGGGCCGCGCATGGTGAAGAGAGGCCTCTCGTACCGGAAGGATCGACTTCGCGCCTTTCTTGGCTCTATAGAGAGGCTGAAAACATCAAATGCAGGCAACGTCTTGTAAATCAGCCCTTCTGGGTTCTGTCTCTCTCGCACCCCATGCGGAGCGGTTCACGGGGGCACTGAGAACACCTTACAAACTATTTTAGGCCTTAAAAAGAAAAGCAGCTTCTTATAACAAAGTTTTTTGGACCTACATTAGCTTACAAAGAAAACACTTCTTAATTCACGAACTATTTCTTCGTATAACAAAGTGAATTGGTTTGTATTATGTATTCTTAAAATACTTTGTAAGGTTTTACGCGTGTGGGAGAGAGAAAGAGACAGACGGCGCGGCGAAACCGCCTGCAGTGCTGCAGGCCGGACGAGCCGCGGAGCGGAGCGCCCGAGCGGGCCGGGGTAGGCACCACGTGGCGCGGCCGTGTGGGCGGGCAGCCTACCCCGGACTCTGCGGGCGGCTGCTGCAGGTCCTGCCAAGAAGAGGGAAGCGGAGGGAAGGGCGCACAGTGGGCCAGAAGACCGGCGTAGGCGGCCCAAACTCTTAGACGCGTTTTGAGCTCTAGAGTCGCTAGACAGAACTCGAGCCGAACGTGTGACCCCAGCAATAGATTCCTCGTTCGGAGAGCAATCCATTGGTGCGGTCCGTTCGGTTCCGGTCCCATTTTGCGAATCTGGAGCTTTAAACGCGCCTAGAGTTTTGGCCGTCCGCGCCGGTCTTCTGGCCCACTGCGAGGCGGGCAGCACCAGCACAGGGCAGGGAAACAATGCGCTGCACGGTCGCGCGGAACAGCATTGCCTGCCTGGCAGTGTCCTGGCAGTTTCCTGGCAGTGTCTTGGCTGACAGTGTCCTGCCTGACAGGGTCCTGCCTGACAGGGTCCTGGCTGACTACACCAGCGGTTGCATTAGCAGAGGCTCAAGAAGCAGCAGTTACAGCTGCGTCTCCTTCTCTCCTCCCCCTCCCTCCCCTCCTTCAGCAGCAGCAGCGGCGGCGGAGCCTTGCGACCAGACTGCACCGCACTGCAACAATTGTTGCCGCCGGAAGTGGTTCCGGCACCAGCTTGTTCGGCGAGGCGTGCCCGAAAGAAATTAGAAACCGGGCAAGTTTGTTTTGCCATGAGGGATTTTCGTGACGTGATCGGCGACAGTTTATCGGTCAGCTTGCTGAGCGGAGAGCGTTCCCGGCAAGGCCCCCCACCCCCCACCCCCGGGAGTCTGGAGGAAGCGGGGGCCCCTTTGAACCAGACTCGGCCAGCCGCTGACGTTTGTGTTGATTGCTGGGAGCCAGGACCCTCTGAGTGGAAGTTCAATGGCAACTTCGGAAAATGGAAAGGACGCGGTCCAATGGAACGAAACAACAGAATGACGTGGCAGGAAGGGGCTTGGTTAAAGGAGGCGGCGAGTAGGGGGGGGAGGGGGCAGCGCAAATGGCCGCCGGAGAGAGAGAGAGAGAGAGAGAGAGAGAGAGAGAGAGAGAGAGAGAGAGAGAGAGAGAGAGAGAGAGAGAGAGAGAATGCGAGGGCGGGAAAGGGGGGGTGGGGGCTCCGTCATCTGCTGCTGCGGGAGTTTCGCTCGACAAACTTGCGTCCGTGATGCAGCACTGGCGACGCCCGCGCAGTTTATCAGCAATCATCTATCTCATCATCGTGAACCGGGCCAACTTTTATACGGAGGCGATCGGGACCAAGGCGGCGCGCGGCCTTGGTAATCTTTGCATCACGTATCGCACCAGATGGGGGTTGTGGGTGGCTGCTGGATGGGGAGGGGGGTGATTCAACGAGTCACGAACAATACAGCAACTGCTGGCGGAAAAAATTGGGGCCGCCTAGTGCGCAACTACTGAGCGCCTTTTAAAAAGCTCCCCCGTCGAGTGCTCATTCACTGGGCGGGCAGCTCGGTGGCGGCGGCGACGCGATGCACAGTGGATCAGAAGACCGGCGCAGGCGGCCAAAACTCTAGACGCGTTTTAAGCTCCAGAGTCGCTAAATGGGACCCAAACGTACGTGAGACCCCACAAATGGATTGCTCTCCGAACGATGAATCCTTGGTAGGGTCACTGGTTCGGTTCGAGTCCCATTTGGCGACTCTGGAGTCACCAAACGCGTCGAGAGTTTTGGCGCTGGTCATCTGGCCTACTGTGTGGCGGCGACGTGGTGCGACTCTCGGTGCACACCGGCCACGGAGGAAAAAGAAAAAGGGGGGGGGAGCAGTGGTGCGTCAGTCAGCTCGCAAACTCACTCTCACACACCTAATTAAGTAGTGGCTATTATACGGCTGCGGTGGACCACACAGGGTTTTAATGTGATGTACAATTTTGTGCGAGACGTTTCAGTTTTTCCTGCAGACGGACTTTTCGTACGATTTCCGCACGAAAAACTTGACATATTTACTCATATTTGCACGCGATTTTACGCGAAAATGTGGATAAATATCTCCATTTTTTTCGCACGAAAATGGTACGAGAAGTTCGTCCGCACGAAAAAGACTGCGACGCCTCGTACAAAATTTGGACAAACACATTTAGTGTGCTCGCCAGGCACTCGAATTAGGGTGGGAAAGAGACAGAGAAAAAAAAGAGACCGGACATTTTCATCTCTCTTCTCTCCAGCAGCAAGGACTTGCGCGGGGCTCCGCAGGAAATTTTGTGAGCAGCGCTGCGCCGCACTCTTATCTTGATTGTGAGCATCGCACAGAGGGCGTGCTGCTTGCCTGCCTGCTTGCTTTATGGGGTGCCAGCAGCGTCGTGAGCCCAACGCCCACAATTTTCAATCCATTTGCTGCGAGGAAAACTTTCAAAGAGCAGATCAAGGAGGAAGGGAAAGTTCCACTTCTTGTGTGTGTGTGTGTGGTGTGTGTGTGTGTGTGTGTGTGTGTGTGTGTGTGTGCGCGCGCGCGCGCGCGTACGCAAAAAGTAAAGGGAAAAAGAAAGACAACTAGCGACGCAGGGACGCGCTGCGCGTACTGCGCGTGTCCTTTCTTTTTTTTTTTTGGGGGGGGGGGGAGGCGAATTCCTACCATTTTCGCATCTCTGTTCCATCAGTCTTCATCTTCATCAAGAAAATTACACAAAAGCTTTTCGCGACCCTTTATCTGCGTCCTGCGGGTGCGGAAGTGGCCGCGACGCGGGGAGGGGGGGAGAGAGGGGGGGAGAGGGGAAGGGGAGGGAAGAGGGAGGATAGAGGAAGGGGAGGGGAGATGGGAGGGGGGGGGGAGGGGGGGAGAGGGGAGGGGGGGCGTCGGGGCGTTGGTTTGGTAGGAATAGGGATCGGGAGGGGGATGCGAGGCAGGCGGATGTGGGTGGATATGGGCTGGTGTAGCTGAGTGCAATGCCGTGTTGGGTGTGGGCGCCTCATACTGTAAGGTGACGTGAGGCGCCGCGGAATAAGTGAAGTCACGCAAAACAGGCCGTGTCGCCCCGGCCGTAGGCACGCACGGACACTCTCATCCTCATCCTCCAATGGGCATTTTAGTAATATTCACTAACGTTTACAAATTGATAAAATAGTCAATAAAACAAATAAAAATGTTAATATGCTCATTAATGTGCACAAACGTCTATCCGTCATTAAAGAAAAACTCAATACGAGTCTGAAAGTGCACCCCAACTTCCTGTGAAAGGCTGCACCAACATATAATGGTGGAGATTTTTGTCCATCACACGAAGGAAATTGGACAAAACATCCATAAGGTAATGCATTTTCAAAAGGTAAGTTACAAAGTTGGAGCACCGTTGGAGAATACTTACTATAAGACACTTAGAGGGCGGAGAGTAGGCCGTCATGGTCCCCAACGCCAAAGAGTACCCACTCTCCGAATATTATTTTTCATTTTATGGCTTTCCTCACAGTGTTGGTCGAGAAGTCCCGGCTAGCGCTAAGGGTAACGGCTGCCGCCTCGCGGCTAACAATCAGAAGGCGGAGGCGCTCCTCTGTGTTGACCTTCGACCCTCTGGCTTGGGTGAATGTTGGGCGCGGGCCAAATCCAGCATCCAGCACCCCGCCCGCCGGGCCCGCCGCCGTGACGGCCGGGTGCAGCCACGGCCGCCGCCGCGGGCAGGGAGGCAGGGTGCCCCCGCGCCCCCGCGCCGCCCCCCACAGTGGGCCAGAAGACCGGCAGGCGGCCAAAACTCTAGACGCGTTTTGAGCTACAGAGTCGCTAAACTGGGCTCGAATCGAACGTGTGACTCCACCAATAGATTCACGGTAAAAACGGTTCCCGGTTTTCCCAGGTCGCCTGTAGAAAAGACATAGGTATTTCCAGTGAGTTCCTCACTGGTGAAACAAAGGCATAAAAATTATGCCCTTAAAGGGCGTTAACGATTTACGCCCTTAAAGGGCATAAATCGTTAATGCCTTTGGGAAGGGCATTAAAATTTTGCTTGAAATTCCCTATACCATTTACGCCCTTTCCAAGGGCATAAAATGAATTATGCCCTTGCAAGGGCGTAAAAGAGTATTTGTGCCCTAAAGGGCGTAATTTTTATGCCTTTGTTTTACCAGTGCTGGGAAAACCAGGAACCGTTTTTACCATGATTCCTCGTTCGGAGAGCACTCGATTGGCGGGGTCGCACGTTCGGCTAGGCTCCCATTTGGGAACTCTGCAGCTCGGATTTTGACCCTCTTCACCGGTCTTCTGGCCCACTGTGCGCCCTGGCCTGCTTTTGCCGAGGCGACACGATGACGCGAAAACTATTCCTCGAGGAAGGGGCTTCGCCGGCCGGGCTTTTGTCCGCCATGAATTACAGCGAAGCAGCAGCACTGCGCCGTCCGCGTCCTTGAGTCCTGGGGCGGCCACCCTCTGAGGAATCAGTTGTTAATTAGGTCCTGTAGGACGGAGCACAGTGGGTCATAAGACTGTTGAGGCGGCCAAAATTCCGGACACGTTTTGAGCTCGTGAGTCGCTAAATGGGACTAAAATCGAACGTGTGACACCACCAATGAATTGCTCTCCAAACGAGGAATTCATTGGTCGGATCACACGTTCGATACGAGTCCCATTTAGCGACTCTGGAGCTTAAAACGCGTCGAGAATTTTGGCCGCCACAACGGTCTTCTGTCCGAGGGGGCAACCACCCAAGAAATCATGTGTCCCCTTAGGCGCCGGAAATCTCTGGAAATCGGAAATCGTCCCCCAAAAAGGCAAAAAAAAACAAGCAAATTTTGGGCGTAAAATCGGTCGAAATCTTGCGAAATCCGTAGAAATCTCTTCTCTTAAGAAATATTGTGTCCCTAAACATGCTTACTGGTTACCCCCTCGCTTCTGTCCCACTGTGCGGAGACGGCCAAGACGGAGCGGAGCAGGCGACGGACAAGGCGGGGTGCCTACCTCCTGGATCACTGATTCCGATGACCTTTTCCGGCCCAGGCCAGGCAAGCACGCACAGTGGATCAGATGACCGGCGCAGGCGGCAAAAACTCTAGACGCGTTTTCAATTCCACAGTTGCCAAATGGGACTCGAACGGAACGTGTGACCGCATCAATGGATTGCTCCCGAACGAGGAATCCATTCGATTCGGTTCAGTTCGAGTCCCGCTTGGCGACTCTGGAGCTCAAAACCCGTCAGGGACTTTGACCGTCTCAAACTGATATCTAGCCCACTGTGCCATGCCTTCTGTCTTTGTTACTCTTCCTCGTGCCGTCTGTTATGAGAGGCCATAGAATCGCATAGAATGGCATACGTCATGAGCGTTCGGCAGCGGCACGTTCCGAAACCCGGAGCCGCCCTCATTTGCCGATAACTTTGCACAGCGCGCAGCAAAGTTATCGTCCGTCCGGATTCCTTTGTGGCGTAATTGCGGCCCTCCAGGACTGCAGGCAGGCCGGCACGCCCGCCGTACGGGCGCGGCGTTGCGAAAGCCTCGCGCCCTCTACAGGACTACGCAGGACTGAACCGCTCCACAGTAGGCAAGAAGACCGGTAGATGCGGTCAAAATCCCGGACCGCGGTTTGGAGCTTCAGAGTCGCTGAATGGGACTCGGACCGAACGTAAGACCCCACCAATGCATTGCTCTTCGTACGAGGTATCCATTGGTGGGGTCACCCGTTCGGTTCGAGTCCCACTCTAAATGTCTTACTTTGAAATTTGACCTATGTTATGCGTATGTTACAGTGAATTCGGCGCAAGCATAATACGAAGCAATATTTCTTCGTAATACGAATCTTTTGAGCTTTTTCATTGTAAGATACAAAGAAAAACCTTCGTAATACGAAGAAAAACCACCTTCGTATTATGCTTCCGCCATTTCCTTCGTATTGGGAAATTTCTTCGTGAGACATTTCGAGTGCCTGTTAAGCGACTCTGGAGCTCATAATGCGTCTAGGAGTCCTGCACTCTCAGTCTCTATACTGACTTTTTTGTCAATAGGTATGCAGTAAACGAACATTTACTATTACCACAGAAAACATAATTAGTCTCTACAGAAAAAAAAACCCAACAAACTTACATAAAAGAAGAAGTAGAAAATGTTATCAGTTGGCCCCAGTAAAAACATGTAGAGAAAAATCACTGTTATCTTACAGTGCAAATATTGTGTTGTTACAGAATAATTTTTCTTTACCTTATTGAAAAGCAACACTATAAAATGATGTGAAAAATTACTGTGTTGTAGATAATTTAGAAAGTGGCGGACCGCCTCTTGAAATAAGAAGCTGTTTCTTTATCCCATGTATTGAGTTGGTTCGGTAGGTAAGTGGATCAGATGGTGGGATCGCGAATCGAAGGTTCAGGGATCAAATCTTCACAAACACCAGTCAATCTTTTTACTCTGGCATTAGTTTTCTGCAGACTACAGAGAAAAGTCAGAGCTTTCACTGCAGAAGGAAACATTTCTTCACTGTAACAGAAGTTTATCTTTTCTAAAAATACCGTAAAATCCATTCACTCTGTTAGATATTATGTACTGGTAAAAAAACATTCCCAAATGTCTCTCAGTTGTAAAATATATTTTCTTTAATATTGAAAATATAGTCTAGATGACTATAGAAAACTCATTCGACAAATCAAAATTGTAACGGAAACCTCCCAAGTTTCTCTGCGGTTGATGACTAAAATTACTTTATGTACAGTCAAAATATTATATAATCACTATAAAAATATCTTGATTTCTGTGCTCAAACAGTAAATGTATACAAGTATTATAGTATATTCAGTCTGTAACTACGTATTTTCTATCTTAACATTGTCTGTTTTCCATTGGGATTATTCTTTGTAAGTTACCGTAAAAGTTTACTATATTACAGTAACGCTTAAAAATCACTAAGCCGCAGAACAAAATTTCTATAAAATGGAAAATAAAATCCATAGCAGACTGAGAGTGTGTTTAGGGACCTCTGGAGCTCAAAACGCGTGTGGAGTTTTGGCGCTCTAGAAAACCCAAGAGAGTGCATGGCATGCTCCACCTGGGAGTATCCTCAAAGCACGCTCCACCCTGGAGCATGCTTGCCTTGCAGGCACTATCTAAGATGAAGCGTGGTTTTTCATTGATGTGGAGCATGCTTGCCATGCATGCTCCAGGGTAGAGCATACTTGCAAGCACCTTCGAGGGTGGAGCGTGCCTGGAGGTTTACTCCCAGGTGGGGCATGCCCTGCACTCTCTTGATTTTCTAGAGAAGGGGTGCGAGAGACAGTGCGAGGGAGAGTGCTCTGAATCAGTCCGGCCGGGCCATTGTTTTGCGCGGCCCGCGATACGCATCTTTCTGTTCGCGAGGTCCGCGAAACTGCTCCGTGCCGCCGGGCGGCCCACTGTGCGCCGCTAGGTCGGCCGCTTCTTCCTCGGGCCAACTTCTTGGCTGCTTATCAAGGAGCAGGGCTGGGAGGCTGGAAGCGGCGCCGCGAAGGCGAGGCGGTGCTTTGTTTTTAGCCTCCCAGCACGGTGCCGCAAGCACGTTGCAGTAGCACTGAGTGAGTTATGGCCCGCGGCTCCGGGGCTTCGGCATTCGGGTTTCAGCTGTTTGAGCGGTCGTGCTGGGTGGAGCGCACAGTGGGCCGGAAGACCGGCGCCGGCGGCCCAACACTCTAGACGCGTTTTGAACTCCGGAGTCGCTAAACAGGACTCAAACCGCACTCTTCTCCTTCGAACGAGGAATCCATTGGTGGGGTCACGCGTCCGGTTCGAGTCCCATTTAGCGACTCTCGGGCTCAAAACCTGTCCGGGATTTTGACCGCAACTACCGGTCTTCTAGCCCTCTGGCCCACTGCGGAGCAGACGGACGGGCGAACGGACGGACGGACGGACAAGCGGGTAGACAGACCGACAGACATACGAGCGGAAGGCATGCGAACGGATGCACTTCGGAGTCTCTCCCTATAGAGACTATAGTAGGTGCGCTTCATCGTTCTGTCTCTGTCGCACCGCCACGGGACGCCCCGTGAGTGCGACAGAGACAGAGCGACGAGGCGCTGTCCAGCCCACTGTGCTGCGCACCGGGCCGGCCAGCTGAAGCTGCACGATAAGGGCGCTGATAAGCGCACGCGCTGCGAATTAGGGCCCGGGGGGGTGAAAAACAGCTGCTGCGCTGTTTTGGCGCGAATCCGCGCCGCGCACTCCCGCGCCAAAATGGATGTTGTTTGTGAAATTTCTTGAGGGGCTGAAGAAACTTTGCCACTTAGCTTTCGTTTTCACCTCGTCCGGTGGGGAGTCCACGCAAGGCCAGCCGACCTCCTGGCGCCTTGGCAGGGGAGATTCTCTTACTGCCCTCTTCTCTGGTGAAGATTCTCTATATTGTAGTGGTGCAGCTGGATTTGTAACTTATACACAGCAAACCTAACTACCTTCTTAGCGTTGAGGGGTTGTTTAGATTGATGGACTTAAATTGATGGAGTAGCAATTAATGGTTCAAAGGTTCAAGACAGACTGACGTTACAGAGAGTGGGTATACACAGAGCTAGACATTGGAGTATCGTGCAAATATGAGCCAGGGTGGGCAACCTTACAACACTTAGCACGCACTTACAAATGCGTGCTTGCAAGTACACACTTACAAACGCACGCTTGTCCAAGCACGCACTTATAAATGCATGCTTGGCAAATACAAACTTATAAATGCATGGAGTTATACGGCGCCGAGCATGCTCTTGTAAGTGTGCACTTGCTAAGCATGCATTTGTATGCTTGATCAGCCAAGCATACATTTGTAAGTGCGTGCTTGGCCAAGCATGCGTTTGTAAGTGTGAACTTGCAAGCATGCATTTGAAAGTGCGTGCTAAGTAGACAGTTAGGTTTGCGGTGTACCTCTGAAAATTCATTGTACACCCAGAGAAATGAATTCTAGATTCTTGATCCTTTCAAGAAATGTTTCTTGATTCAAGAAAAAAATTCTTGGCTCAAGTAAAAAAGTCTTGAATCAAGAAATATTTCTTGAAAGGATCAAGAATCTAGAATTCATTTCTCTGGGTGTACCTTAGAAAACTGGTAAAACTAAAGCGTAGTTCTACACATAATTTAAGCACAGAACTACGCTTGAAGAAAGACCCTACGCCCGTTTTGAAGCGTACCTGCCCTTAGAGGAACTTGCCCGTGCACTTAAATTAGGGGGAAAGGAGCGCATGAGCTAATGCAGGCTCCCCGAAGGGCGTAGAGACTGTACGCTTCACGAAAGGCGTAATAATACGCCTTAGTTTTGCCAGTGTAATTGGTAGAACTTCTTTCGCATTATGGAGAAAATCTCCAACATGATAGGTTGGTGGGGCCCTACGACTGGTTTCGGGCCAAGGGTCGCGAGGCACGTACGGCCCGCTAGGCCTGCGAATGGCACCAAACCATCGATATACAATGCTTTACATAAACCTCAGTACGATACTAGAATTTAAGAACAAAGTTATCGAATCGTAACATTGAACAGGCTGCAACTACTGCTAAATTGACCAGGTTATTTCTCTAAAATGTATGAATAAAAATATTTTTAGTATTTTAAATCAAGTGTTTCTCTCTGAAGTTCAATGCCCACTTTAACGTAACAAAATTAGGGGGAGGGGTAGAAAGAATCATATGATCGGGGGGCCTTTGCGGCCTTATCCGCCGGGGCCTTTTGGGGGCCAGTCCGAATTTCTGAATATTTCAGAGTGTGTGAGAGCGTTGGAACCCTTCACCCCACCCCACACCTCAACGCTGCCGACCTTCAATCTCGCCGCGGGGTATCGCAGGTTAAGATCGTCCGCGTTCAACCGGGGGAAAATAACCCAAGGTAGAGAGCCGCCGCCGCCACCGAGGCCGCCACCCACTCCATGCCTACGGCTCCATCGCCTCGCGCCCCACAGTGGGCAAGATAAGGATTTAAAAATACCGGTAATAAAAAACACTTACTGTAAGATACGGTACGATTGGTATTTTACCGTAATATTACGGTATTTGTGGTAATTTTGAAAAAAAAAAAAAAAAAAGCCAAGTTTCTAGCGGAAACATCGGTATATACCATCTTGAAACTCAATTTACTTGATGGTTTGAAAGACGTTTAGCAATGATCTGTAATGCAAGAAAAGAGCGAAAACCAATTGCGTTACCTCAAGCTGGTCGCGGCATGCGTGGCCTGTTACGGTCATTTTTGACCTTAGAAAGTTAGACACTTCAGCTGGCTCCTACCGTTCGAAAATTCTTTGATAGGTTTCAAAAAGTAAAAGTTAAGCATCATTGAGAAAAGTCGATGTTTTTGACCGAAATTGTACGTTTTGGGCGCATTATGCTATGTTTTTTATTACCCAAAATTATTGAAATTACCCCACCAATGGATTGCTCTCCGAACGAGAAGTCCACTGGTGGCGTCACACGTTCGGTTCGAGGTCGGTTTAGCGACTCTAGGGCTCAGAACGCGTCATGAGTTCTAACCGCCTGCTCTGGTCCACTGTGCGCCCTTCGACGCGGCCCTCACCCGCCCAACGCGTCAACCCGGCACCAGCGGCAGCAGCGCGGTGCCTCCAGGGAGAATGACAAGTTCCAAACCGCACGCCCTGAGCCCCCTCCCCTCCACCCCTTCTTTCCCCCTCCCCTCCACCCCCTCTGCCCCCCTCCCCTCCGCCCCCGGGGCGTCGCTGCTTCTGGCTGTGTCCCCTCCGCATGAATATGTGATTCCTTGTTAACCGGAACGAACAAACGCCGTATATGGGTGTCGGAGCACCCCGAGCGCCCTTCCCCCTCCCCCCTCCTCCCCAGCGCAGCCCAAGCGCAGCGGTGGCCCGGAGTGGGGGCTCTAATATTTATTGCGTGTGGTAAGTGTGTGGTGACGAGGAGAGGGCGTATTCTGGCACTCGGCGCTTCAAGAAGAGGGAGGGGGGGCGCTCTGAAACTCTATGCTTTAGGAAGGGAGGTAGGGAGTGGGGTGACTGGGGGGCTAAGGGGTGCGAGGGTACTGGAAGGACCGGGGAGGGGGGGGAGGGTTAGACCGCCTGCGGGGGCCAAGGACGACGCAAACTCGGCAAACGTGGCATTTCCAAACTAACTAACTGTGTGTGTACACAGCACCACGTGTCTGGCCGTCTGACTGACTTCCCCCAGGATTGTTACCTCCGGCTCCAGCAGCAGGCTCCAGCGGCGGCTCCGCACAGTGGGCCAGAAGACCTTGGAGGCGGCCAAAATCCCGGACACGTTTTGAGCTCCAGAGCCGCTAAATGAGACTCGAATCTAACGTGTGTCCCCATTAATGGATTCCTCGTTCGGAAAGCAATCCATTGGTGGGGCCACACGTTCGATTCGAGTCCCATTTAGCGACTCTGGAGCTCAAAACGCGTCTAGAATTTGGCCGCCTCAACGATCCTCTGACCCTCTGTGCTCCGTGTGCTCCAGCGCGGCCGTGTATCGGATCAGCGGATTCCGCAGAGAGTGTTCGCCGCTGCTACGCTGCCGCACTGCGAGGATTCCTGTCAAAAAAAAGAGAAAATAGAACTGAAATTGAATTGACGTTTGCAGGATTCGAACCCCAGAGTAAGCAGATTCGGATTGGACGATAGCTTGATAGATGGCGGCCGGCTTATGCAGGGCATTTTATCTCCAGCCGAGAGGAATGGCTGCGCCGCCCGCCCTCTGGTTGTGAACGGCGCTGTCACTCGCACGCCCAGGGGGCTGCTTCCGAAAACGCTTCAGCCGCGCTGCCTCCGTCACACTGTGGGCCAGAAGCCTGGTGGAGGTGGGCAAAATTATGTACGGGTTTTGACCTCCAGAGTCGCTGGGACTCGAACGCGTGACCCCACCAATGGATCGCTCTCCGAACGAGGAAGCCATTGGTGGGGTCACATGTTCGGTTCGAGTCCTGCTTAGCGACTCTGGAGCTCAAAACGCGTCTAGAGTTGGCCGCCTGCGCCGGTCTTCTGGCCCACTGTGCGCCGTTTGGAGTCTCGGTAAATCGTGGCTAACTTGCTTGTCGCGTCGCATCGAATGGGTGACTGCAGCGCCCCCCGCGGAGTCGTCAGCGGCCGCGCCGCATCTTTTATGGAGCATGACATTGCCGTCAAGCAGAAGAACGGCAAGAGAAATCTGCTGGGAGGGCGCGGCGTGCTTCAGAGCTGCTTCAGGACGGCGCGAGGGGAGGCCGCAAGGTCGCCGATACAGAAGGAGAGAGAGAGAGAGAGAGAGAGAGAGAGAGAGAGAGAGAGAGAGAGAGAGAGAGAGAGAGAGAGAGAGAGAGAGAGAGAGAATGTGTGTGTATGGGTGTGAGCGTGTGTGTGAAGTGTGTGTATGTGTGTGTATGTGTGTGTATGTGTGTGCAGGTGTGTGCGTGCGTTTATATGTGTGTTTGCATCGGTTTGCATGTAGATTTAGCGGGACTGAGGCATGAAAGAAAATATAGACACGCTGTGAACATGTCTTCGGTCCTCGGGCTCTGGGAAGGATCTACTGTCCGAGGCGAGAATCACCTCAGGTCGAACGTACTAAAGTGTTTTGGGTTTCAAGCGTACAACCACAACCTTTTTAGTTGGTTATACGAAGAAATAGATTGTAAATTACGAATAAGTATTTTCTGTGTAAGCTGATGTATGCTAAAAATAGTTTCTTGTAGCAAGTTACCGCTGTTTGTAAGTCCGAAAATAGTTAGTTTGTAAGGTTTTGAGATTGCAGCTAGGCAGCGGCGAACAGTGGTGGAGCGAAACGCAATTCGCTACGTCGGTGTGGGCGGGCTATGCTGCGCAGCGCTGTGGTCCCTGCCCGCCCATGGCTGGCTCCTTTGAACCACTCCACTATTGCCGGTGAGGACCCACCCCGCCCCGCCCCGCCCCGCTACGCCCCAGGGCTGACAGCATCAAAGTAATCAGACCTGCATTCTGTCCCGGCCCAGATGACAACGGCACGCTAACGCAGTTGAGCCCACTGCCAGTGCCGTACGCTACATCCCGGTCCACTGGCCCTATGGCCACGCCGACGAAGCCACGGGTTCGAGTACCGGCGTGTCTGCTTTTCGGGCCGGCTCCCCGTCGTGTTTGACTGCCAGACAGCCCACCGACCGGACGAGGCCGGGGTTGTGGCCGCGCGTCGCCGCGCATATAAAGCGATACGACGCGCCGGCCGACGACGTAAAACGAGGAGAAACGCGAAACGCCAAACCGGGAGTAGTAAATATTTTATTTTCCGGCGCGCGGTCGGGGCGTCGGCAACTAGTGGCCGCGCCGTCGGCACTCGTTTTTCCTTTACTCGGATGAATAGATTCCAACTCGGCTAGCGAGAACGAAACCATTCGTTATTCCTGGACGCCAGCCGCCCGCCACGACCACGGTTCTTACACGGGGCGAGAAGACCGCTGCACACGGCCAGAACTCTAAACGCGTTTCGAGCTCCAGAGTCGCTAAATGGGACTTGAACCGAATGTCTGACCCCACCGATGGATTCCTCGTTCGGAGTACACTTCGAGTCTCATTTAGCGTATTTGAAAGCTCAAAACTCGTCCACGATTTTGACCACTTCCAACGGTCTTCCGGCCCACTGCGCAGCCGCGTGTGGGCCTGGTAGGCCTGCCTGGCCGACCCGGTGGCCTGCACTTACGTCCTTCCGCCTTGACGCCGTGCTTTTTCCATAAACTTGCCGCAGCCTCCATGTATGCATGCAGGCGGGAGGCGGCAGGGGGAAGCAACCCGTTGTAAAAGTTGGCGGTCGCGTTTACGAGGCATGACGCACGTCGCCGTCGTGGCCTCAGCCGCCTCCGGTCCAATACTACGCCAACGCACCGTGCGCCGCCGACCTCCGCGCCCCACCGTAGGTGCCGTGTACCGAGGCGGGGCGAGGCGGGGCGGGGCGGGGAGGGGCGGGGCGGAGTACATCCAAGCTACTTTCGCCACTTATGCATACATGGCTGTGTGCAGCCAGCCCCGCCGCCCGGGGCGCGGTGCGCGGTGCGGCTCGGCGGCGAGGCGAGCCTCCCAAATTGAGGTCGACCTTTTTCCTCGGCGTGCGTTCTTGTTTTCTTGCGGCCGAACGGCGGCCACGTTGCGGCACAGTGAGCCAGGCGGCCAAACAGCGGCCACGTTGCGGCACAGTGAGCCAGGCGGCCAAACAGCGGCCACGTTGCGGCACAGTGAGCCAGGCGGCCAAACAGCGGCCACGTTGCGGCACAGTGAGCCAGGCGGCCAAACAGCGGCCACGTTGCGGCACAGTGAGCCAGGCGGCCAAACAGCGGCCACGTTGCGGCACAGTGAGCCAGGCGGCCAAACAGCGGCCACGTTGCGGCACAGTGAGCCAGGCGGCCAAACAGCGGCCACGTTGCGGCACAGTGAGCCAGGCGGCCAAACAGCGGCCACGTTGCGGCACAGTGAGCCAGGCGGCCAAACAGCGGCCACGTTGCGGCACAGTGAGCCAGGCGGCCAAACAGCGGCCACGTTGCGGCACAGTGAGCCAGGCGGCCAAACAGCGGCCACGTTGCGGCACAGTGAGCCAGGCGGCCAAACAGCGGCCACGTTGCGGCACAGTGAGCCAGGCGGCCAAACAGCGGCCACGTTGCGGCACAGTGAGCCAGGCGGCCAAACAGCGGCCACGTTGCGGCACAGTGAGCCAGGCGGCCAAACAGCGGCCACGTTGCGGCACAGTGAGCCAGGCGGCCAAACAGCGGCCACGTTGCGGCACAGTGAGCCAGGCGGCCAAACAGCGGCCACGTTGCGGCACAGTGAGCCAGGCGGCCAAACAGCGGCCACGTTGCGGCACAGTGAGCCAGGCGGCCAAACAGCGGCCACGTTGCGGCACAGTGAGCCAGGCGGCCAAACAGCGGCCACGTTGCGGCACAGTGAGCCAGGCGGCCAAACAGCGGCCACGTTGCGGCACAGTGAGCCAGGCGGCCAAACAGCGGCCACGTTGCGGCACAGTGAGCCAGGCGGCCAAACAGCGGCCACGTTGCGGCACAGTGAGCCAGGCGACTAAAACTCTAGACCCGTTTGGAGCTCCAGAGTCGCTAAACAGGACTCAAACCGGCCTATGACCCTACCAATGGATTACTTGTTCGAAGAGAAAGCATCCCTTGGTGAGGTCATACCGAGGGGGAAATCACTCTTAAAACCTGTGACCCGACTATTACGTCTATAACGCTCTATTACGCCTCAAAATTTTAGGAATTTAGCCGAAAACAGACCAAAAAAACCCCTAAAATAGATCAAATTTGAAACATTTCGGCTATTACGCTACTATTACGCACACTATTACGCGTGCTATTACGGACAGAGTGACCCGACTATTACGCGAGTGCTTTCCCCCTCGGGTCATACGTTCGGTTCGAGTCCCATTTAGAGCTCAAAAGGGGAATGGAGTTTTTGCCGCCTGGCGCCGGTCTTCTGGCCCACTGTGTACCGTCAGTAAACGATGACTCCCCGAGGGGCCCACCACTCTAGCAATCCTGTGTACACTTCGTCCAGTAATCATCGGTGATCTCATGCCAAAACTGGATATTTTCGCTGTTTTTATCGGCTTTTGCGGGTTTTCTCATGAAAATAGGCTAAAAATGCTCTCAGCTGGCCAAAATTAGAGAGTTTTTTGAGATTTTAAGTAGGTAATCACTGGTAATCGGTAATCCTGTGTACACTCCTGAGCTGAGTGGTGGACCCTTCGTCACTCCCGCAGGATGATTCCGACGCTTTGTCTCTCTCGCTCGCGTGCGAGCCGCCCGCCGGGACGGGCGTGAAAGAGACGGATCGACGAAGCCACTGTTCGTGACCGGCCGGCGAGGGCCTGGGGGCTGCTTTCAATCAGGGCCGAGACGAAGAAGAGGTCTAATCCGCGTTAGTCACCAAGACCGCCGAGATCAGCCTCACGGCGAAGCGGGCGGAGCGGGCCCGCACAGTGGGCCAGAAGACCAGTACAGGCGGCCACAACTCCTAGACGCATTTTGAGCTCCAGAGTCGCTAAATAGGACTCGAACCGAACGTGTGACCCCATCAATGGATTCCTCGTCCGGAGAGCAACCCATTGGTGGGGTCACACGTTCGGTTCGGGTCCCATTTAGCGACTCAGGAGCTCAAAACGGGCCTAGAGTTTTGGCCGCCTGCGCCGGTCTTCTTGCCCACTGTGCCCCGGGCTGAGATTGGGCTGCCGGATCGCAGGCCTGCAAATCCGTCTGCCGGGAGGAGACGGCGGCGGCGCTGACAGACGTGGCGATTTGTCGCCGCCGCTCTCGTCAAGTCCGCCGTGACTGCGGACGACAGGTACGCAGCGCAGCACGGCCTTGGCCAGCAGCGGATGGATGACCCGTGTCGCCGCCCGGCCTCCCCTCCAGGGCACAGTGGGCTAGAAGACCAGCACAGGCGGCCAAAAGTCAAGACGCGTTTTGAGCTCCATAGTCACTAAACGGGACTCAAACCGAGCGTGTCACCTCTAGCATGGATCGATTCATCGTTCGGAGAGCAATCCATGGGTGGGGTCGCACGTTCGGTTCGAGTCCCACTCAGCGACTTTGCATCTCAAAACGCGTCTTGAGTTTTGGCCGCCTGCGCCGGTCTTCTAGCCCACTGTGCCGGGCCCCGCCGCGCCCGCCAGCACAGTGTACAGTACACGGCTCCGGAAATGACGTCACAGCCTTCTAATAATTAATAACCGCCCTAAGAAAGCCCTGGCGTCGCTGCCTCGCCCTGCCTTTCGGAGCGCGAAAAAGGGGGGTGGGGCAACGACACCTGCCGGGGGCGTATCATATTTTTACAGATCCCGTTTTCGCAAAGTTTGGCGCGCGCGGCCGTGTCCACTTCGTCGTCCTTCCTGTCCGTCGGGGGCGAGGCACGCGGGGAGGGGTAAGTAATGAGCTTCCACGACGGCGAGCGCGCGCGCGCGCACACACACACACACACTCACACACACACACACACACAGCACGTAGGTGTTGGTGCAGTCCTTCGTGGTGGTCATTCTGATCGATGGCCGCGGTGCAGCGATGGACACGTGACACGCTCGCGTGCCACACAAACACACACACACACATACACACTAAAACACACACATCACACTAAATGTTCAAGTGCTTTCATCGTCCATAACTATGGCCATATTTTTGCATACGTTAGCTATGTACAATTTAAATACAAAAATCGTGGACTCTATTTCCATATTGTGCTTTAAGCATCAAGAACAAATTTGGACGTAACTTTCTTATGCACAAATGTGGCAATATTTGTGAACAAAAAAGTCCATAATAAGCATTGGAGATTTCGGGGTGCAGAAAATTGCGCGCAGCCGGGCCAGCGCAGCGTTTTGCCCTTCGGCCAGCAATGCTTCGGAATGGATGGCATATATAGGCCGCCTTTCTGGAGTCCTTGTCCGGCCGATCCCATTTCACAGCGGCGTCCTGCAGCATATTGCCACACACACACACACACACACACACACACACACACACACACACACACACACACACACACACACACACACACACAACATAAAAGCGCGCGAGCGAGCACGCCCTCAGCAACACCCTAGGGCCCAGGGCACGCACCCTTTCCAGCCTTTGCCTTCGCCTCAGGTTGGGCAGGCGGCAGGTGGGACAGAAGAAGAGGTCCTTTTCCAGCCGAACGCCCCGCCCCGCCTCGCCCCACCCCGCCCCAGTCGGCCGCAAAGTGTCGAGGCGTTGCCGCGCGTTGCCGCCCAACAGGTCGGACGAACTGGTCCAAATCGGCGCTTCCGCCTGGATGGCTGCGCGTTGGCCGCGTCCGCGCACAGTGGGTCAGAAGACCGTTGAGGCGCTGAAAATCGCGGACGCGTTTTGAGCTCCAGAGTCGCTAAATGGGACTCGAAACGAACGTGCGGTCCCACCAATGGATTGCTCTTCGAACGAGGAATCCAATGGTGGAGTCACACGTTTGATTCAAGTCCCATTCACCGACTCTAGAGCTAAAAACGCGTCCGGGATTTTGGCCGCATGTGCCGGTCTTCTGGCCCACTGTGCCGCGCCGAGGACGAGTGAGGCGTCCCGTGTCCCCCAAAGGGTCCGCGCCGGTCCTCGCTTTATACCTGGACCGCGGACTCCAGGGCGTCCTCCGCGCTGACCCTGCTGGCCCACGGCAGGCAGGGTTAATGCCACAAGTTCCTCTCGCAGGTCACAAATTGGAGCTCGCCGAACATGCCTGCGCCTCAGCGCGGTGCTTACCTTCCGGGCCATCATCATCCAGGTGGAGGGCGCACAGTTTGTTGATTTGTTGTTAATTAACAACAAAATTTCTGACAGTGTGCTGGTCTTCTGGCCCACTGTGCGGCCCAGAGAGGGTGGGGCCGGCGCGCGTGAGAGCGGCCGCGGCTCCTTCGCTCCGTCTCCCTCTCACTCATAATGGCGCGTCCCACAGAGCCACTAACTGATCCTCCGGAATCAGGCGGCCAGGGGCAAACGGGGCGCACTCTTCCCCGGGAATAGAAAAGCACGGCGCTGCGTTTGGCGCGGTGTTTTCGTTTGGCCGCCCCCGGTCGCCGCCTCGCCTTGTTTATCATTTATCATCTCGCTGTTGCAATTTTTCTTCGGCGCCGCGCAGCGCGAGGCGACGCAAGAAGCAGGGGAATAATTAAATCGCTATTCGTGGCGCGGCGTGGCACAGTGGGCCAGAAGACCGGCGCAGGCGGCCGAAATGCTGGACGCGTTTTGAGCTCCAGAGTCGCTAAATGGGACTCGAACCGAACGTGTGACCCCACCAATGGATTGCTCTTCAAACGAGGAACCCATTGGTGTGGTTACTTGTTCGGTTTGAGACCCATTCAGCGACTCTGGAGCTCAAAACGCGTCTAGAAATTCGGCCGCCTAAACCGGTCTTCTGGCCCACTGTGCGTGGTGCGGCGAGGCGCCGCCAAGTGCTTCATGGTGGCCAATTAGTTTAACGGTTGTTTAATATAGCAGCTCAAAGGCGCCCCGGAAATTGAATTTCAGCGAGTGACGGACGGCGGAACCACGTGACCTGGGCCCACTAGGGCCCACCAGGGTTTCCTACGACGAAGACCCACGAGGGCCCACGAGGGCCCACGACCACGAGGGCCCAGAAGGGCCTCGCTGCAGTGAGCTGCTGTGTCGGCCAACGGCCTCGGCCAGCCACTTCAGGACTGTCTTTCGACGTCCTCGCTCGAGACCCACCTCCACCTCTACCACACAGTGGGACAGAAGACCGCCGCAGGCTGCCAAAAGTCTAGACGCGTTTTCGGCATTAGAGTCGCTAAACTAACAGGACTCGAACCGTACGTGTGACCCCACCGATGAATTCCGCGTTTGAAGATCAATCCATTGGTGGGATCACACGTTAGGTTCGATTCTCATTCAGCGACTCTTAAGTCTGAAGCTCAAAACCACTCATAACCCGTCCAGATTTATGACCGCCTCCACAGTTCTTCTAGCCCACTGTGCGTGACACTGTAGAAAAAATCCACAGGAAATAGTACGGTACAAAGCTGGTAGACAGCCTGGTTGCACCGTTCCTCAGTCAGCACAGTTTTGGGGGTACGGAGTACGGTTTTAGTAACATGGGCTCTTACGGGAAGCACGGTTTTTTGGTACGGTTTTACTGTACGCCGAGGTTACGGAATGACCGTACCTTTTCCCTGTGAAAAGTACGGCTTTTTTAACAGTGGACCTGGAGCGGACGCGCGAAACAGCGCAAAGATCCACGATTGCGAAGGTCAAGGGGAAGTCCGCCGTTCGGAAAGGGTATCCAACAAGCATACCGGAAGAAGACGGTTGCACGAACAGCACGACGGGATCGTCGGCGCACATATTCACATTCATATGGCAGCCTCGCGTTGCCGTTCACATTCGCCGTCCTGTCTCACTCCATCCCTCTCTCTCCGCATCCACGGTGCGGCGTACCTAGAGCGCTCTCCCGCTCAATCCTCATGCCTTAAACATTGTTTGGACGTGCGGTGAGTATGCCCAGCGCTCACCGAGAGCCGAGCCGAGCAAAGTGGGCCGGAAGACCGGCGCAGGCGGCCAAAACTCTACACGGGTTATGAGCTCCAGAGTCGCTAAATGAGACTCGAATCGAACAAGTGAAAGTGACCTCCAATTATAGATTCCTCGTTCGGAGAGCAATTCATTGGTGGGGTCACACGTTCGGTTCACGTCCCATTTAGTGACTCTAAAACTCAAAACTCCACCGGGATTTTGACCGCCTCGAACGGTTTTCTGGCCCACTGTACCGAGCCGGGCTGAGCTGAGCCGAGCCTGGTAATACGGAAAAGGAAATTCATGCGGTCCAAAAGCATACAGCCGTTTGACAATAAAACAGCGTTCCCGTGCAAACAGCGGGCGGCTCATCCGCGGAGATGTGAGAGAGAGAGAGAGAGAGAGAGAGAGAGAGAGAGAGAGAGAGAGAGAGAGAGAGAGAGAGAGAGAGAGAGAGAGAGAGAGATGAAGCTGCCCCGCGTGCGAGAGAGACATCGCGATGCAGCATGCTACCGCGTCTGCTGAAGGACAGAGGGGGAGTGTGTGGACGTTGGCCTGTATTAGCATGCCACATGTTTCAAAATATCGCCACCGGTCCAAGGCGTGCGAGAGGGATAGAGAAAAAAAAGGGAGAGAGAGAGAGAGAGAGAGAGAGAGAGAGAGAGAGAGAGAGAGGACGCGATGGCGTGGCATGAATTATTTATGTGATTGGACGAAACCCCTCAGCGCAGTTCGCCGTGACGCCGGCAAGCCTGGCCAGGGAAGCACTCCCGGTTTTAGCGCGCGCGGATTTTAAACGCGACCCATCAATGGGGGAGAGAGGGAGAGAGAGAGAGAGAGAGAGAGAGAGAGAGAGAGAGAGAGAGAGAGAGAGAGAGAGAGAGAGAGAGAGAAATTGGCAGAGTTATGGCTACGCGGCTCTCCCAGGCTCTCCGGCGTCGCTGAGTAGGGATCGATTTTTTTCCGTGCAATATTATATAACACATAAATAAAATACAAGAACATTCGAAAAACGAAAACATGCGAAAGTTACAGCCACAGTGAACCAGAAACTCGGCAAAAGCAGAGATAAATAATGGGGCGGACAAGTGTTTTTTATCTATATTTTTCTTTATTTATTCGCAGAAAATTGTTCCGTTGAGCATGAGGCCGGTGGTGTTAGTGCTGCGCCCCTGGAGGCCCTGGCCCCGGAGGAGAAGGGGGGAGGGGTCGGTGAAAGGGAGTCCCCTGCACTGCACGCTGCGACCATGGGACTAGCTGGGTCGTATTTCATTACACATCATGACTAAAATTGCAATGTTTTAAAGCATTGAATTTCCAATGTCACTGGGCTGAAACTTTCCAAATCAATATTCAGTATTGAGTGTTAAGATTATTCTCAAACTGACTGTCAATACTGGTATTGTCTTCCAATATATTGAGAAACTATATCGGTCAATATTGGTATCAGTTACTCAATATTATCGAAAACTCAATACTTAATATCAAGTATTCACACTATATGTTTATGTAGAATTTTGTACGTGGTGATGCATGATTTTAAACCTGCGTGACGTTTTGCATAAAATTGTGCACAAATTTGCATAAATTTATGCATTTTTACGCATAATATTATGCAAATTCCCCGCATGCACAAAATCGTGCAAGTGACACGTACAAAATTCTACATAAACATTGAGTGTGTTGACATTGGTCATGTATTATGGATGATATGAAATATTGTCTATTGATATTGAAATGGAAAAAAAAAACGCCCGGCCCTGACCAGGACTCAGGACCACATCTAGGACCCGCAGGACCAGCAGGACCAAGACCAGGGCTTAGGCCAGGACCAGAAGCAGGACCAGGAATAGGGCCAGGGCCAGGCTTAGCGTCGCGCTTTCAACTCGCTGCTGCTCGCCCTATAAAGCATCGTTATCTGGGCCTCTCTGTCGGCCTCCCTTTACTGCCCGCCTGGCCCAGGCAGGCCGGCCCTTTCAGTGCACCCACACAGTGGGCCACACACCCAGCAGCCCCAGTTCCAGGACATTCGACGCGTACACGAGTACACGCCCTGCAAATAAGTCGGCCCACGGTGCTGTGTGCTGCTGTGTGCTGGTGGCGGGGACGGGGTGGCCGGACTGATCGGAGGCAATTGAAAGGAATTCGGGAAGAGAAAAGGGAAGGGAGTGGAGAGCTAGTTGTCACGGAGGGGTCCATCGCCCGTCAAAGGCGCCCCACTGCCGAGGCGGCAGCGCCGCGCGGCATACCAATGAATAGATGGCTCCCGGCGCCACTCAACCCTCACTGCCAGCCAAGTCGACCAAAGTTAGCAGCAGTTGTGGTGGGTCCTCGGCCCTCCCCCTCCCCTCGCAGCGCAAAGCAAGCAAGAAGACACAGTGGGCCAGAAGACCGGCGGAAGCGGTCAAAACGCCAGGCGGGTTTTGAGCTCCAGAGTCGTAAACAGGACTCGAACCGAACGTGTGCGACCCCACCAATCGATTCCTCGTTCAGAAAGCCATCCATTAGTGGGGTCACACGTTCGGTTCGAGTCCGACTAAGCGACCCTGGAGGTTGAAACGCGTCCAAGATTTTGACCGCCTCCACCGGTCTTCCGGCCCACTGCCAGACAGCCAGGCGGTCGGGCAGTCAGCCCCGCGGGGCGGGCCACCGTCGGTTCAAATCGGACAAATTCAGCCGAGCTGCGCTTCGCTTCCTCTTCTCGCTCCGGCGCGGCGCCCCGCGACCGATTGCCGATTCAAACTAGATTGCCCATTGCCCTTCCCGACGACGACCACGCCATCGTGTAACTCGCCCCGCCTCGCCCCGCCACGCCCCACCCCGCCCCGGGGGGCCTGGGCCGTTGACAGTAATTTGATTGTGAAAACTGTGGCGGCCGCTGCGGCCAGCCGTGCGCGGCAACCCAACCAAAGCCGGCCCGGGCGCGGCCGCCGCCACTGGGGGCGCTGGACCTTGTCATTTGGGATTCCGTTCCCACTGCCGGTCTGTCTGTCTGTCTGTCTGTCTGCCTGCCCGTCAGTCCGCTGTCCGTCAGCTGTGCGTCCGCCCGCGCGCCCTGCCTGGCTATTTTTAATCGGGCCAGTAATCAGAGCGCGCCGCGACCACACCCCTATTAGCAGGGGACACCACCGGGTGGGAGAGGGAGAGAGAGAGAGAGAGAGAGAGAGAGAGAGAGAGAGAGAGAGAGAGAGAGAGAGAGAGAGAGAGAGAGAGAGAGAGAGGGAGAGAGAGAGAGAGAGAGAGAGAGAGAGAGAGAGAGCGAGAGAGAGAGAGAGAGAGAGAGAGAGAGAGAGAGAGAGAGAGAGAGAGAGAGAGAGAGAGAGAGAGAGAGAGAGAGAGAGAGACAGAGAGAGAGAGAATGAGACAGAGAGAGGGCGCGGGACAGAACAGAGAGGGGATAAAAAGCGAGCGCCTAAACGAGTGTGTGCCAACCCTGCCGTGAATTACGTATCCGTGCGGTAGTCCATCCCACCGTGCTGTGCCGGCCGCGCCGCATAGTGGGCCAGACGACCGGCGCAGGCGGCCACAACTCCTAGACGCGTTAAGAGCCCCAGAGTCGCTAAAAGGGCATCAAACCGAAACGTGCGACCCCACCAATGGATCGCTATCCAAACGAGGAATCTATTGGTGGGGT
Source organism: Stenchaetothrips biformis (assembly GCA_030522485.1). NCBI lineage: Eukaryota > Metazoa > Arthropoda > Insecta > Thysanoptera > Thripidae > Stenchaetothrips > Stenchaetothrips biformis. The sequence continues at coordinate 4,846,357 of CM060097.1, read as the reverse complement.
CACACGTTCCGTTTGAGTCCTGTTCAGCGACTCTGGAGCTCAAAACGCGGCTAGAGTTTAAGTCGTCTGCGCCGGTCCTCTGGCCCACTGTGCGCCGCGCCGTGCCCCGCCGCGTCGAGGCAGGGTGGGGCCGCCATTAGTGCCAGAAATATGGCACAGCCGCGCCGGCCGTGTGTCACCCGGTTGGCGCGCCTCAACCTGGCCTCCGCGCGTCCAGACACGTCTTGAACCGCCGGCACACCTAGCGGCCTCTGCCTATAGCGGCCTCTGCCTATAGCGGCCTCTGCCGGCAGTATCCCGGCACACTGCCATTTGTTGCGCGGACGTGCAGCGGAGCCAGAACGGCGAGCAACGCGCTGAATAGTGGCGGTAGAGCCGCTCTGACTTGCGCTCCAGCTCCAGCTTTTCCGCGTCGCGCAGCGCAGCTGCAACACGACAACTCGTGGAGCGTGCAGCGTGCAGCGCACAGTGGGTCTGAAGACCGGTGGAGGCGGTCGAAATCCCGCCGGCATTTTGAGCTCCAGGGTTGCTGAATGGCACTCGAACCGAGCGTGTGACCCCACCAATGAACTGCTCTCCGAATGAGGAATCTATTGGTGGGGTCACACGTTCGGTTCGAGTGCCATTCAGCAACCCTGGAGGTCGAAACTCGTCCGGGGTTTTGAATGCCTTCACCGGTCTTCTGGCCCACTGTGCAGCGGCGCAGCTCTAGCTCTCCTCTACCGCCGCCGTCCTCCGCTTCCACATTCTGCTCCTCTCCTTTTCTCTGTTTTCTGTTTTCGCGTCTCGTTTGTTCCTGTTTTTTTCCTCTCCCGATGCGCGTTTTACCGCGTGCTTCTCTATTCTCTCCAATTTACTCTCCGCACCCCTTTTTTTTTATTTTTCATACAAAGCAAGACGCAAAATGGAAAAAAAAGGAAAGCTGTAAAGAATGGGAGGAAAAAATAATGGGTAAGCGAGTAGAGATGACGAAGAGCGTGGCGAAGGGGGTCGAGCACGCCGACGCGCCTTCGGTCGTTAAGTGAAACAGCTGTAAAAATATAAAAGCCACTTTCTCCTATAAACCGGTAATGAGATAGTAAATCAATTCCGAGACGGCCAGCCCTGGCCAGCCGGCCAGCCAGACCCGCGTGGCTCAGTCCATAAAGTCAAGTTGGCCGAAATCGATTTCGGGCCCCGCACCAACAACAGGAGGATGCCTCGAGGGCCCGGCTGGCGCGGCGCGAGCCCCAACACAACGACCTGCATTAAGCCTTAACGACACTTATTAGTTCCACCGCCCCCTCTTTCCGGTCCGACGCTCCCATCGCACCGATAGCGGACACGCACGCACATTCACACACACGCACGCACGCACGCACGCACGCACACACACACACTCTGTCAGTCTCTCTCTCTCTCTCTCTCTCTCTCTCTCTCTCTCTCTCTCTCTCTCTCTCTCTCTCTCTCTCTCTCTCTCTCTCTCTCTCTCTCTCTCTCTCTCTCTCTCCCTCTCTCTCTCTCTCTCTCTCACACACACACACACACACACACTCTCTCTATTGTCCCTCAAGGCTGAGACAACGCCTCTAAATAATGACCCGTCCCTGGGCGCTGGGCGCCGCGGCGGCCCGCCGCTGCGCTCTGCTGTTTTTCAACGCGCAGCCCTTTTCTTCCCTTCCTTCCCGGTCTGCTTCCTGCATTATGGACAGGTCCATATCGACTAGGTCCGCTTTGCATTTGATTGCACCGTCGCTCCGAAGCCGCGCCCCGCCCCACCCCACCCCGCCGCGCCCCGCCGCGCCCCGCCGCGCCTCGCCGCGCCCCACCGCGCCACCGACTGACCGATATTGACGCGGATTCGCTCTGCAGCTTCCACTGCCTCCAGCCCTCCCGTCCATCTCCCCGAATTCCTTTGGCGTCGTCGTCGGCGTCCTCGTCCGAGGCGGCCGCGTCTCGCCCCAGGACGTCCTTTGACGTCCACATCGCACAGTGGGCCAGAAGGCCGGCGGAGGCGGTCTAAACGCCGGACGCGTTCGCTAAATGGGACTTGAACCGAACGCGTGACCACACCAATGGATCGCTCTTCGAACGAGGAATCCATTGGTAGGTGGGGTCACACGTTCGGTAGCGACGCTGGAGCTCAAAACGCGTGTATCGTTTTGGCTGGCCGCCTGCACCGGTCTTCTGGCCCACTGTGCAGCACACTGCAGCTCGCCCTCCTCCCCCCCCCCCCCTGCCCCTGCCGCCGCCGGCCGAGGCCAGGCATCTCGGTTATACCTTAGTCGGCCCTGGGGCGCAACGGAACCGTAGAGACTCTATCGAGTGCCTCCTGCATTTCAGCAGCTGCACACTGTGCACACACACGAGCAGCCAGATGAAGAGAGAGAGAGAGAGAGAGAAAGAGAGAGAGAGAGAGAGAGAGAGAGGAGAGAGAGAAGAGAGAGAGAGAGAGAGAGAGAGAGAGAGAGAGAGAGAGAGAGAGAGAGAGAGAGAGAGATGCAAAGCACGAAAACGGCGAGTCCTCGCTTCCGCTTACACACGAGTGAGATTTTATTCTGCAGGCTCTTGGTGGCAGCAGTGGCAGCGTTACGGCCATATATGCGTGGCCCTCGGGAAGGAGAATGTTTTATGCGACTGCCGTTTACTCCTCGGTACCAACGACGTCTCCAACAACCAACAGCCCGACGCACAGTGGGCCAGAAAGCAAGCGCAGGTGACCAAAAAAGGCCGCGTTTTGAGCTCCAGAGTCCCTGAACAGGATTCAGGACTCGAACCAAACGTGTGACCCCGCCAATGGATTCCTTGTTCGAAGAGCAATCCAATGGTGGGGTCACACGTTTGGTTTGTGTTACAATTTGGCGACTTTGGAGCTCAAATCCTTCGGGGATTTTGACCGCCTCCACCGGTCTTCTGGCCCCTTGTGGGACGGCGTGGGAGGAAACTCTAGCAAACTTGTTGATGTTCTCGAGGCGTGTTTTTAATTTTCACCAACATCACCACCGCGCCTCGACCGCCAAACTGCAGCAGGGCCTCGCTGATCGAAGCCATAACCGTTGGTAACGGCGGATTTTATCACCGGAGCCGAATTTACGAGCTCTAAGCTTCGGATAGACGAGAGCACACCGACCGCGGCCGAGGAACACAGCCCGCTTCCCCGACAGTTGGGGCTTCGCTCGCCGAGGAGCCGACGCGGGCCTCTACCTGAGCGCGCATGCAGCCAGCCGGTCATGTTTTCAATTTGCCGCCCGTATTGACCGAGGCCGAGGGGCCGTGCGGGTGGGCCGAGGCACAGTGGGCCAGACGACCGGCGCAGGCGGTCTAGAGCTGTAGAGACGCTTAACAGGACTCGAACCGAACGCGTGACCCCACCAATGGATTCCTCGCTCGGAGAGAAATCTATTGGTGGGGTGACACGTTTGGTTCGGGTCCCATGTGGTGACTCTGGAGCTCCAAAAACCGCCTCCTACGGTCTTCTGGCCCACTGTGCGAGGGCGAAGCAAGGCCGGTAGCCATGCCTGAGCCGAGGCCGAGGCCGGGAATCGCTTCGGAGCGGGCGAGCCGTTGGAACAAGTTCACGATATAAAAGAAAAGTAAAATAAATGAACGCCAACAAATAGCATGGCGATCGAAACGCGCCTACTTTGAATTTGTTGTGTCGACCTAATTTCCGCGTTGCGAGAGAGAGAGAGAGAGAGAGAGAGAGAGAGAGAGAGAGAGAGAGAGAGAGAGAGAGAGAGAGAGAGAGAGAGAGGACATCTCGCTTCCGCCGGCCCTTCTCGTTGTTATTAAGCCCCTCCACGAAACGGGGCGAAAGAGGAGAAAAAGGGTCCGGGGAAAAAATATCGTACCTCACTGACTGGTTGGGCGAGTTCATTTCGGGCCAGGTGTTTGGTCTGTAAATGACGACGGCGGCGGTGATGGGGTGGGGTGGGGTGGGGTGGGGTGGGGTGGGTGGGGTGGGGTGGGGTGGGGTAGAGTGGGGTGGGGTGGGGTGGGGCGAGGCGGGGCGGGGCGGGTTGAGTTGGGGCGTAGCGTGGCAGGGCGGAACGGAGTGGGGTACAATGGCTTCAAAGGGACGCGGGCCGCGCGGTGGAGTGACGCGGCGGCGCGTGCCCGCCCGCCGTCCCCCATTCAATTGCGGACTTCGACGACGCGGCCGTCGTCGCCGGGACGCGGAACGCCCGCCGAATGTGGGATAGGCAACAAGCAGCCCGGCGACGCGCGTGCTGGCCGCGGTGCCTACCCTCGGCTCCGCAGGGGCTTCACCGCCTGGAGCCTGCTCTGCAAATCGAAAATCGAAAAGCATTACATTGTATGCTCTACCTGGAGCATGCCTGCAAGCACGCTCTAGCTAGCGCATGCCAGCCAAGCATGCACTAACAAGTGCATACCTGCCATGTACACACTTACTGGAGCATATATCTAGTGCATAAGAGATAGGGAGTTTTCTGCTCCAGTAAGCGTGTACATGGCAGGTATGCACTTGTTAGTGCATGCTTGGCAGGCATGCGCTAGCTAGAGCGTGCTTGCAGGCATGCTCCAGGTAGAGCATGCAATGTACGCTTTTAGATTTGTAGAGTGGAGCGCGGCCTGGCTGGCCTTTGAATTCTCTCCACACACTAAATCCTTATGCACTTTTTTGTACATAGTTATGAACGATTTTGTACATGCGTATGCTTCTGTATCATATTATGCATAACAACGTATAAAATTATGCATAACAAACGCATGTGCAAAATCGTGCATAACTGTGTACAAAAAAGTACATAAGGATTTAGTGTGCAGCCCTTCGCCTTCGCCTCACAGTTGGCCAGGACAACGGTGAAGGTGGGCGAAATCCCGGACGTGTCTTGAGTTTTAGAGTCGCTAAATGGGATTCGAACCGAACGTGAGACCCCCAACAATGCTCTCCGAACGAGGAATCCATTGGGTGTGTCACACGTTCGGTTCGAGTCCCGTTCAGCGACCCTGGAGCTCAAAACGCGTCAAGATCGCGTCAAGAGTTTTGGCAGCGCCTGCAGCGGTCTGCTGGCCCACTGTGCTCCGCCTTTGCCTCCACCTTGCTTTCCGCCACGCATCCTTTTTTTCCCACTTACCGCCTCGTTCGAGTCATGGCGCCCTGCGGCCCTCAACGCCCTCACCCTTCAGCCCCGCGCCGCCCGCTCCCTGGAAGCGCTCGGTGCACTGTGGGTCAGAAGACCCAGAAGACCGTCGGAGCGGCCAAAATGCCGGACACGTTCTGAGCTCCCCAGTCGCTAAATGGGACTCGAATCAAACGTGTGACCCCACCAATGGATTCCTCGTTTGGAGAGCAATCCACGTTCGATTCGAGTGCCATTTAGCGACTCTCCGGGATTTTGGCCGCCTGCGCCGGTCTTCTGGCCCACTATACGGTGTCTGGCGAGGGCCTGACGGCCTCGGTCGCCACGCCGCCGATGTTTTTCGAGGCTCTCTGGGCGCCGGAAGCGACGCTGGCCGTTCCTCCCAGGCAGCTCGACCAGCGCAGCGAATAACCCAGATGAAATATCATTCCGTTCGGGAAGCGCTTTCCGGACGCCTCAATCATGGTCGGACGAGATACGGAGCGCCGAGAGAGGCCGAGCCGCGCCGCGTCCAACCGGGAAACCGGCCGACCCGCCCTGGCTGCCGCACCACCCCACTCTCACCGTGAACCAAAGGGGTCCACCACTCAGCTCAGGAGTGTACACAGGATTACCGATTACCCGTGATTACATGCAGACAAAAAAAAATTCCGTGCGTTTTGTGCGAGGGCTTAACGTCCAATCGGCAGCGCCGTCTGAGGCAGCCTCACCCTGTAGTGTAGTGCCCCCTTTCTCGGTCGGCGTTCGTCGCCACCTCCGCGCCCGGCGCCGCTCGCCCGGGGCTGAGACTCTGCGGAGGGTCACGCGCGGTTCTAGACGCCCCGGTCTGCGGGGCGGGGTGGGGCGTGGCGTGGAGATCTGGCCCCGACGGGGGCGTCAGGTTCCCAGCCCGTCCAATTTATACCCCACTGCGCTGGCCCGCCCCGCCCCGCCCCGCCCCGCCCCGCCCCGCCCCGGCCCGTGTCAAAGGGACGGATCGCCTCGGGCTGCGCGAGGACCGCGATGAGCGCGGCGGGGAGGCGCGCTGCACTCGTCTGGATTTTGAATTGGCGGCCGTGTCGGCGCGCCTCGTCATCAAACTTGGGAAGGGGGAGGGGGGGGGGGTCCTTCGCCGAGGGGAGAGCGCGGGCGGCAGGAACAGCACAGTGGGCCGGAGGACCGGCGCGGGCGGCCATCTGGACGCGTAATTTCACTGTAAATCCAAAGGTCAGACTTCTCGCCACTCCAGAGGCGAGACAAAATGTCTTGCCCAATTTTGGTCAGACATCGAAATCTCGCCAAAATATGGTCAGACAAAAATGTCTCGCCACAAAATGGCGAGACTTTTGTGTCTGACCACAATGTAAAAAAACCATTAAAGTAACCTACCTACCTACCTAGTCTAGTCGGTTCGCCTCCCCCTCCCCCACTCGGCAAGACCTTGGTTGGCTCGGCTCCGGAACTACTTCGCCGTGACGATGACGAAGTGGCGTCCACGAGACCTTGCCTCTCATCTGCCACCCCCACCCCCCTCCTCCCTCATCTCCAACATTTTCTTTTTCATTCTTTCTTTTTTTTCTGCCAGGACACCGTGGCCGGCATTCCCCGTGGGCAATGTAGCGGTCACACTCACTTCCCTTCACAAAGCGCGGGGAAATCTGTCCTGAACTGCTTTTTCCCTTGCTGTTGTTTCATTTAAAACTTCCGCGCGCCGCTGTATGCTATTTGTAAATTCTTTGTTTTCCCCCATTTTTTGGGGGGGGGGCGGGATGAGCGCTTCAAAGCACAGTGGGTCAGAAGACCGTAGCGGTGATCAAAAACCCCAGACGCGTTTTGTGCTCCAGAGTGGCTCAATAAGCCTCGAACCAAACATATGACCCCACCAATGGATTCCCCGATCGGAGAGTTATCGATTGGTGGGGTCGCACGTTCGGTTCGAGACCTGTTCAGCGACTTGGAGCTCAAAACGCGCCTGGAGTTTTAACCGCCTGCATCGGTCTTCCGGCCCACTGCGCACAGCCATGTCATCACGACGCGCGTGTCGCGGCTTGCTAAAAAGGTCGCGTTTCGTATTGCCGTCGCGGCGCCGCGCGCTCCGTGAAATAAGATTTTTGACGCAAAGAATAAAAAAAAAACTGTGAAACGAGCGGGAAAACTGTTTCGCCCCGCTGATGTCGGCGTGAGTTATGGCTTTCCTAATCTTATGCCCGTCCGATCCGTTCCCCGAGAGGAATGGCGGTCTGACTGCAGCTCGATTACAGCGCAGCCGAGCCGCGCCAATTCGGACTCGCTGCTCAGTATTTCCAGCCCAGCAGGCGGATTGCAAGCCACGCCGTACCGCGGCCATGGCTTCTAGACAGGCCATCAAGAAGCGCTCCCAGAGGCTCACACTTTCAGTCCCGGCCCACAGTGGCTCAGAAGACCGGGGCGCAGGCGGCCAAAACTCTTGATGCGTTTTCAGCCTTAGAGTCGCTACACAGGACTCGAATCGAGCGTGTGGACCCCACCGATGGATTTCTCGTTCGAAGCGCGATCCCGTCGGTGGGGTCACACGTTCGGTTCGAGTCCCATTTAGCGACTCTGGACTGGAGCTCAAAACGCGTCCGGGATTTCGGCCGCCTCCAGCGGTCCTCTGGCCCACTGTGCAGCGCCTCCGTGGAGGTAAGAGCGTAGCGTACCTCGTCGTCCGCTCGGTACGGCCTCCCTCCCCCTCTCCCTGGGGATCCGCGGCCTCCAAGGCGGCCTCGCCGGCAAATGGGGCAGCTCACGCGAAAACGCGCGGCCAGGTATTCATTTCGTCGCTCTGTCTCTGTCGCACTCGTGAGGCGCCACTTGGTAGTGCGAGAGAGACAGAGCGACGATCCATCGGAAACAGGCGGCTCGCTTGCCCGCTGCCGCGGCGCCACTGTTGCCACCGTCGGCCCTGGCAGATTGAAGACGGCGGCGTTGAGCTCGCCTGCGATAGAGTCCTTGAGTCGATAGGGTCCCCACTCTAGGACTCTAGCCTGCGAGACACCTCCTCGGCAGCCAGGTCAGTGTCCGGACCTTTGAGCGTCTTGCTGGCTGGCCCGGCTGCTGGACCAGCCGGCCGCCGGCTGAACCTAGCTCTGTGCCGCTCTCACCGGCACGAGACACCATGCGTCTGTCTCTCTCACTCCTCGCCAGTCAGCCAGCGGCCGGCTGCACACCAGCCGAGCCATTCAGCCAAGATGCTCGAAAGTCCGAACACTGCCAGGCCCTCGGAAAAGGGACCCCCCGCGGACAAGGTGTGGTTAGTTAGGACGATAAATGCGATGTTACGAAGGCCATGGCCGCTCCGCCTCGAGGGGAGCTTGGCGGCGAAGAGTGGGCCAGAGGACCGGGCGAGGCGGTCAAAGTCCCACATGGTCATAGAGCTTCGGAGTCGGTAAATGAGACTCGAACTAAACGAGTGACCCCACTAATGGATTGCTCTCCGAACGAGGAATCCATTGTTGGGGTCACACGTTGGCTTCGACTTCGAGCCCTGTTCAGCGACTCTGGAGCTAAAATCGCGTCTAGAGTTTGGGCACATGCGCCGGTCTTCTGGCCCACTGTGCCGCGCGGCGGCGCTACGAGCGCCCCGGACCGCGGCCGCCGCCACCGAGCCTTACCCTCCGTTACCTGATCCACTTACCCGCCGCCCGTTACACTGCGCATCAGTCTTCCACTTACCCCGCCATCAACCTTCAGCCGCGCCGCACAGTGGGCCAGGGTAGCGGGGTGCAGCCAGGCGGACACGTCTCGAGTTCTACAGCGTAGAACGGCGCGCTGTCGTCTGATTCCTCGTCTAATGGACCTGTCAGAGGACTGTGGTATCTCAACCACACTGCTATTCCACGAATGTGACGTCATGATCGTGAGAACGTGAATAATGTCATGTTCATTTAAAGATACGATGTCACGTTCGTTTGAACGTGACGCGGCCGTTTTATCAGGATGTCACATTGGTTTGAACGGGGATAAACATTCAAATGAATGTGACATCGTATTCAAAAGAATGTGACATCATATCATATTCAAAGGAATGTGACATCATATTCCAAAGAATATGACATCATTTTTAAAAGAATGTGACATTGAATGTGACATCATATTCAAACGAACGTGACAAACCTCACATTCTAATAAATATGACGTCACATTCGTTGAATAACGAACAGTGAAGCGCCGTCGGATTTCGCATTCAATGGACCTGTCAGAGAACTGTGGTGTCAGTGACTCAGTGCCAGTCTCGGCCACCAGCACCGCTTCCTTTGCCCACGGCGCGGCATAACTCACACCCTCGCCCGACGATCGCTCCATTTCTCTCTCACCCGCTCTCACCTCTAAGTACACCCATCTTGAGTCCACCCTCTTGACGCAGACCGACCCGGACCGGCCGCCCCACAGTGGGCCAAAAGACCGGCGCACGGGGTCTTGAGCTCCAAATTCACTACACGGGACTCCAACCAAGCGTGTGACCCCACCAATGGATTGCTCTCCGAACGAGGAATCCATTGGTGGGGTCACACGTTCGGTTCGAGCCCTGTTTAGCGACTCTCGAGAGCAAACCGCGTCCAGAGTTTTGGAACGCCTGCGCCGGTCTTCAGGCCCACTGGGCGCCAGGACGGACACACCAGGTTGGAAGCGGGGTGCGGTGGGGTGGGGGTGGGGGTGGGGGAAGGCTGACACGGGGCGTGGACAGGGCCCCATCAATCAGCCAAGTACTGGCAGCTAATACGTCATTGTTGGCTGCGAACCTCCCACGCCGGCTCATTAGGACAGGAGTAAGAGAGGAGAGAGGAGATGAGAGGAGAGAAAGAGAGAGATATTTGATTTGATTTATTGCTTTTTTGGTACATTACAACGGGACTGAAAAGTTCCACGAGCGCATGTACAGAGAGAGAGAGAGAGAGAGAGAGAGAGAGAGAGAGAGAGAGAGAGAGAGAGAGAGAGAGAGAGAGAGAGAGAGAGAGAGGAAGAGAGGGAGAGTGACGGCGAGAGATCGGGCAGTGATCGCCCGGGAGCCAAAAACTTAAACTAAGTCGCCGCGAACAAGTTTCTCTTCTTTGCCGTTTCATCCTGCTCCTCCCCCGCCGACACCCTCTCGCCGCACCTCAGCACCCCGGAGCGGCAGAAGAGATAAGTTTTCACGATTCAAGTTTTAATCTAGCTTAGCGACAGGAGAGGAAGGAAAAAGAAAATAACGGGGCGCAATATGAGGCGGTAAATGGCAACCAGCCCGCCGCCCTCCAGGCTGCATATGGCAGTCGGCGGCGCAGCGCGGCGCGGGGAACTACGACTATCGGAACTTTTGTCCTTTATTAAACTTGTTTCCCCGGCAACGTCGCAATGCGTCCGCGCTACAAGAGGCGCGGCATCCACGACCATGTTGGGATATTTGGTGAGACTCCACGAACTTATTTTTATTTTTCGTGCCGGCAAGCACACCGTGGATGTTGAGGAACGCGAGTGGCATGTCCGCCAGTCGGTACACGATGGATAGGGCTAGGGGAACGCTCCGCAGTGGGCCAGTAGACAACCGGCGCAGGCGGCTACAACTCTGGACGCGTTTCGAGCTCTAGAGTCACTAAATGGGATTCGAACCGAACGTGTGACCCCAGCAATGGACTGCTCTCCGAACGAGGAATCCATTGGTGTGGTCACACGTTCGGTTCGAGTCCCATTTAGTAGCGACTCTGTGGGAGTACAAAACGCGTTCAGAGTTTTGTCGTCCCCCTTCGCCGGTCTTCCGGCCCACTGTGCGCTCTCGAGGTGGAGTTCGGGGTAAAGAGGTTTACCGGACGTCGCTGAGGCAAGGGCCGCAAGGGCCGCAAGGGCCCCGTGCTCCTGCAGCGGCGCAGCAGAGTAGCCGTGCCCTCGGCACATGTTGGCCCCCTGCCGGGCCTTCTTTTAATGCATATTTAAGGCAGCCCGCCTCGCCTCATCACACCGTAACACCCCGGACCCTCCAACAAGTGCGAGGAGACCTTCTCCTTTTTTACGGACAGGGAAAAACAACGATGCTGCTGTAAGGGGCGTGCGGTGTTGGCTCGCTGCTTGCGGCCGAGGCCCTGCTGGTGCTAATTATGGCGGCCCTGCCTGCACACGGCCAGGACGCCGTCATGTACATCATCAAGGACACCGTCAAGGATGTCGTCGAGGATGTCCGTCAAGGATGTTGTCAAAGATGCCGTCAAGCACGCCATCAAGGACACCGTCGAAGACACCGTCAAGGACACCGTCTAGGACACCGTCTAGGACACCGTCAAAGATGCCGTCAATGATGCCGTTAGGGTGCCGTCAGGGCGCCGTCAAGGATGCCATCGAAGACACCGTCAAGGATGCCATCGAAGACACCGTCAAGGATGCCATCGAAGACACCGTCAAGGATGCCATCGAAGACACCGTCAAGGATGCCATCGAAGACACCGTCAAGGACGTCATCGAAGACATCGTCAGAACAACAGCAAGGACGCCGCCAAGGACGGCTCGGAGGTCACCGCCGGACACGAAGTGAGTGGCTCGGTTTAGGGGACATCCGCCTCAGTGGGGCTTGACCGCGGCTCAGGTAAGCTTCGGCCCCACCAGACGAGATGTGGAAGGCAATTCGGACAAGGGATCTGCTGAAGGGACTGGAGAGACCTAGCTTCCCGGCCACCGCGACCACCACGGCCAGAGCACGCCGCACTTGGCCTTACTTTAACCCTCCCCCCCTTTTTTGCCGCTGTCCTACACACGCCTTGCCTCGTACATGCCTCGTGGAGATAGTGTCGCTCCACTTCAACAGCCGGCCGAGAGGGGGAAGGGAGGCACACTCTGCACACTTTCCCGGCTGGAAGGACCGCGCGGCCCCGGACTTTCTGCCCGCCGTTTCTAGCCTCGCGGTTCGCGGCACCGCGTTGCGTGTGCCCAGCAGGAACAGCAGAAGACTGCTTCCGGGAGTCGCTTTCGTCGCTCTGTCTCTCTCGCACTCACGGGGCGTCCCTTGCTGGAGCGAGAGAGACAGAGCGATGGAGACGACTCTCGGAATCGATCTTCAGGGGCAGCAGGGCCAGCAAAAGACTGATTCCGAAAGTCGCTTTCGTCGGTCTGTCTCTCTCACACTCACGGGGCGTCCCTTGTTGGAGCGAGAGAGACAGAGCGATGGAAAACGACTCACAAAATCAGTCGGCAGGGCCAGCAGTGGCAACAGGTCCGCCGTCCCCTTTACGGCCTGGCCAAGTGTATTACGTGGAGCAAGGCCCGGCGACTGTCTGCCATATCGCCGCAATCCGGGGCCCCGGCCGGCTTCCGCCACCCGGCTCGCGGGAAAGCGCTTGAGTGGGGCGCTACAGCAGGGCGCTAGAGCGGGGCGCTAGAGCCGGCCGAGTGGGCCAGCCCTTGTTGTTCTTGTTGTTGTTTTTACGGCGCTGCAGTCGTCCGGATCAACGAGTCCTCGAGGCCGCGGCGACGGGCCGACGGGCGCACAGTGGGCCAGAAGACCGGCGTAGGCGGTCGAAACCCCGGACAGGTTTTGAGCACCAGAGTCGCTAACTCTCTCTGACCGAACGTGTGACCCCGCCAATGGATTGCTCTCCGAACGAGGAATCAATTAGTGTGGTCACTCGTTCGGTTCGGCCCCTGTTTAGCGACTCCGGAGCTCAAAACGCGTCTAGGGTTCTGGCCGCCTGCGCCGGTCTTCTGGCTGTTCCACTGTGGGGCGGGAGCAACATGTGACGCCGAAGGGAAAGCGACTGCCGCGCGCTGAGGTGCAAGAGAGGCTCTTCCAGGACCCTCCATCCCTCTCAGGTCCCATCCGTCGCGCCCTTGCAGGTCCTTTCAGGTCGAGGGGTGACCCACTGAACGATTGTGTGTACAATGATTGTGTGAATGCGCTGGAATGTGCAAAATCTGTGCTGTATTTGCCACGCATTTTGCATACTTACAGGCGCTTTTGCCGGTTGAATGTGGCATGTGTCCATATTTTGTATACAGTGAATGTGGGGAGTTGTTCCCCCTTCGTTTCAGGTCCCTTCTGGTCCTTTGAGGCCCTCTGAGGCGCACCAGACCGTCTCCGACCGTCTCGGCGGTGCACAACGCCGTCTCACAGGTGGCTTGGCATCCTGCGCGGGGTGCACAGTGGTGCTGCTGAATAACCCCCCCCCACTCTCTCTCTCTCTCTCTCTCTCTCTCTCTCTCTCTCTCTCTCTCTCTCTCTCTCTCTCTCTCACTAACAGACACTCACAGACACACGGAATCCTCCCTCGCTCGCAACGCCAAGGAGATCCCGTTCCCCGCCGCTCTTTGAGGCCATTCCACCGCGTGTCATCTGGGTGCGATCTGCGAGTTAACGGAGCCGTGCTGCGCCGTTGCCGTGCCGCGGCGACCCAGTTGGGCCGAGGTGACGCCAGAGGTATCCGATGTCAAATTACAGGGCCGTCCCGGCCCGCCCCACCGCGGTGCGAGGGAGACGGCGGTGGATTACGCAGCCTCGCCGAACCGCGGCGTCGCACACTGGGCCAGAAGACCGGCGCAGGCGGCCGAAACTCGAGACGCGTTTTGGGCTGCTAGTCGCTAAATGGGACTGGAACCGAACGTGTGACCCCACCAATGCACTGCTCTCCGAACGAGGAGTCCCTTGGTGGGGTTCACGCGCTCCATTCGAGTCCTGTTAAGCGACTCTGGCGTTTGGAGTTTCGGCCGCCTGCGCCGGTCCTCCGGCCCACTGTGCGGCGGGTCCCTAGCTTCCCAGTGTAGTCCGTGGCGGTCGTCGCGAGCACCGCCCTGGCTTTTACGATCCCCGGAGCGGCGCGGCGCGGCCAGGGTGCCGTTGCGGCGCGGGGCCTTCCGCCGGAGCGAACCGCGAACCGCAGTCGTCAAGGAGGCCGTGGCCGAGGCCGCGCCGAGGAGAGGCCGTCCTAGTCCCCCGCCCCTACGACCGACAATTACCCCGACAGCGGCGGTGGCCAGGTGCTCGGTTCCGAACGATCCCCCAACAGTGCTGCCCCCGTCGCTTTCTCTCTCTCTTTTTCTTTCTCTTTCTTTCTTTCTCTCTCTCCCTCTCTCTCTCTCTCTCTCTCTCTCTCTCTCTCTCTCTCTCTCTCTCTCTCTCTCTCTCTCTCTCTCTCGGCGCGGTGAGGCACTGCTGGTGCACCGCGGCCACGCCATTAATCTTGAACGAGGTCGCCGCCACTTTTCGTCTTACTTTTTCGATTTTTTTTTCATCGCCGCTTCGACGCGCGGCCCTGATTTTCCGTCTTCTTCTTCATCGCTCTTCGTCGCCCACTTCTTCTTCTATTTCTTTCTACTCGCACACCGCGGCCGCACGGTGCCTGCTAGGTAGGCCGTGCCACTGCCAATCAAACTGCATGACCCACTGCCTATATTTCGCTCTAAAAAAAACTTAATGCCTTGTTTTGTTATATTGCCTCCTAAAGATGACACAAACAGATAATAGCAAAATTTCCCAAATAATGTATTTCAACTTTACAATAAAAGTTCGACAAAAGGCTAGTCTACCGCAAAATTGAGGGTGGGTCATGTCAGAATATTGCAATGACGATATTATAGCACTCCAGGATGTAATAGACCGTGGGAATCGCAAACTCGGTTTTACAGCAAATATTTGTGGCGCGCCTCACAAATGCGAGAGAGACAGAGGAGCGACTCGGAGCCGCAGTTGAGCTCGCAGATGGCGCCCTGGAGCGGCCGCCAATTTGGATCAGGCCGGGCTAAGCCTCTTTGAGATTAAGGTGGCGGGAAAAGTGGTTCGGACGCGCAGCGCGGCGCAGCGCGCAGCCTGTGGGCATTCCACACGACGGCCGAGAAACTCATCAAGTCACTTTATTCCAGGTTGTTTGCCGGAACGGCGCGCTCGCCGACCGCCCCACGCCGGCAGAGGTACAGCCGGCGGGCCAGATCGGTCAACAACTAGCATGACGTCTGTTGTCCCCGAGCAGATGAGGGTCCCTTAATCCGATTGGGATAATCTGCGACAGCGTCCCAGGCCAGGTCGCCTTCTCCGGCAAGCCTCCGCTGCTGGAGTCTGGAGTCTCCAGGGCGCTCGCTGCCGGCAGGGCACAGTGGGCCAGAAAACCGGCGCAGGTGGCCAAAACTCTAGAGGCATTTTGAGCTCCTGGGTCGCTGAACAGGACTCGAACCGAACGTGTGACCCCACCAATGGATTCCTCGTTCGGAGAGCAATCCATTGGTGGGGTCAAACGTTCGCTTCGAGTCCCTTTTGCCGACTCTAGAGTTTCGGCCGCCTGCGCCGGTCGTCGGGCCCACTGTGCAGAGCTGTCACTGCGACAACTCTCTCGTTTTGCCGCCCCTTGTTATCGCGCGCAGCTAACTACTTGGCCGTGATCGTCTCGGTAAGCCGGGGGGGCCCTCGTCAACCTTTTGTCCGACCCGAAGCTGGATTCAGCCTCCCCCCCCCTCCCCCCGCGACGAGCACGCCGTCGTCCCGCTGAGCGCCGCTGAGCGCCGCCCACCTTCTCGTCAACGTCGTCTACGTCGTAAAGCCCGCGCCTCGTCGTCACCCACCTCGCCGAGGGCCGAGCAGCAAAGCAGCACACAGTGGGCCGGAGGACCAGCGGAGGCGGTGAAAACACCAGACGCGTTTTGAGCTCCAGAGTCGCTAAAGGTTACTCAAACCGAACTTGTGTCCCCGCCAATGGACGGCTCTCCGAACGAGGTATCCATTGGCGGGGCCACACGTTCGGTTCGAGTCCTGTTCAGCGACTCTGAAGCCCGAAACGCGTCTCGGGTTTTGACCGCCTGCGCCGGTCTACCGGCCCCCCGTGCGGCCCGCTTGCCGCCACCTTGCCGTCGTCCGCGCGGCCGCGACGCGGCGTCTAAGGCTCATTAATACAAACCTCGTTAAGGTGCGGCGCGGCGCGGCGTGGCCAGAAATTTTGCGCGCCAACTTTTAAGCGTCCGCCGACAACAAGCGGCTGTCTTCCTCGGAATGATGGAGCGACGTCGGGGAGAGCGGCGGGGAGAGCGGCGGGGAGAGCGGCGGGGAGAGCGGCGGAGAGCGGCGGAGAGCGGCGGAGAGCGGCGGAGAGCGGCGGAGAGCGGCGGAGAGCGGCGGAGAGCGGCGGAGAGCGGCGGAGAGCGGCGGGGAGAGCGGCGGGGAGAGCGGCGGGGAGAGCGGCGGGGAGAGCGGCGGGGAGAGCGGCGGGGAGAGCGGCGGGGAGAGCGGCGGGGAGAGCGGCGGAGAGCGGCGGAGAGCGGCGCAACTTTTGCAATACGTGTGGAGCGCCGCGGTGTGGAGCACCACGTCGTCAGGCTTTTAATTAAAGCGCCTGGAAAATAAAGGCGGCCGTGTGCGCTTCATTCGAGCGGGTGCCGTCGTTGTCACGCTGTCGTGTGTGTGTGTGTGTGTGTGTGTATGTTTATATGTTTGAAGGTGCGTGTGTAGGTGTGTGTAGGTGTATATGTATGTGTGTGTAAGTGTGTGGTTGGTGTGAGTGTGAGTGTGTTGTGGCTGTCTGTCTGTCTGTCTGTCAATGTGTGAGTAGCGGCTCGTTTGTCCCTCTTAAAAAAATAAAAAATATAAAGTTTCCGCTATAGCCGCTCCATTAGTACCGGCGGCCGCGCTCCAGTCCATGATGGCTTCGTCTACTTTAATACGACCCAATCCCCCCATTGCCGATTTAGTTAGCGGAACGCCAAAACTCAAAGCTAGTTGGCCGCCGCCGCCCGGTGGGATTTCAACTCGGGAAAAGCCATCCGGCAGGGAAAAGGAACGGCGGCACTAATCTTCGGACAAGAGGGGGAAGCGCGTCAGAGGGAAGGAGGGAGGGGGCAACAGTGGCCGACTCTTTGCTTACCGCTCAGATTGCATTTCAAACACGAGATTAGTGCGGCCAGGGGGGCGGCGGGGCACAGTGGGCCAGGAGCGACGCAGGCGGCCAAAACGACGCGTTTTGAGCTCCAGAGTCGCTTAGCAGGACTCTAAGCGATCGTGTGACCCCACCAATAGATTCCTCGTTTGGAGAGAAATCCATCGGTGGGGTAACAAGTTCGGTTCCGGTCGCATTTAGCGACTCTGGAGCTCAAAACGCGTTTATGGCGGTCTTCTGGCCCACTGTGCGGCAAGGGGCGAGGCGGGCGACAGGGATACACAACAAGTTTGGGCCAGTCTGTGCACTGCACAGGCAGCGCGCGGCGCGCCCCGCCACATTTAATTGCTGAAGGCCGGTCAGGGCTGGCAGGACAAAACGGGGACTTGACGGAGTTTTCTTCAAAAGCTTTATTGTTCTGCGGCGGAGGGGGCCCCTTAGAAGGTGCGCGCACTGACATAAACCTGTGAAGATGTGTGTGTGTGTGTGTGTGTGTTTCAGTCTGCGCACGCGACCGTGTGTGTGTGTGTGTGTGTGTGTGTGTGTGTGCGCGCGTGTGTTTGTGCGCGTGCGCGCCCCCGTAGTGGGCAGCGTTGAAGGCACTGTAGGAAGATTGCTTCAACTTTCCGCGCGGGCCGCAACTTGGTCGCCTTCTTCTTCGCCGTCGTGGCCGTGGACGCCCGCGGGCTCGAGGGTAGGCCACACCGCGAGCACGGGCCTGCACCGGGGCAGCACGTCCTCGACTCCGCGGGCGTTTCCGTCGTTGTCCGCTGCACATTGGACCAGGCGGCCAGAACTCTAGACGCGTTTTGAGCTCTACAGTCACTTAAACGGGACTTGAACCGAACGTGTGACCCCACCAATGGATTGCTCTCCTGGAGAGCAATCCATTGGTGGGATCACACGTTCGGTTCGAGTCCCATTCAGCGACCCTATGGAGCTCAAAGCCAGTTCGGGATTTTGACCGCCTCGAACGGTTTCCTGGCCCATTGTGGCGTGCCTAGAGCGCGAGGGAGACGAGCAAATCCAATCGCCGCGGCCGCCGCCGCCCTGTCTGAATGATTCCCTCCCTCTGTTGATTGTGGTCCTGGGCGGCCGTGGCGAGGCAGCAGCGGTGCCTCAACAGTCTCCACTTTCACTGCTCAAATATGTATGAAGGGGAATCCCTGCGGCCGGCCGGGCCGAGGGCTGTTCACACACAGTGCGTGCGGGCAGGCCGAGCTGGCGGGCCCACAGTGGGCCGGAAGACCGGCGCAGGCGGCCAAAACTCTAGACTCGTGTTGAGCTCTAGAGTCACTAAGGGACTCGAACTGAACGTGTGATCCTCCCACCGGATTGCTTTCCGAACGAGGAATCCATTGGTAGGGTCACACGCTCGGTTCAAGTCCTATTTAGAGCTCAAAACGCGTCTCGAGTTTTTGTCGCCTCCGCTGGTCTTCTGCCCCACTATGGGAGCCCGGGATGAGGGAGCGTCTGTAAGTGGCGAGGACTCTCAGCAGCCCGTGCGTTGTTCAAGATGACGACTTGCTTCGCCTGTGGGCCTAGTTGCCTCATTCCGAAGGATCGTTTCATCAATCTGTCTCTCTCGCTCCCCTTCGCAACGCTCACAGCGACAGGGGGACGACGACGCGCACAGAGGCTAAGACTGGCTCTGGAGGTCATGACTCCTAGACACGTTTCGAGCTTCAGAGTCGCTGAACAGGACTCGGACCGAACCTGTCACCCCACCAATGGACTCGTCGTTCGGACAGCAATCCATAGGTGGGGTCACACGTTCAGTTCAAATCCTATTTATCGACTCTGGAGCTCAAAAACCCGTCCAGGATTTTCACCGCCTCCACCGGACTTCTGAGCCACTGTGACGCGGCCCTCGGGAATGAGACAGCTGCACGCTGCACCCCCTTCGCCCGGCCGATTTATGGCCCGGGCTCGGAAGCCAATGGAACTTTGGCGAACTGGCGGCACTTCCGGTGGTCCCGCTGGCCGGTGGTCCTCTGCTGGTGTAGGCGGCTCTTTAAGGTCGGCGGGGCTCATTTGGAGAAGTTAGTGCACATTAGTGGCTTTGCACTGTGGGCCAGAAGACCAGATCAGGCGGCAAAAACTTCAGATGCGTTTTGAGCTCCAGAGTCATGGCACTCGAACCGAACGTGTGACCCCACCAATGGATTTCTCTCCGAACGAGGAATCCATGAGTGGGGTAACACGTTCGGTTTGAGTCCTGTGTAGCGACTCTGGAGCCCTAAACGCGTCTTGTGTTTTGGCCGCCTGCGCCGGTCTTCTGGCCCACTGTGCTTTGTTTGGTGTGGTGGTGCTGACTGGGTCGGGGCAAAATCAGCAACAGCCAGAGTCATTTGGAAAATAAAAGAATCTTATTTAATTTTCTTTTTTTTTTCCTTCCAAGAATAAGAATTGCAAAGTTACAGGAAGTACACAGTTCTTTGCGAGGGGCTCCGCGGCCACCATCGTCACCAACGTAGTATTAGTTTGTCACATGCTGTTTCCATCTCAGTCACGGTTTCGTTGGTATCAAAATTGTTTCCCTTGTTTCTAAATGCGACTGGCTCAGTGTTCTTCGACACACGTACGGAAGCCAGCACCGTAATCATGAAGACGCTTCTTTGCAAATTTCGGAACACACCTCCTCCTCGCCATGCAAGACCATGGCAACTTAAAATTTATAACTACTTTAATAATGTTACATTAAATTCTATATTGCAATTCACAGTTATTGGTTCAAGTATAATTGCTATTCTCCAAGTCATTTACAATCGTTGGTGGTATAATTTCTAGCTAGTAACAAAAGTTAAATTACAAGAGTAATAACATTTTGATTTATGTGCACTCATCACGAGGCAAAGTATTTTTGAAAAGTGAAGTAAACATTATCAGCACCCTTTATCAAGCAAGGTAGAAGATGTAAAATTACCATACCCATGGGCTGTCGCCTCAGAGAGTCCATCTTGGAAACAATCAATCAGGAAAGAAACTGCTCATGTCCTTTTCTAAGTGAAAGACGGTATGGTGTCATCAGACCAGGAAAAGAACCTAACAAAAATGACTAGTTCCTAAGTACAATAAAAGATCTTCACCGATATGTCATATTAATATTTTAGCATTCAGTTGATGAATCTGTTGCTCTGATAGAGACTTTGGTCAACTACTTTTAGCATCTCACTTAATGTTTGTTTTTTGTTTGTTTTTTTTATAAATACGTTTACTAACTGAAAAAAAGTCTACATGCTTCATATTACAAAGTTCAAAATTAATGTTTATAAATATGTACATACTGCACAGTTTTCAGCAAATGACGGGAGACATGAACATAATAAAAAACGGAATGCGTAGTTAAAAATTGAAGTCACTAACATAACCTAACAAACATACCTGTACAAGCCATTTTTACATGTTTTCTTTCTTAGTTTACACTCTGCACTGACAGAACAAGGAAGCACATGTATCCTCTTATCCAAAACACAAAAGGAAAAAGTCCATGCGGAACATATGAGAAGGAGGAATTAACCAGGAACTGAGGATGCACGTTGAGGAATTGTTTTGTATATACATACCATTGGTCCATTATAAAACAAAATAAAAAATAATGACATTTTAGTCGTGCAAGGGAAGCCTCTGACTCCTCTGTTTTGGCGCAACATCTTTGGAGTAAAATAGAGCGAGGCAAATCTTTCCCATAGGCCAATTTCTTGTGGCTTTTCAAATCGTTTCTGCGATAGATATGTCAATTACAAAAATAGAAGAGAAAATCCCGGTCACACCTGACTTGCAGCGTTGCGTAAATCACAATTTCTGACAAGAAATCCTTGTTGCACTGAGTATGATAAACCTATCAAAATCATGGCAGTCCGGTACAACAAAACAAAGTCCAAAAGCAATTCGAGGGCAGTACAGACAATCCTTTTTGGCGTGATGAAAGGTTCCTTGAAAACGTTTGTTTTGAGAGAAATACATATTCGTAGCTTTACATACATCTTTGCGAACTATATCTACATAGCTTCGTCTTACTTATATCCAATTATAAACACAAACTATGACAGGAAAAGGGTGTTAAAAGCAGAGTTTTTTTACACTTACGTCAATTTAACTCAACCAAAAGGTATTTTGACGTTTGAAGGGCAGCGTTCTCTTGCCCTTCGTACTAATTATCATCACAATATAATCGCGTTGATTCCAACGCAGGTTTACAATATAAGAGGCATTGGTCACTATATTTTAATAGGAAACCTTCCGTTCGACGAAGCCGCCAACAACTCGCACGCACTAGACTAACTACGCTGTATAACAACAGGAAAGGCGTGAGCCACGTTCACAAAAGCGATACAAAAAAAAACCTCTACCGCCAGCACACTATAAATTTGCCACAAAAATTTTCCTGGACGAATACAAAACGAAAGTGAAAGATTATGGCACGACCATGCCGGTACAGGGGAAGTTAAATAATTGAAGAGGCAGCGTTGTGGTCTTCACTGCCCCGTGGACCGAGCCGTGTTCATTTTAGCCTGCTGTTGCGTACAGTGCAGTGCGGTCGCCCGCCCACGTAGTCAATGATGCAGCCCGGCAGATCACTCGCTGCACCAATTAATAACCGTCTGCGTTACTTATGCAAGCCGCCCTAACCTAACCAGCGCGGCGCTGATGGTAGCAGCGTGGCGCCGGGAAGCGCGAAGCCGCCCAGGGACGCGGCCCTACCAAGGTTAGCCAAGGCACAGTGGGCCAGAAGACCGACGCAGGCGGCCGAAACTCTAGGACGCGTTTTGAACTCTACACTCGCTAAATAGGTCCTGAACCAAGCATGTGACCCCACCCATTGATTCCTCGTTCCGAGGGCAATACATCACGTTCGGTTCGAGGCCCATTTTGCGACTCTGGAGCCTCAAAACCCACTCGGAATTTTGACCACCTCCGTCGGTTTTCTGGTTTACTGTGCGAGGCGAACGAGAGCACCGGAGTCGGGGGCGGGGGCGCGCCCAACCCGCACTCGTCAAAAATTTACCGTCTGCAGTTTTTCTTTTGAGCGCGCCACCCGGGGAGGAAATCTGGAACGGAGCGAGGTTGTCCTCACCTCGCGTGCTCGGCAGTGAGTTAGGCCCGCCGCCTGATTCCGAAAGCCAGGATCGTTTCCTCGCTCTGTCTCTGTCGCACTCATGGGGCGCCCCGTAGGGGTGCGAGAGAGACAGAGCGAGGAGATGAACCTTCGGGATCGGGCGGCTGGAGTAAGTGCGGTGGCCTGGAGGCCCGCGACGTGACCACTCGTCCATTCAGAGCCCGCCGGAGATGCACGGGCCGGTGGCGCGGGGCGTGGGGATGCGCCGCTACGAGTCTTCACGCCCCCCCCCCCTCCCCGCGGACGGGCCCACTGGGTGGACGGGCCCACTAGGTGTGCGTGCGGCGCGGCTAGCGTGCGCGTGTTGGCGTGACGCGCCGCTCCGGGGACCCTCGTGGTCCTGGCGGTCCTGGCGGTGGTTGCGGACGCGCTCTCCTTTTCACTTCCACAGCCTCCCCCGGGGAGACGGCGCGCAAGCCTGGCGCGGCCCGCAATCTGTGTGCGCGCGCACGCACACGCACAAAACACACACACACACACACACAGCGTGTGGCCGCGCTCGCGCTGTGTCCACTGCCTCGGGGACCGGGACCACACCACTTTATAAATTCAAAGCGGCCTGCATGGCGGCCTGCCTGGTGGGCTCCCCGGCGGCCTGCCTGGTGGGCTCCCCGGCGGCCTGCCTGGTGGGCTCCACGGCGGCCTGCCTGGTGGGCTCCACGGCGGCCTGCCTGGTGGGCTCCACGGCGGCCTGCCTGGTGGGCTCCACGGCGGCCTGCCTGGTGGGCTCCACGGCGGCCTGCCTGGTGGGCTCCACGGCGGCCTGCCTGGTGGGCTCCACGGCGGCCTGCCTGGTGGGCTCCCCGGCGGCCTGCCTGGTGGGCTCCCCGGCGGCCTGCCTGGTGGGCTCCACGGCGGCCTGCCTGGTGGGCTCCCCGGCGGCCTGCCTGGTGGGCTCCCCGGCGGCCTGCCTGGTGGGCTCCACGGCGGCCTGCCTGGTGGGCTCCACGGCGGCCTGCCTGGTGGGCTCCACGGCGGCCTGCCTGGTGGGCTCCACGGCGGCCTGCCTGGTGGGCTCCACGGCGGCCTGCCTGGTGGGCTCCACAGCGGCCTGCCTGGTGGGCTCCACGGCGGCCTGCCTGGTGGGCTCCACGGCGGCCTGCCTGGTGGGCTCCACGGCGGCCTGCCTGGTGGGCTCCACGGCGGCCTGCCTGGTGGGCTCCACGGCGGCCTGCCTGGTGGGCTCCACGGCGGCCTGCCTGGTGGGCTCCACGGCGGCCTGCCTGGTGGGCTCCACGGCGGCCTGCCTGGTGGGCTCCACGGCGGCCTGCCTGGTGGGCTCCACGGCGGCCTGCCTGGTGGGCTCCACGGCGGCCTGCCTGGTGGGCTCCACGGCGGCCTGCCTGGTGGGCTCCACGGCGGCCTGCCTGGTGGGCTCCACGGCGGCCTGCCTGGTGGGCTCCACGGCGGCCTGCCTGGTGGGCTCCACGGCGGCGCAGCGGCGCCAATGCCCTCCCACCCGACACAGCGCCGCTGCCCGCCGACGTCAAGGCTGCTCTTGTTTTGTTGCTTTTTCTTGTTTCTTCGGTGGGGGGCGGGGCGGGAGCTGAGAGGCAAAGTTAGGGTTGGACCTGGACTTGGACAAGGAGGCCGCCTCGGGTCGCTCTCTCCCAGGGGACCCTGCCCGCCTCGTGGCGACCCCGTCAGCTGACCGGGTCCCCTCAACAAGTTGCCTCGCGGGGCTTCGGGGGCCCTTCGGGGGGCTCGACCGGCCCACTGCTTGTGACGGCCGAACACGCAGGGACCCTCTTCTGTATGCCATTCACGCGACGCGGCGGACTTGGTCACGGCCAGCGTCATGCGTGCCTGTCACCATCCACGTGGATCGAGTATGGTCACGGTCGCAGTGGCGGGGACACGGCCGCACAGTGGGCCGGAAAAGACCGGCGCAGGCGGCCGAAAGTCGAGACGCGTTTTCGAGCTCCAGAGTCGCTAGACAGGACTCGAACCGAACGTGTGACCCCACCGACATATACCTCGTTCAGAAGGAAATGCATTCGTAGAGTCACACGTTCGGTTCGGGTCCCATTAGGCGATTCTGGAGCTCAAAACCCATCCGGGATTTTGACCGCCTCCACTGTACGCATAGTTACATGAAGCTAGTTCCCATAGCGTAGTCATAGCGTATTCATAACGTGAGAACATGGTCATGACCATGGGGACATGGTCTTGACCATGGAGACATGGTCACTACCACGGGAACATGGTCATTACCATGGGGGCACGGTAATGGCAGGCGCGATTATGAAACGGTTCGGCCGCCGCCACCGCACACAGGACAGCTGTCCGTGGTGGTCCGGCCAGTCGATTGTGCGCGCCGAGACAATGGTCAGTGGTCATGGTCAGCAACAGGACCACAATGCGGCCATAATTACACGCCGCTCATTACACCGCGCGGCCCATTGCTGCGGAATCACTCTGTCACGCGGCGGAGCGCTGCTGCCGACGCGCCGCCGCGCCGGACGACCCGCCAAACAATGTCCACACCGACGGGGCACAGTGGGCCAGAAGACCGGCGCAGGCGGCCGAAACTCTAGACGCGTTTTGGGCTCCAGAGTCGCTAACCAGGACTCGAACTGATCGTGTGACCCCACTAATGAATACCTCGTTCGGAGAGCAATCGGTCGGTGGGGTCACACGTTCGGTTCGAGTCCTGGTTAGCGACTCTGGAGCTCAGAACACTTCTAGAGTTTTGGCCGCCTGCCCCGGTCTTCCGGCCCACTGTGCGGGGCGGAGCGGACTGCGGTCACACCGCAGGGAGGAAGGGGTGGAGTGCGCCATTACGGTCGCGGCAACGACGGCGTGCATTCAGAACAGAGTGCGACCCGCGTGCACGAGAGTGCTGCTGCTGCGTATGCATGAGATGCGTGCCGCGTGCGTGAGCAGGAGGTGCTCGGCCGACCGCCATCATCATCATCTCGCACTCCATTGCCGCGACGCGGCACCCACACAGTGGGCCAGAAGACCGGACGGGTTTTGAGCTCCAGAGTCGCCAAACGAGACTCAAACCGAACGTGTGACCCGACCGATGGATTGCTCTCCGAACGAGGAATCCATTGGTGGGGGTCACACGTTCGGTTCGAGTCCGGCTCAGCGACTGACTATGGAGCTCAAAACGCGTCCAGAGTTCTGGCTACCGCAGCGCCGGCCTTCTGGCCCACTGTGCGGCACGCACGGCACGCACGGCACGCACACGCGCGGCATCAACAACGAGGCCGACAGCACGGCTAAGTGGGGTGTCGTCGTGTCTTCGCCAGAGAGCCGCCGCCCCCGGGCTGGCTCGGCGCAGCTTGACGCCGGGAGCCAATAACCCTTTTCGCCTGTATCAACGCCCCGGGTGCGGTGGGGCGCGGCGGGGCGTGTCGGGGCGGGGTGCTAACGGTATATAACCGCGGGGTCACGGCCTCCAAAGTGCGCGGCCCTGCAGGGCGTTCGGGGCGTTCGGGGCGTTCCAGACCGGCGCCGTGCTTCACTGCTTCGCCGAGCCGGCCAATAAAAGAGCGGCGCCTTGGCTCCGGCATCACGTCGCCGTCGCCCTGGCATCGCCGTCGGCCAGCTCTCCGACCGGATGCATATTTCATTTCAACTCCGCGAGATTAAGCGCACTCTGCACACCTCACATACTATTTTTGTGACCTTACAAAAAAAGTAGCTGGCCATAACAAAGTGTTATGACCATGCATAAGCTTACAAAGAAAATACTTGATAATTCACCAACTATTCCTTTGTGTAACAAAATAAATAGATTGCACCTTGCATACGCTCGACATACTTCGTAAAGCTTCAAGCGTGCGGCGGTCCGGAAAGTCCTGGCAGCCCTGGCAGCTACGGGACATTGAGCCAGGCAGCCAGGCAGGCAAGCAGGCAGCCAGCCAGGCAGGCAGGCAGGCAGGCAGCCCCACCCTGGCCGGGGAGTCAGGGGCGCGGCCCGGGGCAGTGCGGGGCAGCGCCGGGGTGGCTGTGGGTTGCGGGCGGGGTGGCCTGGGTTGGGTGCTCCAGAGCCTCACGGCTGCAGCCCCCTGTCGGCCCTGCCGGCCCGCTGTCTCGCTCGATACATCATAATGAAGGCTGCAGCGGGGCGGGGCGGGGTGGGGCGGGGCGGGGCGGGGCAGGGCGGGGCGAGGCGAGGCAGGGGCAGCGTGCGGTGCATGCACACGCACTGGAGTCAGTTAACGGGCCTCGCCGAGACGCCGGGCCTGGCGGGGAGTACCGCACAACAAAGCTGCTGCTGCTCCGATTTACGGGCAGAGAGTCCCAGCAGTCGACGCTCCGTCTCTCTCGCACCCCTACGGCACGCCCTATGAGTGCGACAGAGACAGAGCGACGGCTCTTCGGAACCAGGCAGCCGTCTGGCGCCTGGCCGGCGGCCTCGACCACCGCGCAACCGAACGCGCTGCCGAAGGCCGAGCCATTTCACGAGGGAACGCTTCCTCGGCTACATCAACACTAAGTTAATTTTGGATAGAGAGAGAGGGGAGGGGATTCTAGTGCACTCGCGGCGGCCAAAGCACCGACCAGGTACTCTTAGCGCAAAGTGGGAATCTCCCCGAATTTGGAAAAAAACGTCGATCCCGAATATCGGGTATGTACGCACCCGCAATGCCTACACGCACAGTGATGCAGCTTCATGTCAAACTCACATACTCGCACTCAACCGAACGCTCAAAGGCGCGCGCGCGCGCGCGCGCGCGCGCACCCACACACACACACACACACACACACACACACACACACACACACACACACACACGTAACACACTCGACTATACACTAGACTTAAACCTTAGTTTGTGCGTTTGTTGCCTTGTTTCTTATTTGAGCTGGAAGAGCCAGGGAGCACAGGTTACCATGTCCCTCGCCGTTCCTTGAATTAGATCTAGAATTTAGAATTGAACCCTACGCTTCATTTTGACGCTACCCGGCGCGGGCGCCCGGAGCGCCTTGGAGGCGGGCCAGCCCGCGCGACAGCCGCGTCCGCAGCTGCGACCGGCTGCCTACCCTCCGGGCGGTCGCCTCCCCGCCGCGCCTGTTGCCGACCTCGTCGCTCCGTCTCTCTCGCACTCACGGGGCGTGCCGCACCGTGGGTCAGAAGACCGTTGGGGCGGCCAAAATTCAAGACGCGTTTTGAGCTCCAGAGTCGCAAAGTGGGACTCGAATCGAACGTGTGACCCCCACCAATGGATTGCTCTTCAAACGAGGAATCCATTGGTGGGGTCACACGTTCGATTCGAGTCCCATTTAGCGACTCTGGAGCTCAAAATGCGTCTAGAGTTTTGTCCGTCTCAACGGTCTTCTGACCCAATGTGTGTGTGTGGTAGGGAGAGGGACGGAGCGAGCGACGCGCCGCGGGTCTCTGTCAGCCCGCAGGCCGCAGCCCGGAACCGATGCAAATCCGGCGAGTCCCCGCAAACTTACGGCCGCCATGATTATCTCATATCCCGCTCCAACTCTCCCCTCCTCCCCCTCCTATCGCGCTCGCCGCACAGTGGGCGACCGGCGCAGGCTTCTGGCCCACTGTGCGCCGCGCCCTTCCCGGCTGGAGCGCTTCGTGCATAAGCTACCTCCGCGGAGCCGAGGCGGCCGGGCCTTCGATTCGCGCCAGACCGAGCGGAGGCAGCAGGGCGTGGGAGCCGGAGGCGAGGAGGGTGGGAAAATGGAGTTGGCCGACAGCGGTAGTCGAACCCGCGCCCGTAAAGTGGGCCGAAGTTTGCGCGGGGCCGGCGAGCGGCCTGGAGGGGGGGGGGGAGATGCGCGGACGGGTCGGGACGCCTATTCGCCGTTCTGTGTCACGGTGTCGCGCACACTCTCGGTGGCCAGGCACCAACGCCC
Organism: Stenchaetothrips biformis; assembly: GCA_030522485.1. Classification (NCBI taxonomy): domain Eukaryota; kingdom Metazoa; phylum Arthropoda; class Insecta; order Thysanoptera; family Thripidae; genus Stenchaetothrips; species Stenchaetothrips biformis. The sequence goes on along the minus strand of CM060097.1, from coordinate 4,818,515 downwards.
GCACCTCGCGCCAGATTTATTGATCAAGGGAGAGAGTGAGAGAGAGAGAGAGAGAGAGAGAGAGAGAGAGAGAGAGAGAGAGAGAGAGAGAGAGAGAGAGAGAGAGAGAGAGAGAGAGAGAGAGAAACGGACGGATAGACAGCAAGACAGCAAAGGGAGACGAGAGGGAGATAGGACAGGGAAGGTCAGCCGCGCACAACACTGGCTGGGCTGGCGGGGCTGGCTGGGCGAGCACCCAACCCCGCCCCACCGTTTACATTGTCTCTCTGGACTAACTGTGCCTCTTTGAGCGGCGTCCCATCCCCGTCCAGCAGGCACGCCGGGCACGCCCCCCCACCCCTCCCCTTCCCCCGGGTCCCAGTTGGACGCCGCACGCCGCACTCGGGTTTGATTCCACATTCACTTTGCCTGCTCCACCCGCGGGCTGCATATCTCCCCAATGCCGGGTGCTGCCGGTCCGGGACGTCGCACAGTGGGCCAGAAGACCAGCGCAGGCGGCCACAACTCTCAACGCGTTTTGAGCTCCATAGTCGCTGAACAGGACTCGAATCGAACGTGTGACCCCCACCAATGGATTCCTCGTCCAAAGAGCAATTTATTGGCGGAGTCACACGTTCGGTCCGAGTCCCATTTAGCAGCTCAAAACCCGTCCGGGATTCTGACCGCCTCCACCGGTCTTCGGGCCCACTGAGCGCCGGCGGGCCGCCCCACCATCACCGCCCCCGCCCGAGAGCTCAGCAGCAGCCACTCGCCGGGCTGGTGCTATGGGTGCTGCCGGCGGGTACGGCAGCTCGGCATGAGGGCCTCTAAACTTTGTTGATCCCCGAAAGCAGCAAGTGGGCCTACAGCAACTAACTTTGCGAGTCTAGAGCGCTGAGCGGGGCGGGGCGGCGCACAGTGGTGTGCTGTGCGTACTGCGGCACGTGATCAGGGCCTATGTCGTAACGCACGGCTTGGCTCTGCAGACACAGCAAGAAAAAAGCCGGCCGGGGCCTTCCTTTGCATCCACTCCGTCTCTCTCTCTCTCTCTATCTCTCTCTATCTTTCTCTCTCTCTCTCTTTCTAACACGCAGTTTTGCTTTGTTCTCTTTCTTTCAGGCCTACTTTCTTTCCTCTCTTTTTTCGTTCGTTCCCCTCCGCCTTCTGGCTGCGTTGCTTCGCTGCGTTTGCTTCGCTGCGTTTGCTTCGCTGCGTTTGCTTCGCGGTTCGCGGTTCGCCTTTGCAGGGTCTGGCCTCGCCTTTGGCCCGGCTATCAATCTCACTCCACCCCTTCTTTTTCCCTTTCCGGCTATCCGGATATCAGTGCTACGCGGGGCCACACACACAGATAGACACACAGACATACACCCCCCCCCCCCCACACACACACACAAACACACACAAACTCTTTGACAAAAAGCTCGGCGCCACCCTCTCTCTCTCTCTCTCTCTCTCTCTCTCTCTCTCTCTCTCTCTCTCTCTCTCTCTCTCTCTCTCTCTCTCTCTCTCACCCCATCCCTCATGCGGGTTGCGCGCGGAGCACAGCTCTGCAGACTGATACCAACAGTCGTTTCCGTCGCTCTTTTTCTCTCGCAACTGAAGGGGACGCCCCATGAGTGCGAGAGAGACAGAGCGACGAAAAGGAAACTCTCGCGGAATCAGTCCCTGCTGCGGCGGGGCGGTCGGCGGCGACACTAATAAGTGGCGGCGCCGTGTGTGCGAGGCGCGCGCTGTGATTCCGGCGGGGAAGGGGAACGGAGGGAGAGGGGAGGGAGAGGGGAGGGAGGGGAGGGGAGGGGAGGGGAGGGCGCAGACGCCGCGCAATACGCTGGGGAAATATATCACCGGGGATTCCGCTCGCTCTCTCCCTCGCGAAGTAAGAGCGGGTGCCGCTCTAACCTTCGCGTTGTCCGACCCGCACTGCACGGCGCGGCGTGCACCAACAAACAATCACCGTCGTGCCACGCCCAGCAGCAGCACAGCAGAGTCTGCTTCCGTCGCTCTGTCTCTCTCGCACTCATTGGACGTCCCGTATAGGTGCGAGAGAGACAGAACAAAGAACGGCATCGCGGAGGCCGCCGCGGTGTATCGCGGTAGCGCATCGCCGGCCCGGCCGCCCTGCCCGTTCATCACACCAACTTTTTGCCGCACGTGCCAAGCAGCGAACCCCCCCGCAGCAGCTCGACGTTGCACAGTGGGCCAGAAGACCGGCGCAGGCGGCCAAAATTCTAGACGCGTTTTGAGCCCCAGTCCCTAAATGGGACTCATATCAAACGTGTGACCCCACCAATGGATTCCTCGTATGGAGAGCAATCCATTGATGGGGGTCACGGTCACACGTTCGATCCGAGTCCCATTTAGCGACTATAGCGACTATGGAGCTCAAAACGCGTCTAGACTTTTGGCCGCATAAGCGGTCATCTGACCCACTGTGGAGCGGTTTCGGGATCAGTGCCACCGCCACCGCGCCGCCCCCGGGCTGCCCCCAGCCCACTGTGCGCGGGGCCCGGGGCCCTGTACAGCCATCGCGTAGCGCACCGGCCGTATCGCACGGCGCCAGACCGCCCTCTGCAGTGTTCAGGCAACCAGTCGCCAGTCGGCCACTCTCTTCAAAAGTCTCAGCACAAAATTCTGCAACAGCGATCGCTGTTTGTACGCAATGAGCGGATTGGCATTCTTATTTATTTGTTTTAGAAACAAAACGATTAATTTCATCATGACAAAACTGTTAAGCTTCTCAACGAAATTCAATTGATGTGCACATACCGGCACAGACGGCAATGAATATTGAAATAATGTCAATTGGAGGATGTATGTACACAGTAATTTCCTATGCAAAATGTTGCAGAATCTTGTGTCAGCATTGACACAGGATTTCGCCGCGTGTTCCGGTCGGACGCCGTGGCACACTTCGACACTTTGCGCCGCTGCCCCGCCCAGCCCATCTCCGCGTCGGAGCACCGCAGGGATACATTTATTTGATTGACCGAGGGCGGTTCCGGCCCTCTGGACCACCGCTCTGGCCCAATGGCCCGCCGCTCTGGCCCAGGCCACCACTCTGGCCCACTGGACCACCGCTCTGGCCCACTGGACCACCGCTCTGACCCACTGGACCACCACTCTGGCCCACTGGACCACCGCTCTGGCCCACTGGACCACCGCTCTGGCCCACTGGACCACCGCTCTGGCCCACTGGACCACCGCTCTGGCCCACTGGACCACCGCTCTGGCCCTCTGGACCACCGCTCTGGCCCAATGGCCCGCCGCTCTGGCCCAGGCCACCACTCTGGCCCACTGGACCACCGCTCTGGCCCACTGGACCACCGCTCTGACCCACTGGACCACCACTCTGGCCCACTGGACCACCGCTCTGGCCCACTGGACCACCGCTCTGGCCCACTGGACCACCGCTTTGGCCCACTGGACCACCGCTCTGGCCCACTGGACCACCGCTCTGGCCCACTGGACCACCGCTCTGGCCCACTGGACCACCGCTCTGGCCCACTGGACCACCGCTCTGGCCCACTGGACCACCACTCTGGCCCACTGGACCACCGCTCTGGCCCACTGGACCACCGCTCTGGCCCACTGGACCACCGCTCTGGCCCACTGGACCACCGCTCTGGCCCACTGGACCACCGCTCTGGCCCACTGGACCACCGCTCTGGCCCACTGGACCACCGCTCTGGCCCACTGGACCACCACTCTGGCCCACTGGACCACCGCTCTGGCCCACTGGACCACCACTCTGGCCCACTGGACCACCGCTCTGGCCCACTGGACCACCGCTCTGGCCCACTGGACCACCGCTCTGGCCCACTGGACCACCGCTCTGGCCCACTGGACCACCGCTCTGGCCCACTGGACCACCGCTCTGGCCCACTGGACCACCGCTCTGGCCCACTGGACCACCACTCTGGCCCACTGGACCACCACTCTGGCCCACTGGACCACCGCTCTGGCCCAATGGACCACCGCTTTGGCTGCCCCCTTTCGAGCAGCAGTCCCGAGTGCCCGTAATGTCTGGTAATGTCTGGTAATATCCGACCCGACCGCTGCGGACTCGGTAATTACAGCTGCTGGAACTGCGCGGCCTGTTTTTCAACCCGTTTCCCCGTTTGTCCTGCTGTTTTCTCACCGCGTTTTTTTTTTCTGTTTTCCCGCACCACCGACGCCAACGTACTGGAGCGGCGCACAGTGGGCCAGAAGACCGGTAAAAACGGATACGTACACCTATTGAGTTTTGAGCTCCAGAGTCGCTAAATGGGACTCGAACAGAGCGTGAGACCCGCCAATGGATTCCTCGTTCGGAGTGCCATCCATTGGTGGGGGTCACACATTTAGCGACTCTGGAGCTCGAAACGCGTCCGGGACTTTGACCGTCTGCCCACTGTGCGGCGGGGCGCTGAGTCGCTCTGAAGGGCGATTGTCCCCGACGACAACGACGCACTGAGAAAACCTTACAAACTGTTTTAGGCCTTACAAAGAAAAGCAGCTCGTTATGACAAAGCATATTCAGCATACATAAGCTTACAAAGAAAATACTTCGTAATTAACGAACTATTGCTTTGTATAACATAGTAAATTAGTTTGTGCTATGTATGCTCAAAATACTCCGTAAGGTTTTAACCGTGCGCCCTGTCCTTGGGAAGGTTGCGCCGTGCGGCACACTGTGCAGCGCAGCCCTCGCGCGGCTCTCACACAATATTGCCGTCAGAGCGAGAAAACGGAGCCCCGAGAGGGAGGATTTGAATGATCAATGTCAAGCAGAGGAGAGGGCGAGACGACGGTCGGGCGGTCGGACCGTAGGCAAACAGACGGGACACACAGACTGCGGAGACAGTGGCGGATCCAGAGGCAGCCCCGCCAGGGGAGCAATGTATGGCATTTTGCAAGGGGTCCCCCACTCAAACAATCTGTGTACGGTAGGAGGAGACAGTCCCACAATCTTGCGTCAAAAACGCCTGTAAGTAGGCAAAAAGCGCGACAAAATCATGCAGAATCCTAAGCAATCTGACACAGTCAAACAATCTGTGTACAGGCAAATTCAGAGTGAGGGACCCCTCGGCATTTTGCCTACTACCGAGGCAAAGTATGGCTTTTTGCCTAATAACGGAAACATAGGCAACGTATGACTTTTTGATGAATAACGAGGCAAAGTATGGCTTGCTGCCTACTGACAGAAGCAAAGTATGGCTTTCTGCCGAATGACAGAGGCAAAGTATGGCCTTTTGCCTACTAACAGAAGCAACGTATGGCTTTCTGCCTAATATAGAGGCAAAAAATGGCTATTTGCCTACTAACAGAAGCAAAGTATGGCTTTTTGCCTCCTAACAGAGGCAAAGTACGGTTTTTTGCCTACGCTTCAGGCGGCAATCTAGAGGTCAAGAGCGGGAGGAACCGCTTCGCCCCTCCTCTGTGTCCGCGGCTGTGCGGGGTGGCGTGGCGCGGCACGGCCCCGCGCGCGCAACACATGCCGAGGACACCCCAAGCCCCAAGTCGTTGTTGGCGTGCTGGATTGGCGTGCTGGGGAGGGGGGGAGTTCAATATTTACAGGACGACTACTGCTACACAGTACATCGGCCGACATGGCCGCGCGCCGAGCCGCGGAGTACAATCAGTCTCTAAAGTTTCGTCTGGGCGATACCCCATGCGCGAGAGACTGCTCATAAGGAGACCGTTGAGAATCTCTCGTGCATGGGGTATCGCCCAGACAAAACTTTAGAGACTGATAGTACACAGTGGTGCGTCGCCGTCGGCCTCCAGACTGAGTCAGAGAGTCTTTTTCGTCGCTCTGTCTCTCTCGCACTCCTGGGACGTCCCGTATAGGTGCGAGAGAGACAGAGCGACGACTCCGCTGAATCAGTCTACCGCGCGGTGCGACATTCGGACAAGGACGCGGGTAAGTACGTCGCCGACGACGCCTCGCCGTGGGCGCGCCCCCGCCCCCGCACAGTGGGCCAGAAGACCACCGGCGCAGGCGGCCATTAGACTTGTTTTGAGCTCCAGAGTCGCCAAAAAAGACTAAAATCGAACGTGTGACCCCGCCAATGTATTACTCATTAGAAGAGCAATGCGTAGGTGGGGGCACACGTTCGATGCGAGTCCCATTTAGCGACTCTGGAGCTCAAGACCCGCCCGCGATTTGGACCGCCTCCACCATCGGTCTTCTGGCCCACTGTGCGCCGCCGGCGGCGTGAGGGACAGGGGAATTCACTTACGGACGCGGGAGAGCGGAACATTCAAATAACTCAGCGGAGGGCACATCGCGCGAGATGAGGTCCCGGCGGAGAAGGGGGATGCAAGCAACACGAGAACAGCGCGCACGTTGGGCGAGTCGAGCGAGCCGAGAAAAAGACCCACGCCTAAAAGCCAATCCGAGTGGAGATTGAATGACAACGAGAGAGAGAGAGAGAGAGAGAGAGAGAGAGAGAGAGAGAGAGAGAGAGAGAGAGAGAGAGAGAGAGAGAGAGAGAGTGAGAGAAAGGTAATGGAGGCCGTGCGTGGAGGTTGTTCGTGAGAGAGTCGCACCGGATTCGGCGGACAGGACAAGCAGAAGGCGTGAAGGCTGATTCCGCACAGCGCTATCGTACCACTGTCGCACCATCTCTCTCGCACCCGTGGGGTTCAACGTCAGAGCGAGTAAGACAGAGGTCTCATTCGGCTTCACGTCCACAATCAAGGTTCACAATCAAGGTTCACAATCAAGGTTCACAATCAAGGTTCACAATCAAGGTTCACAATCAAGGTTCACAAACAACGTTCACAATCAACCCGTAAGCGGTAAGCGAAAATCTCAAACTCCGAGTCACGCGATTTGGGTTTGAAGAGACTCATCCGACTTGCCCGTTACCGCGTGGCCGCACACTTAACCGAACGCAGTTCACCGGTTTTCGACAGCGGCGTCCGAAACGGTACACAACGGACGCGGCCCGGCAGCGGCCGCCGCCGCTCGGGATGATATTTCGGTCAGAGCTGCCCAACCGTTGAAATTGGATGGGAACAGTGAGCGAGCCGATTGTAGATCACGGTGTAAACTACAATCGGCTCGCTTACTGCACCTCTCTTACTTACACGGTTTAGCAGCTCTGGCCCCGAGCGGCGGCATAGCCGAGCGCGCCGTGTTGAGTAGAGGTTATGGTTCGGCCGGCGGCCGGATTTCACTCACCAACTGACTTCAAATCGATACAGAATGGACATGACTTGTAGCTCCAGGCGCGCCCAGACACACGCCTCAGAACGCCGCGGAGCACGTAACACCCGCAAGCCACTCGCGAAACACTTTTCGAAACACAAACACGCACGTCAAGTCGTGGCGAAACCGGCAACCGCCGTTGCGGCCAGCGAGCAGCGAGGCGAAGTGGTGGCGGCGGATGTTGCCGTACTAGACCTGGACTCGGCCCGGCGGTGGTTATGAGAAATCTACGCGGCGGAGTTCAGTTTCTCATAGGAACTGCTATTTCTGTTCTGGACCTCCGTTATTGTTCGTTTTACTTCCGTTCTGGAAAAGCCTTGGAATACCCAGCAGCGCTGACAGGGACAGTGGCGCACAGTGGGCCAAAGGACCGGTGGAGGCGGAAATTCTGGACGGGTTCGCTCCTTTGGAGAGCAATCCATTGGTGAGTCAATCGGTCGGTTCGAGTCTGATTTAGCGACTCTGGAGCTCAAAACACGAGTAGTACGTTTTTGGCCGCGCCTGCGCCGGACTTGTGGCCCACTGTGGGGCAGGGAGAGCAGCACCAAGCCCGAAACACAGGGACGAGGTGGTCCGCGCGAAAACACAAAAGAGGCAACGCGTCGGAGCAAACAGCCAGCAGCGGCTTCCGTAAACAGGTCGGGCTGTGAATAGCCCGATGCCCGATAAATGCTGGCGGCGGGGCAGCGGCGGGCCGCACAGTGGGCCAGTCAGCCGGGGCCAGCCAGCCTGGTGGCGTCAGGTCATTGTGTCGACAGGGACAGGGATGGCGATGAGGATTGCGTTCGTTTTGAATCCATTTTCAATGCCACTGTTAAAATTTGCTGTCACTTCATGACCAAATCTTGGATGATTTTTTCATCACGTTTAAATGATGGCAATGTCATCGCCAATTGATGACATTTGCATCAAAGCTCCTATACCTTTCGCATGGGCGTGACAAAAATTTAGGTACGATGACATGGTTGTAAAAAAAATTAGTCTTGGCATTGTCATTAAGTGAGAACCAAATTTTTTACAGTGTGCCCGCTATGCTGCACTCTAGCATTTTTTCCGGTTGTTGTTGTTGTGGTTGTTGTTGTTACGATTGCCCCTGGGCTGCTTGGCCGCTACCGTGACGCAAGCAGTGAGTTTCTTCAACTTTCCTACATGCGTCTCGGTGACGGTGCCTGAAGCAGCAGTTATTCCGAGCAAGGCAGAGAGTTCGTCTTGTCTCGCCCAACCCTGCACAGAGGGTCAGAAGACCGGCGCCGGTCTTCTGACCCACTGTGCCCCGCTCCACTTCACCCAGCCCCCGCGTCCTTGACGTCCGAAACTACGGTACAAGCCAGCAGCAGGAGCAATAAGGAAGCAAGGCTTCCCCTCGACGATCGCCTGCACTGCAAGCAACATCCGCCTGCTAGCGCGCGGCGCGTCCCGGGGGCCTTGGGCTCTTGCTTGGGCTTCATCCGTGGGCTTCAGCCTTCAGCCTCCAGCCCCGAGCCTCGGCTTTCCGAGAGCCCGGAGCGAGCTCATGAGAGCCTGAGCTGCTGCCCTGCCAGCAGCCCCGCACAGTGGGTCAGAAGACCGTTGAGGCGTCCAAAATTCTAGACGCGTTTTGAGCTCCAGAGTCGCTAAATGGGACTCGAATCGAACGTGTGCCCCATCTATGGACTCCTCGTTTGGAGAGCAATCCATTGGTGGGATCACACGTTCGGTTCGAGCCCCATTTAGCGACTCTGGAGCTCAAAACGCGTCTAGAATTTTGGCCGCCTCAACGGTCTTCTGACCCACTGTGCCCCGCCAGCCCAGCGACCGAGCGCGCCGAAAGCGGAGCGGAAATCCGATGAGGTGTGGCCAACAACTTCCTGGAGCGAGCAAGACTGGATTAGGGGCGCGGTAGCGGCAACCTTGGACCAGGGCGTGGTGGGGTGGGGCGGGGCAAGGCGGGGCGGGGCGAGAAGTTGTGTGGGCGTGGGCTCGCAGTACAGGTGACGCGAAGCAACGTCAGCGGCAAAATAAAGCTTTCTTGCCCGAGCGGACGGCCGGCGGCTCTCTACTCAGGGCTCTTTACTCCGGGCTCTCTACTCCGGGCTTTCGTCACCGGGCTTACCGAGAACGAGGTGAGGCCGGAGCGAGGCTAGCGCCACGCCCGGAAGGATGGAAGGTGCTTGGGCACACTCCCCTAGGAGTGCCGAGGTTGGCTTGCCTGCGAAGGGTCGGCCCACACTCTAAATAGCAGAGTGATTCCACACAGTGCGGTGGTAGGGTCTTCCCGCTCGCTACATCGCCCTGTCTCTCTCCCGCTCATGGGCCGGTCTCGCCCTGTCTCTCCCGCACAGGTAGGCGGTAGGCCCTCCCGCACTGCGAGCGGAATCACACTGGAGGCCCGGACTCTAGGCCCGGTCCGGCGGATCGGTCCCGGAGGGCTGGTAACTCGCCGTAAGGGCCTCGATGGCCCTCGCCTGCCCTACGTTCGCCCTGCCCTACACCATGAGAGAGGGGCCAACACCGACCGCCACCGACCGCTGCAAGGACTGGGCCAAGGGCTCGCCCCACCCCACGGCGCCCTTCCAGAGCAAACAAAAATGGAGAGGCGGTCCCGGTCCTCCGTCAGCGTCAGCCCTGCGTGCTCGCTGCCTCACAGTGGGCCAGAAAACCGGCGCAGGCGGCCAGAACTGGAGACGCGTTTTGAGCTCCAGAGTCGCTGCAAGGGTCTCGAATCGAACGTGTGCCTCATCTATGGACTCCTCGTTTGGAGAGCAATCCATTGGTGGGATCACACGTTCGGCTCGAGCCCCATTTAGCGACTCTGGAGCTCAAAACGCGTCTTGTGTTTTGGCCGCCTGTGGTCTTCCGGTCCACAGTGTGCCGCCCTGCCGCTCGGCCCGACAACCGAGCCCTCTAACTTTGATGCCGTCCGAAAGTTGACGCCACCATCACCGACACACCAAGGCTTGGAGTGGAACGGAGCGGGGCCGCTGGAGCTGGAGAAGCCCACCTCATCGACCGAACTGCTGCGCTGAATTCCAACTTTACTGTCTTTCTCCTTTATTTTATTTATTCTTCCTTGACAGTCAGTCAATCCGGTTTCGATTCGGGCGCGTGTCAGGCCGTGGGTTCGCCTAAGGAGACACCCACCCCTCCCTCGCGGCACGCCACCGCACAATCGGGGCGGTACACTGCACAGTGGGTCAGAGGACCGCCACTGGCGGCAGGAACTCTAGACGTGTTTTGAGCTCAAGAGTCGCTAAATGGAACTCGAAACGAGCGTGTGACCCCACCGATGCACTCCTCGTTCGGAGCGCAATCCATAGGTGGGGGCACAACGTTCGGTTCCAGTCCCATTTAAAGACTCTGCAGCTCAAAACCCGCACGAGATTTTAACCACCTCCACACCCAGAAAAATGATTTCTTGAATCAAGTTAAATGTACTTGATGCAAGTATTTTTTTGGATTAATGTGCCTAAGTAAAGTTCTGCTTTGAGCGAAGTAGAAATATTCTTCATATGGTTTGAGTTGAATGAATGCAAAGCCTATTAGTATTGATCTGACACTCACTTAGCTTGATTCAAGTATTTTTAACCAAGAAAAAATATTTTACTTGATTTAAGAAATCATTTTTCCGGGTGCACCGGTCTTCTGGCCCACTGTGCACTTTCAGACGCGACGGGCGACGCCACAGGCACGACGATGGAATTGGAGGGCGCCGCGAACAGACCGGCGCGGCGCCCCCGCTGCAGCGCGCCGCCGTGCTCGAGCTTTTATTGGGAACACAAACAAAGGGGGGCCGTTATTCAATTAAAAGCGAAGGCCGAGGAGCAAAAACTCGAATCGGTGCCGAGATGAGATGCGAGTTCGTGCCGAGGAGAGAGACCTGGCTGGGACTCCGACTCGACCGGAGCAGCGCTCGCAGCGGGGCGAGACAGAAGCACGACTTCGCACAGTAGGCCAGAAGGCCGGCGCAGGCAGCCAAAATTCTAGACGCTTTTTGAGCTCCAGAGTCGCTAAATGGGACTCGAATCCACGGTGTGACCCCACCAATGGAGTGCTCTTCAAACGAGGAATCCATTCGTGGGGTCACGCGTTCGGTTCGAGTCCGAGTCCCATTTAGCGACTCTGCAGCTCAGAACCCGTCCAGAGTTTTGGCCGCCTGCGCCGGTCTTCCGGCCTACTGTGCGTCGCCGTGCAACTTGGAGCGGCGCTGACATGGGGAACACTAACTTCGCAGTCCACGAAGACAGAAAGCGCTTGAGCGCAGAACTTCTCCCTCATTTCCTTCTTCGACACTCGCTCAGTCTCTCAATCACACTCTCTCTCTCTCTCTCTCTCTCTCTCTCTCTCTCTCTCTCTCTCTCTCTCTCTCTCTCTCTCTCTCTCTCTCTCTCTCTCTCTCTCTCTCTCTCTCTCTCTCTCTCTCTCTCTCTCTCTCTCTCTCTCTCTCTCTCTCTCTCTCTCTCTCTCTCTCTCTCTCTCTCTCTCTCTCTCTCTCTCTCTCTCTCTCTCTCTCTCTCTCACACACACACACTAACACCCGCACCTCAAGCCTTTCGCCTAATTCGAAGGCCCCTAACGAGTGTAGCAGTGCGATTGCGGTGCTGTTCCGGTCCCCTACCCCGCAGGAAACACAATGCCTAGCCGAGAGTAGAGGGTCGGGCCGAGTGAGTGCAGCCCAGGACTCCAGAACTCCAGCCAGGGCTTTAGCCCGCGGACGAGGTGTGTGACTCACACAGACACGCACACACACACTCACCTACACACGCACGCGCGCACACACACACACACACACGCACACACACACGCAAGTGCTTCCAGTGACACACGACCACACACTAAGGCCTCGCGGCGCGCGCTTTCCGTATCAATTATGGAGGGCTTCGCGTTTCAGCAAATCACTTTTCAGCGCCGCTAGCGGAGCTCCCAGCCCAGCAAGGCTGGCGAGGCTGGCGGGACAGGCGGGGATGGCAGCCCACCCCCTCTGGAGCCGCGCAGCCCGCAGCCAGCCAGCGCCCCTCTTGGATGGGCGGGCCGCGCCTTGCAGACAGCAAGTACCACCACCGCGTCCTCTAGTCCTCTGGGCATGGCGGCCGAGGCGGCCGAACCAGAGATGAGCAAATTGCAGAGGAGGGCGGTTCTGCATGTCTGTCTGTCTGTGTGTCTGTGTGTCTGTGTGTGTGTCTGCCTGTCCGTCTCTCTCTCTCTCTCTCTCTCTCTCTCTCTCTCCCTCTCTTTCTCTCTCTCTCTCTCTCTCTCTCTCTCTCTCTCTCTCTCTCCCCCTCCCTCTCTCCCTCTCTCTCTCTCTCTCTCTCTCTCTCTCTCTCTCTCTCTCTCTCTCTCAATAAGTCTGTCAGTCCCAACTCTCCAGAGCACAGAGGGCCTTGTACTCTTTTCTTTACCCCCCCACTCCCCCTCTTCCCTCCGCCACCCTGGTCCCCGGAGCGTCCTCGGCGGAAATCACGTGACAATGGGGCGCAGGAAAACGCCCTTCTCAGCGCCTTAAACGAAACACCCCCGCCAGACTCCGGCCGCTGGCTGCAGCGAGACGGATGGCCGAGTGCAGCGCGAGTACAACGCGTCACCCGCCGCCCGCCACCGAGGGGCCCTGGAGACTGATTCGCAGAGAGTCCTTTACGTCGCTCTGTCTCTCTCGCACCTGCACAGGACGACCCATGAGTGCGAGAGAGACAGAGCGATGAAAATAGGGGTCTCGGATTCAGCCTGCTGGAGATCCTGGACAGCGCGGAGTCTCTAGAACCCGCGCGATCAGATTGGCCGGGGAGAGAAAAAAATAAAGAGAGAAAAGATGAGAAAATATTAAAAGAGAAGGGAAAAGTTGTTGAGTTTGTCGCGGCCTGCCTCCAGAGTTGACATTGCGGCGAGATATTGGGTACGTAGGGCCGCGGTTTGCTCTCTGTGTCTCCGCGCCGCGCTCTGCGTTGGTTCAGCGTTCGCGCTCCCTCGTCCCGGTCGGCCCTGGAGGCCCTGGCGGCCATGGCGGCCCTGGCGGCCCTGGCTGCTCGCCGTCCCGCACACAGTGGGCCCGGCTTGCCCCAAGTTTGCCCAGTCCTCTCTCTGCCTGGCTGCGTCCCTGACTCCCTCCTCCGGCCGACGTCTCGTCCGTCCCTCCAGTCCCTCTGTCTCCGTTCCACTTTCTGGTCACTGCGTCCCGCCCTGCCCGCTCGCATGCTGTAGTATTTTGTTTCTGTATTTTAGTTTCTCCTTATTTTTCTCTCCGTTCCTCCTCGCTCCAGCCCCGCTGCTCGCCGAGTCTCGGCGCGGACTCGCCCCACCCCGACATACCAGCACTGTGTGTCGTTCCCCGTTTTCAAAGCGGCTCTGCCCGCCCGGCTCTGCCACTCGGCAAACTTTTCTCTCGGCCACCGGACCGGCGGTCTGTTCTTGGGCGAGGACGCGGACGAGGGGGTGGGTGTCGGGAAGGGGAGGGGTAGGGGACGGGAGGGGGGCGGGGGCGGAACGGCCGTGGACGCATTCCGGGGGCGCGGCCGGCCAGGGATGTTTTATCGCCATTCCAGTCCTCCCCCTCTCCCCCTCCCTTCCCCCGCTCCCCACACCTGCCGGCCTTCACCTTCAACAGGGCTCCACCACCACCACACAATTAGGCAGCCCGAAAAAGCGACCGCGGCTGCCGGGATTCGAACCCCGCACCACTTCCCTCCTGCTTCCGGTCCAGTGGGCGCTGCTATGGCTATTTCTGCCCCTCTCCCTATCTCTTTCTCTCTTTCTCTCTCTCTTTCTCTCTCTTTCTCTTTTCCTCTCTTTGTCTCTTTCTCTTGTTCTCTCTCTCTCTTTCTCTCTCTCTCTCTCTCTCTCTCTCTCTCTCTCTTTCTCTCTCTCCAAATGATCCTAGCCGCACAATGGGCCCGGCCATGCACGTAGGGGCCGATAACAAGAGTAATAATATCAAAGGGTGGACTGGCCGCAGCGGCGTTGGGGTGCTGGGGTGAGTCTGCAAGAAAAGCGGCCTTCAAGTACGCCACGCGTTTGACCGCCTGCGCTGGAGCCTGGGTTCGAGCCTCGGCTGGGGCTGACGTCTCAAATACTCCAGTTTTCTTTTTTGCGTTTCTACTATTTTGTTTTCTTTCTTTCGGCACCTTTTGCCCCACGTGCGGCAAACTACTTTCAGACGCGTTGAGTGTTGCGGGTCGTCCTCAAGAAGGAGGCACGTTACAGCCGATCCCTTTTCCATAGCCCCGCGGTCCTGCCGGGGATTGCAGAGAGAGAGAGAGAGAGAGAGAGAGAGAGAGAGAGAGAGAGAGAGAGAGAGAGAGAGAGAGAGAGAGAGAGAGAGAGAGAGAGAGGGAGAGAGAGAGACGGAGACAGAGACAGAGAGAGGGGGGGGGGGTGACAGAAAGAGAGACGGAGAGAAAGGGAGATAGAAAGAGTAAAAGAGAGATGCAGGTGGTGTGGTGAATCTGTGAGGAAAATGGGTGGTGTAGGGCGTGACCCGAGAGGACAGCGGGTGCCCCACCCTGCTCCGCGCTGGCCCACCCGGCCCACTGCGCGCTCCCTTCCTTCCTTCGCTCCCCCGTCTCCTCGTCTCTCCCGTCCTCGCGCATTATAACACAGCAAACCGCACACATGTGATATCGGCCCGCGGCCCCGCCCACTCGCTCCGGAAACTTGCCCGAGAAAACGCCCTCTCGGCGAGGCTGCCCGCCTGGAAGCAGGCTGCTGGAGGCAAGCTGGAAACTGGCTGGAAGCCGGGGGTGGAATAATACGGTACCTGGCGGGGGATTTCAAGCTGCTACCCGCTGCCTCGCGTGGCTCGCACCACATGCCACACACTCCGGACTGAGATTCGTTCCGTGGGCTTACAGCAGCCCCGCGCCTCTCGCACAGTGGGCCAGAAGACCGGTGCAGGCGGACGAAACTCTAGACGCTTGAATTTGAGCTCAAGAGTCGCTAAATGGGAATCGAACCGAACGTGTGACCCCCCCCCCCCCAATGGATTCTTTTCGTCCGATGAGCAATCCATTGGTGGGCAGTGAGCGACACTCTGGAGCTCAAAACCCGTCCGGGATTTTGACCGCCTTTACCGGTCCTCTGGCCCACTGCAACACGCCCCACACACCCACGTTACATACCCCACGCTACATACCCCACGCCCTACGCCCCGCCTTTCCAGTAAACGGCCCAAAATACGGCTCGACAGACCTAACCCAATTTGCGTGCACTGTGAGGCGTTCCCTCCCCGTCCGTCCGTCCGTCCGTCCGTCCGTCCGTCCGTCCGTCCGTCCGTCCGTCCGTCCGTCCGTCCGTCCCAGGGCGACTGCGAGGGCTCCGAGCCACGGGGCCAAGGGGGCCATTGGGTCGGCCGGCCCTGCGCCCCGCTGGCCGTTAGAGGTCGATTAGTGATGCGCGGTCGATGCGAGGCAGCCCAGGCCGCGTCCGATGGCCCCGAAGACGCGGAATAAACATGAGGGCGGCCTCCTGGACCACGCCGCTACCGACAGCAACCCGCTGCTGGAGACTACCCCAACCCCCGAGAGCGGCTACACCCGCACAGTGGGTCAGAAGACCGTTGAGGCGGCCGAAATTCCGGACACGTTTTGAGAACCAGAGTCGCTAAATGGGACTCGAATCGAACGTGCGCACACTAAATCCTTATGTACTTTTTTGTACATAGTTATGCACGATTTTGCACATGCGTTTGTTATGCATAATATTATACGTTGTTATGCATAATTTATTCATAACTATGTATAAATTATGTTGTTATGCATAATATTATGCGGAAGCTTACGCATGTGCAAAATCGTTCATAACTATGTACAAAAGAGAGCATAAGGATTTAGTGTGTGACCCCACTAATGGATTCCTCATTTGGAGAGCCATCCATTGGTGGGGTCACACGTTCGATTCGAGTCCCATTTAGCGGCCCTGAAGCTCAAAACGCGTCTTCTGACCCACACTGTGACCCGCGAGGCAAACCACTACACTGTGCGAGGCAAAGCCGCGCTGCACTGCAACAATATATTTTTTTCCAGCAGAATTTTTTCATCAACACGCTTCGGTCCCTCTGAACGGTGAGCTCGGCTCAGCGCACCCGGCCCAGCCAACCGCCTGGTCGACGAGCAGCCCGCCCGTCTGTCCTTTGAGCGACGCGGGTGAAAGGTTCAGCCCGGCGCAGGCACGGCGGGCACGGCGGGCACGCTGAAAAGAGCCTCACAGCGCTGCCTCATTACGTGAGGCAGGCAGGCAGGCAGGCAGCCTCGGCTCGGCGACACAGCCTCGCTTCCTTGCTGCCAATACCGCCCGCCCGAGGCTGCCTGCCAATAGTGTCCTCGTCCCCTGCGGATAAGCGCCTTATCGGCACGGCAGGCCCTCTTCCGGCATGGTCGATACTGGTGTACTGGGGGACGATCCGGCCGTCCCCAGGGCACGCCGCCTTGCGTGTCCTTGATCAGGTGAGAGGCGTACGGTGAGACAGAGGACCGGCGCCGGCGGACCAAATTCTAGACGCATTTTGAGCTCCATAGAGTCGCTAAACAGGACCCGAAGCGAACGTGTGACCCCACCAATGGATTCCTCGTTCGGAGAGAATCCATTGGCGGGGTCTCACGGTCGCTTCGAGCCCCATTTAGCGACGGTTGAGCTAAAACCCGTTCCGAATTTTGACCACCTCCACCGGTTCTCTGGCCCAGTGTGAGGCGGCATCCTCCGCCGAGGCCCCGACGAAGGACCGCGGCGTCAACAAACAGAACGCAGCCAACAAGGGGCAGCCCCTCCACAGCCTCCACCGCGCACCGCAAAAGAAATGCCAAAACTCGTTTTCGCCTCGCGTCCTGCCGCGCCGCGTTATCAAATGAAATTAGCCTCCCCATCCAGAGGAATTTCTCATCCGTGAGACCGGAATTAAATTGCGTGATGGGTAGCCTGCGGAGGCTGGTGAATTTTTAATCGCGCCGCGTCCACCGCGGTCCACAGCGAAGGGACGCAACGAGCCGCGAAATTTCTCATTAGGAACAACAAGTGAAACTCTCCTCTTTGGGAAAATTGCGGTGGCTAGGCTGGCGGCGGTGCGGGCTAGGCTGGAGAGGCTACCCCTTTAACAAGGAGAGAAACGAAAAACAATAATGGAAAGTCGTAATAGTAAAAAAACAGAAAAACTAGAAGAAAAAAAAAGAAAGAAAATCAAACGTACAAATTGTACCCCGCTTTAGCGCACGCCGCCTGTTACGCATTTTTCTCCAAATTCGTGTGTTGTTAAAACAATTAAATGTGATCCTCTGAAAGAGGTGAGGGTGAATTCAGACACGTTTTCAAAGTGAATTCCTCATTAAAATGCCCGATTGGTATTGTCGTGAATGAGCGTTGAGGGCAAAAAATTGGAAAATATTTTCGCAAATTTCTACAATTGATGATTGTAACGTCCCAAAATGACGCCACACTTTGGCACACAGGAGACATGCGTTCAGGGGTCGAGCCTACGGTCATTCGCCATATCACAGTTGACAGACATTATGTTCACTATTTACAAAATATTCATTATTATCAAATAAAAGTTTCTTTTTTAGTTTCCATCGTAACATACTACCTCAAAAACACTGCAGTTAAAAGCAGTTTAGGGGAGAAGTAAATGCGCATATTAACAAGTACATTGATCAAAGTGATATCCTGTTTCGTAGTAGAAGAAGTAGTAGTCGTAACCATACAAATTCGAATTAAAAGATAACTTTGTTGAGTGATCTAAAGAGTGACTGGAGTGATTTACTACTGCGGTCTGGTACCTCTACAGTAGCCTACTTCCGGCCGCAGCGACAAGAACAAAACCAACAGGGCGGTGGGTGCCGCGCACGATAGTCGAAACTGCTTTCGACAATCGATAATCGAAACTGCTTTCGATTATTCATCTCACCGCCGTCCCGAAGACTCCGCAGACGATGTCGTTGTCACTATCCCGGCGACGAGTAATCCAGGTGGCCGAGGGCCGGGCCGGGGCCGGGCCCTGCACGACGCGGCGGCACTCGCACACGCATACGCACACGCGCACGCACACGCGCACGCACGCACGCACACACACGCGGGGCAGTCTAGTCACGCACGAACACGAACTCGTTGTAGTGGTTCCAGCGGTTCTCCTCCGAGTCGACGCCGGGCTTGAGGTCGGCGCTGCCGCCGGCGGTGCCCGAGCCGCAGGAGCCGGCCAGGCGGAAGCCCTGCTCCTGCAGGGAGTCGAAGGCCTGCTCCAGCGACGAGTGCTTGAGGAAGAAGCGCGCCGTGTAGCGGTCCGTCATGCCGTGGTCCGGGTCCCGGCTCTCGTTGAGGGCCTCCCCGAACACGGCGCGGCACAGCGCCACGCGCCCGCACACCAGCAGGCGCGACAGCTTGCGGAACTTGACGTCGGCCAGGCCGTCGCGGCCGAAGGCGAAGCTGCCGCGGTAGCCCACGGTGATGAAGCCGGGCGGCCGCGCCCGCTCCTGCGCGCCCATGGCCTCCAGCATGCCGGACAGCGCCATCTGCTGGCCCTCCTCGCGGAGGCGCTCGCGCTCGCGGAACGAGTCCGGCAGCACCAGGACGCCGCTGCGCAGGTAGTCCAGCACGTAGCGGAACAGCACGCCGTCGCGGTCCAGGAAGTACTTGCCCTTGGAGTCTTTGGGCGGCGGCGCCACGGCCCCGGAGAACAGCCGGCCCAGCAGCGACTCGGGCTCGCGCGTCAGCGTGGCGGGCGTCGTGGAGTAGAACACACCGCCCACGTTGAGCTCCACCACCTGCGGGAAGCCCTCCATGGCCTCGGCGGCGCGGGGCGCGGGGCGCGGCGGCGCGGTCGGTCAGCTGGCGGCTGACGCGAGGGAAGCGCGGTCGCGGGACGGCGCTGTGGCTTCGGGCGGCTGGGCTGGCTGCTGCTCCAGTGACTGCGGCCGCTCAACTGGTCCTGTCCCAGCGCAGCGCGCAGCGCGCGGCACAGCGTACGGTCTGGGGGGCTCCTGGCTCCCCCGCACCTGTGGCTACGCCCCCACCCCCTCCCCCCCTCCTGGCCCCGCCCCTCCCCGATCAATACGGCCCAGGCTGCCTGGCCGAGAGGGCGAGAGTCGGCTGGCGCGGGACGCTAGCCGTGGCCGAGCGGCCCATCCCCTTCCAGCCACCCTTCGTCGCGGCGCCCGCACGCCCGGCAGGGCCAGCAGGGCCAGCACCAGCACAACGGGCAGGCCGGGGCAGGCCGGGGCAGGCCGGGGCAGGCCGGGGCAGGCCGGGGCAGGCCGGGGCAGGCCGGGGCAGGCCGGGGCAGGCCGGGGCAGGCCGGGGCAGGCCGGGGCTGGCCGGGGCAGGCCGGGGCTGGCCGGGGCAGGCCGGGGCAGGCCGGGGCAGGCCGGGGCAGGCCGGGGCAGGCCGGGGCAGGCCGGGGCAGGCCGGGGCAGGCCGGGGCTGGCCGGGGCAGGCCGGGGCAGGCCGGGGCTGGCCGGGGCAGGCCGGGGCTGGCCGGGGCAGGCCGGGGCATGCCGGGGCAGGCCGGGGCAGGCCGGGGCAGGCCGGGGCAGGCCGGGGCTGGCCGACGGCAGACAGCGGGGCACCCCTCTCTCATCTCATTCACTTTCCTCCTCGCCCTGGTCCTCCTCCTGGTGCGGATGGTGGAGAGACGGCGGCGCCGCGCCATAAATAGAGGACGCGAGACAGGCAGGGGTGCCAGCCGTCCCCGGGGCGGGGCGGGGCGGGGCGCTCCGTGTGCGTGGCGTGGCGCCAGCATATGGAATTGGTCTTCTCCGGCCCGGGCCACTTCTACGCACCCTTAGCGGGAACTAAACGGGGCGGCGAGGCGCTCTAGGCCGTTCCCGGGCGTTCCGGGACTCAGGCGACGCGGCGAGGCGTTCCATGCCGTTCCCGGGCGTTCCGGGATTCAGGCGACGCCGCGTGCGGTGCGGCCCTGTCGGGAAAAGCAACGCGGGATAAATCAAATCAATCCCCGCCGCCCGCAGGGACGCCACCCGTACTGTCAGCCTGTCGACCTGTCGGATTGCCGATAAGCGGAAGCCACATTCCCATTCCGTATTGGAATTTACTTCCCCTCTGCCCTTTTCCTACCCGTTCTACCCGTTTTCGGTCGTATAAAAGCGCTAAGCTGGTCGTGGCGTGCTGATCAATCCATAAGTCAAGTGCGCTTACCTTCCCCCTCCCCCCTCCCCCCTCCCCCCTCTCCGCGCCGCGGCGCACAGTGAGCCAGGCGACCGGTATAGCCGGTCAAAAGTGGGACTCGAATCGAACGTGTGAACCCACCCATGGAATTTGATGGATTGCTCTTCGAACGAGGAATCCATGTGGGGTCACACGTCCTGTGTAGCAACTGCGGAGCTCAAAAACGCGTCGAGAGTGTTGGCCGCCAGCGCCGGTCGTCTGGCCCACTGTGCGGCGTCCGCGACCGCCCCTAGCTGCCCGAACAGGTTTTGGACACAGCGCGCGCCTTTCTTTATTGCCCACCGAGCCAGGCAGCCTGGCAGGCAGGCAGGCAGGCAGACCGGCATTCCGACCCACTGCTGTTTTAACAGAAAACGCCGGAGCGAAAATAGAAACGAGGGTGGACGGCCGTGGCTGCCAGCTCCGGCTGTCGGGGCGTGGCGGGGCGGGGCGGGGCGGAGCGGGGCGGAGCGGGGCGGAGCGGGGCGGAGCGGGGCGTGGCAGCAACGACCGTTAGATCGGCCGGGTCGTTGCGACCCTGTCACCCGGACCGACCTGGCCCACCCCGCCCCGCCCCGCTCAAGACGTGAGTTAGTTTAGATGGAGCCCTCGAGATAGCCCGGCAACGCCAACGTGAACCGCGACGTCAATGCGAACGGCAACGCCAACGCCGCAGCCGGAGAGCTGGCCCGCGCCACACCTTTGCGAGGAAGGCGCACAGTGGGCCAGAAGACCGGCACAGGCGGCCAAAACCCCATACACGTTTTGAGCTCCAGATTGCTTAACAGGACTCGCACTGTATGTTTGACCACACCAATGGATTTCTCGTTCGGAGCGGATTCCATTGGTGAGGTCACACGTTTTGTTCGAGTCCCATTTAGCGATTCTGGAGCTAAAAATCCGTCCGGGATTTTGAACGCCTCCCCTATGTGCACCGCCCCGACGTTCGTCTAAACTCCAACCGCACGCAGTCCGTCGAACGGCTCAAAGGACAGTTCCCCGACTGTTCCCCCCTACATATCGGATTTTGTGGGCGAGTGTTCCCGGTCTGCCGAGATCAATCATTTCACCTAGAAGGGACGATCCGTCACGTTTGATGTGTCACCGACGTGGCCGGTCGGGCCTGAATCATACAATCATTCGCTGTCCAGCCATCAATAGCAAATGGCACGATCAGTTGTGGCCCAGCCATCAACAGAAGTAGCAATGGTCCAACCTCACAAGTTCAGATGGCCTCGGGGCTGGACAGAACGCCCGGGCGGTAGGCAGCGCGGGGACAGCCGTGCGGGCGGGTTGCCTACCGCCACGGCTCCCTGCAGGTAGGCAGCCCTTCGCACGCGCCCAGCCCCCTGCCGCACAATGGGCTTGACTTGAAAGAGTTTGGGTCGCTAACGATACACTGCTCTTCGGGTCGGAGGCGGTCAAAATCCCGGACGGGTTACGAGCTCCAGAGTCGCTAAATGCACACTAAATTACTATGTACTTTTTTGTGCGCAAGATTCGCACAAAATTGTGCATGCGTTTTGAAATGCACGAATTTGTGCGTAACTACGCACGAAAGTGTGCGTTGTAGCGCATAGAATTCGTGCATATTGAAACACATGCACAACTTTGTGCAAAGGTTATGCACAAAATAGTACATAGTAATTTAGAGTGTGGGACTCGAAACGAACGTGTGCGACCCACCAATGGATTGCTCTCCGAACGAGGAATCCATTAGTGGGGTCACACGTTTGGCTTGAGTCATGCTTAGCGACTCCGGCCCACTGTGAGCCGTCGCCCTGGAGGTAGGCAACCCATCGCACCCGGCGACCCTTGAGGTGACCTTTGCCGGCGACGTAGACGGCGACGTGGTGATGCGCGTCGAGTCCGTCGTGTCGCTGCCGGTAGACTGATTCAAGAGAGTCGTTTTCGTCGCTCTGTCTCTATCGCACCTGTACGGCACGGCTCGTGAGTGCGAGAGAGACAGAGCGACGGAAACGACTCTCGGAATCTGTCTGCGGCGGGGCCGGCGGCGCAGTGTGGGCCAGGTCACGGCGGGCACCTGCTGCTACATGCGTAATCACCCGTCGCGACCGCGGCCAGCGCGGCCCGCCCCCTCCTGTCTGCATGTCTGCCTGCCTCCCTGTCTGTCTGCCCGCCACGGCGCTGCACGGCGCAAAGCAAGCCGGAGCAAAGCCGGTGTATTTACGAGTTGGGAATAACTTTCTAGACGCTCGCCATAGCGCAGTGGCCTGCAGGTTGGTGCCGAAGTGTCGCTTTGTCTCTCTCGCACTCGTAGGACGTACGCGGGAGAGACAGAGCCCGGCGCACAGTGGGCCAGAAGACCGATGGTGGAGGCGGTCAAAATCTCGCACGGGTTTTGAGCTCCAGAATCGCTAAATGGGACTCGAAACGAACGTGTGAGCCCACCAATGCACACTAAACTCTTGTGGACTTTTTTAATGCATAATTATGCACTTTTTATGCATAGTTATGCATGCACAGATACATACGTAAGGTGTGTATAATATTATGCACCATTGTGTACATTTTGTGCATGTTCTTGCATAAAATGTACACAGTGATGCATAATATTATACACACCTTACGTACGTTTCTGTGCATGCAAAATTATGCATTAAGAAGTCCACAAGATTTTAGTGTGTGGGTCCTCGTTCGGCGAACAATCCATTGGTGGGGCGTCACACGTTTGTTCCGAGTCCCATTTAGCGACTGTGGAGCTCAAAACGCATAGTTTTGGCCGCCTGCACCGGGCCCACTGTACTCCCCGGACCCTCATACGGACACATATCTCCATTTTCCCTTTTATTGTGTTCCCGCGGGAAACAAATGCGGTAAGTGGCATTTACTTTGTGTTTCTGCTCGCTATCGTGGCGCCCCTGCTTTGCGTCGTTCTGATAAGCCGTCCGAAACGGGAACGCGTCTGGCTGTGTCAACTCGGTGCAGTTCACTTGCGTTCCGACCGCGGCCAACACATTCACGCGGTGGCCGCGGTTTTTCAGTTAGAGCATGAATTTCCCGCCGGAGGGAGGGATTTCCCTATGCCCCCTCATCACTCTCTCCCTCTCTCTCTCTCTCCCTCCCCGAACGAGGAAACCATTTAGTGGCGTCACATCACGTTCGGTTTGAGTCCTGTTTAGCGACTCCGGAGCTCAAAACGCGTCTTGATTTTTGGCTACCTGTGCCGCCGGTCCTCTGGCCCTCTGTGCTACACGTGGAGCGTGCTGAAGAACAAAGAACGAAGAGGCGCTGTCTTTCAACCACGGTGTCACCCTACAACCGTGCTTTAAACTAATCGCGGAATCGGTGACCACCAACTGCTGCCAACTGTGCGGCATCGCACACTCACTAGCAGAAGTCGGGCTAGCAGACGACACCTGCTCGACGGCGACGACAACAACACATTTGCAGCACTTTGCGAGAATGCCAATCGCAGAAATTCGTCCGCTCTTTTAATTTCGAAATCACGGAGGAACCAAAGGCGATAGGTAGAAGTTATTTTTTTCCGTTTCCTATCAGCAGTGCTGCTGATAAGGTCCGAATCGAGTCGACCGCGCAAGGCTCCGTCTCATAAACTTGTTGATGTTTCCTCTCTCAGAACGGATCTGCACAGCTCAACAGTGAGGCTCATTCACGTCCTGACCAACCCCAGACTCATTCTCACGATTCCAAAGAGCCATGACTACTGAAGGAAAACATGACACCATTCTCATGGTCGGATTTATTTGCTATGATCTTCTCTTCAGCACACCACACTATCCGGAGGAGGACACCTTGGTAAGGTAAGCGTAGCTGTAAGTAATGTCAGTGATGGTGACAATCAAAATTCAGAGACAATTGGTGCCATGACTGTTATTGTTGGTTGTTTTCAAGTTATCTCATTGCTTTGTTTTCCATTGCTTTCAGAGCTATAGACTATCATAAACGCCGCGGAGGGAATGCATCAAACTCGTGTACCGTTTTGTCGCAACTTGGGGCAAAGTGTGAGGTTTTAGGGACCTTCGCAACTGACGACTATGCCAAGTAAGTGCTGATTTTGACTGTAACATTATTTATTTATTTCCATGGCTCTCTCAAAAAAAATGTTTGCTCATTGTAAATTTTTAAAACTCTCCATTGCAATTTTTCTTTTCTTTTCTTTTTAGATTCTTAAAAGAGGATCTGAAAAAAGATGGCATCATTTTTTCTCACTGTGCATCATACTCAAAATTTGAGACCCCATTCACAAATATTATTTTGAGCAGGTCCACTGGAACAAGAACTATTTTGCACTACAGAAGCAAGGACTTCATTGAAAATACTGCAGATGATTTTGCCAAATTAGACCTCTCAGCTTATAAATGGATTCACTTTGAGGTACCTACAATATGGTTACAGTAATTTGAAAAGTTTTCTCGCAAGGGTTCATATTTATACATTGTTTTTGTTTTGTAGGGCCGCACTATTCCAGAAACTTTGAAAATGATTGACTTGCTAGAAGCATGGAACAGGAACAGCAAGAACCCAATTACGTATTCTGTTGAACTTGAAAAATGCATTGAGGCAACCAAAAGTCTTTTAACAAAGGGGTCTGTTGTTTTTGTGGCGAAGGAATTTGCAAAATACATGGGGTATGACAATCCACATTCCGCTCTCATTGGATTAGCTTCACAAGTAAATCCAGGGTAAGTTGTAACCAAGTCAAAATTGGAAATACTTGTTTCAGATGTGCAGACTTTCTTTATCGTCATTTCCACTCATTTCAGGGCTGCGATAATTGTCCCTTGGGGAGAGCAAGGTTCCATGGCAAGGTGTAGTGACGGGACAATAGTGAAGTCCAAAGCCTACCCTCCAGAAGTTGTTCTTGATTCGACAGGAGCAGGAGACACGTATATAGCTGCAACAGTTTTCTCACTCAGCAATGGCAAGTCATTATCTGAGGCAATAGATTTTGGAAATCAAATTGCTGGAGCAAAGTGTGGAATGATGGGATATAGAGGACTTCAAGCAGTATATGACAAAATAAGAAATACAAAGTAATTTATTCATGTGCCCAAAACAGTTTGTAGGTAATAGGTCTATGAGATTTCACTCAGCTCATGAGAATTGTAAGCATTGTAATAATTTGCATGAAAAGCAAAGTAACAACAATCATCTCTGAAACTTTGCTGGCAGCTCAACTGCATAATACTTTCATATCAACAAGTACGACATTAAGTACATACATCAAACAATTTAAGGAGTTCATTTTATCCAAACTTAACAAAATACCTTGTTAAGTAGTTTACAAAAAAGCACAGAAAAAGCAGTACATATTTGTATAAAACAATTTAAGGAGTTCATTTTATCCAAATTTAACAAAATACCTTGTTACAAAAAAGCAGGTAACATTCTTAAATTATAATAATAAAAACAAGGAAACTGTCTATGGTGACATTTGTCAAATAAATATAGCAAATTGTCAATGTTCCCTAGAAAACTATATGTTAAAATTAGTATAAAAAATAGACGGAATAAGATGATTTAGATACATAAAAAATGGACGGAATACATGGCAATGATATTTGTGCTGTGCATAAATGACTACGATCATGCATCAATAATAATAATCAGCTAAGTTGAATGAAAACATTCATGGTATTACAAAACCATCTGCAGCTCTGATATGAGTAGCGCTGTCATAAGATAAGATTCAGTCAGTTCATGAATAGACATTGTTCAAAGAAGGAAAATATTTGGCTAAAGAGATCAGTTTATGAGACAGATCTACTCAAACTCTACCTTCCAAAGCAATTCTTATTCTTATGAATGTGGTTCACGGGACAAATTGGAACCATCACGGATACAAAAGGATAATATTTGGTGATTGCATTTCTTCTATTACCTTATACTGGGAGTATACACACAACCAGCAGTAGATCTGAAAAATGGAATTCAAAAGAAAACAGTTAGAAATAAATAATAAATAATTAATCAGCAATTATTTTTTTAAAATTCAGAACTTGTTTGATAAGATACTTACATTATAACCCATCCAGAGCCAGATTATGAATGCATACATCACACAGTCCAACTGCAATAGAATACAAATAAAGTGGTGTTACATATTACAAGCTTCAATCCACCTTATTTGATTTGAGCTCAATATACTCACATAAATATAGTAGCCACCAATCAGCCACAGTCCAAAAATGCACTGGAATAATATGCCGAGGCCGAAGAAACTCAACCATGGAAGCATGAAACCACGGGTACCTTTGTGCAGTCCGACCAGTAGAAGTACGGAAAAGATGATCAGGAGGAGGAAGTAGGTGATGAAAATACCACCAAAAGTCTTCATAGCTGTAAGGGACCAAACATTCATGAGGTTGGAGTATCATCTACTTATAAGCCAAGAAAAAAATGGTGAAAACTCACAATAGCGCACGTCAGTTTCAAATAACGGCGAGTACAGCTGAGAAGATTCTCCGCCATTTAACATATGGCACGTAAATGTAATAAGGACCACACATGATGCCTAGGATGCAAATAAAAGTGCAAAAGAATTACAAAACGACAAAAACAACCCATAAAGAGAAGACTCGACACCAGGAACGGCAGTTAGAAATCATAATCTTGTGCTATACCAACCATGGTGTATCCTGCAACCCATTTGCATCCAACTCGAACATTGTGAGCCCAGATGAAGGGCGTCCAGAACGTTTCCAGTCTCATCGTGATGTTTTTACTGCTGAAACAAATCAAAACATACTCAGAATAAACTTCACAAATCAAATAAAACTGGGCACAGAGCACCGAGTTTTAAAAACCGGGATTAAACTGAGCATTGAAAATGAAACATCAATTGTTTATCGTCCTTCAGAGAAGCGGCATTAATTTCTTATTGCCTAACAGAAGCCACAAATTAATTCGTTTAACCTCCAAATGGTGCCAGAGCAATAAATTTAATTCTGTCAGAGGTATAAGTCGGACTGGGGGAGATTCAAGAGTAACGTTCAACTTTAAATATGTTTGTCTTCATCGTCCTCAGCCTGCAATGTCAAAGATTAAACTGAAAGTTGAGAAAACTTACGTCTGTTTGCGCCGTCAACGCCCCGTGTTGCCGTCCAGCGTCAGCCCAAAACAAACTTGGTGGGTGTGCCCGACGCCAGGTGGCGCTCCGATCGCAGCAGGCTTGCCAACGCAGACACTGAGGGCCCCTTATTAGTCTGATCCTGTTTACGTTCCGTTGGAGTTGACATCCAATTCATTCACAAAAAATGGAAAATTTTAAGTTATTCTCATCCAAATAAATGCAGTTTCGGTGGAAATACATGTTTATAGAGAACTAAGTAGCACCTGTCAAGTTGCCGTTGCCATGGTTACTGACGCGGGAATCTTGTGTTCCACCGCAAACAAGAACAAGTGTTCGACAAGTGTCAAGAAGTTACCCCACCTTCTCCTTAAAATTTACAGCGGATCGGTTAGCAAAGACGTCCGGGTGACATGGTCGTGTACACCAATGTGCTAGAGACGGCTCAAAGTAACTTTCAATCTGGAATAGGGAAATCATACAGTCCTCAAGGTAAGACTGCCGGCTGCCGGCGAAAATGCACCGGTATGAAACCCACCGTAAGTGTCCCTAAGGTAACAATTTTTGGCTGCGCAGATGTCGACGAAGTGTGGAAGCAAGTGGCGCAGTTTATACGAAGTTCTCTTTTGAAGAAAAGGGTTTGTTTGCCATTTTTTACCGCACGAGCTCGCCCCACCACAGTGGGCCAGAGGACCGAAGACCGGTGCAGGCGTCCAAAACTCTAGACGTGTTTTGAGCTCCAGAGTCACTAAATGGGACTCGAATTGAGCGTGTGACCCCCACTGATGAGATATCGCGATTGGAGAGCAATGCCTTGGTGGGGTCACCAAGGGGGTCACACGTTCGGTTCGAGTCTCATTTAGCGACTCTGGAGCTCAAAACCTGTCCGGGATTTTGACCGCCTCCACCGGCCTTCTGGCCCACTGTGCCTTTCCTTTTCCAACGGCCCTCCTTTTCCAGGCAGTGGACGTCAAGGGGCTCGGCAGGTTCACCGTGCAGGAGTACTCCATGCCCGTGTCCTCCGTCTACGCCATTTGGTCCCACCGCCCTGTGTTCTACTTGGACAAGCGTCTCTGCGACTCTTACCACATCAAATGCGTCAGACTGTACTCATCCGACAAAGTTCGTGTTCCAAATTTTGTTTTCATGACGCATGACGGTCAGTGAAGACCCTAAAAGACCCTAAAATAATGAGTCGTGTTTTTGTTTTTTTGCATTGTTGATTTTTAGATCAGCGTTATATCTCCGAACCTCACGACCATTGCCAGACTCGCCGGCCTGTCCAGGAACGCTGTGGAGGACATCATCAATGAAGTTGTGCAGGTGCGTCTGGTGTCCCTTACAGTAAGCCAGAAGACCGGTGGCGTCGGTCAAAATGCCGGACGGGTTTTGAGCTCCAGAGTCGCTAAATGGGACTCGAACTGAACGTGTGACCCCACCAATGGATTATGCTCTCCGAACGAGGAATCCATTGGTGGGTTCACATGCTCGGTTCGAC
This sequence comes from Stenchaetothrips biformis, assembly GCA_030522485.1. Lineage (NCBI taxonomy): Eukaryota > Metazoa > Arthropoda > Insecta > Thysanoptera > Thripidae > Stenchaetothrips > Stenchaetothrips biformis. The sequence goes on along the minus strand of CM060097.1, from coordinate 4,789,679 downwards.
TCCTGTTAAGCGACTCTGGAGCTCAAGACGCGTCTAGAATTTTAGCCGCCTGTGCCGGTCTTCTGGCCCACTGTACGGCCTCGTCTCAGCGCCCGCAGAACGGAGGATAGGCCCGCCCGCCAGACGCGGCCGCCGCACACCGCTGCCTACCCTCCGTGCCACAGGCGCTCTGCCAAGCGATTCGGAGCCGTATCGTCGCTCTGTCTCTGTCGCACTCATGTACCACTCCGTGAGTGTGCGAAGCGACGGAGCTCCAGAGTCGCGATGGGACTCGAACTGAACGTGTGACCCCACCAACGGATTGCTCTCCGAACGAGGAATCGATTGGTGGGGTCACACGTTCAGTTCGAGTCCTCCTTGGCGACTCTGGAGCTCGAAACGCGTCTAGAGTCTCGGCCGCCAGCGCCGTACCGTAGGCCGGGGTAATATGGGACGATTTCGGGGTGACATGGGACAACGAAGAGTTTACGCAAGATACACTCCTAACCCCCGATTTCGCCAGGCTACCACTACAACACATTCACTAATCTTGATGATATCCTTTTTCTAGGTTAAATTTGACAGGGAAGATTCATAAAATGACACTAGAATTTCAATTCAAATGATTTAAATCGTGTGTCCCATATTAGCCCGAAATTGTCCCATTTTACCCCGGCTTCCGGTAGTTCTTCCGGCCCACTGTGTGACGTGACGCCGCAGGCCCTGTGCCGGCTGTGCATGGAGCGCAAGGACCTGGAGCTGCCGCTGCCGTCGCTGGGCGTGCTGCGCATCGTGAACCGCTACACGGACATGCGCTTCAGCCGCGAGCTGGTGCGCGCCGTGCACCAGGACACCACGGACCCCATGGTGATGGCCAGCCATGTGCGTGCCTGCGACAAGCGGGCCGTGCCGCCGCCCTCCTTCCTCGCGCCCGTCGCCGTGCCGCCGCGCTACCTCCGCGACCTGCACGCCCTCAACTACGGCTAGCGCGCTTCAGTCGCGTGTTTCGAAAATATCAGGATTGGAATGTGTGTGTGGTGGGGGGGGGCCACAGTGGGCCAGAAGACCGGTGGAGGTGGTCAAAATTCCGGACGGGTTTTTAGCTTCAGAGTTGCTGAATGGGACATATGAAGGGAATGTGTGACCGCGACCCGAGGGGGCTACCTCTCAAGAAATCATGTGTCCCCTTGAGCGCCAGAAATCTCTGGAAATCGGAAATCTTCCCCCATAAAGGCAAAAAACAAGCAAATTTTGGGAGTAAAATCGGTCGAAATCTTGCGAAATCCGACGAAATCTCTTCCCTAAAGAAATCTTGTGTCCCCAAACATACTACGTGGTTGCCCGCTCGCCGCGACCCGCCGTGACCCAACCAATGGATTGCTCTCCGAACGAGCCGCCTGCCTGGCCCACTTGTGTGTGTGTGTGGGGGGGGGGGAGGGGGTCTGGAAGTAAGTAAGTCCGCAGTAAGTGAGTCCCAACGTAAGTCTGAACGTAGGTAGGGCACTGCGTCCAAGGAGCGACGAAGAGGTTGAAAGCAGCTCCCCTAGAAGTGACATTGGTTTTCTGTTTCTCTTCCTGATTGTTTGAGTTTGCCGCGAGGGGTCCGCCACTCTGGTAATCGTGTGTGCACTTCGTCCAGTAATCATTGGTAATCGCATGCCAAGACTGGATATTTCCGCTGTTTCCATCAGCTTTTGGGGGGTTTTCTTATGAAAATAGGCAAAAAATGCTCCTAGCTGGCCAAAATTTTAGGATATTTTAAGAATTTTTGTTGGTAATCACTGGTAATCAGTAATCCTGTGTACACTCGTGGGGTTAGTGGTGGACCTCTCGGTTTGCCGTGCCTGGCCGCGCCTGGCTCACTGTGTGGCCCTGCCTGTGCCTTACTGAGTGGCTGCCGCAGCGACGGGGCACCTTCGAGGAGCGGCCGCCCAACCCCGGCAGTGGCGCGCTGGTCCGCTGGTGGGGCAGACTGTGAGCGGAAGGAAGTCGGTGGCAGGAAACAGAAAATCGTCCTCTATTGTCTCATGAGAAAAAAAATCACCGTTTGTTTAATGTACTTTTATTTTGAAAATACACACATTGTATCAAAAACTTTACATTCAGTTTTAACAAACAACAGCCTTCAACGTTGAGGAAAATAGAAGAACAGACTCTGGCAAGTTCTGCGCGATGCGCTGAATAATCATGTGAATTAAAAGTTAAACGTTCCCTACACACTACTAGCAGGTACACTCGTGGGTTTGTCGGCCCTTGGTAAAACAGCACACTCGAATAACAAAGAGCTTAACTAGACGCGCTCAGTAAAACAGTCAAAGTGACGCACATTCAGTCAAGGTTTAAGTACAAAATAAATCCATTTGACAATTTGACGGTCAGAGATCAGTTTGACGCTAGTACTACTGCCCCTGCCCCCCGGCAGGTGATGCATTGGCACACTTTGGCCGCAAAGCCACAGTCCACACTGAGAAAACCTTACAAACCATTTCAGTCCTTACAAAGAAAAGCGGCTTGTTATAACAAAGTATTTTGAGCATACATAAGCTTACAAAGAAAATACTTCGAAACTTACAAACTGTTTCTTCGTAGAACAAACTAAATAGTTTGTACCTTACATATGCTCAAAGTACTTCGTAAGGTTTCAAGTGTGCACTTTGCACTGTGTGGTCGCTGCGGCACGTCGAAGTGCACCTTCCAGGAAGCCCCCCAATCACGATGGCAGTGTTGAGACTCCCGCCCCGCGCACAGAGGGCCGAAAGACCAGCGCAGGCGGCCCAAACTCTGGACGCGTTTTGAGCTCCAGAGTCGCTAAATGAGACTCGAACCGAACTTGTGATCCCACCAATGGATTCCTCATTCGGAGAACAATCCATTGGTTGGGTCACACGTTTGGTTCGAGTCCCATTTAGCTACCCTAGAGCTCAAAACGCGTTCGGGATTTCGACCACCTCCACTGATCTTGGCCTATGCATACTGTGCAGCAGGCAGCAAGCAGGCCGGCCGCGCTACTCCACGCGTTGGACCGTGGCGATACTCCGTGGCGGGCTCCGGACTTGGTTGTGCTCAAAGAGGCTGTGCCGAGGCAGAGGATGTGCGACCCTGTCGGGGAAGCATACCTTTAACCTAGAAGGCGGGCCACTGCGAGCCGGGGCTGGTAGGCGCTGAGTCTCCTCCCCGCCAAGGGAAGGTGTCTCCCTAGTAAGGGCGGCCTTGTCTTGTTATGCAGTGCAAGCAGACATGAGCCGTGCCTGAACTGGCATACGATCAGGTGTGGTCTAGCCTCTAATGGTAATGGTGGGGGCGGTGAGGCGGCGGAATGGTTGCCTACCCCGCAGGCGGCGCGCCTACACTCGCAGGAAGCTGCAGCGGCTTGTCCTCTCGCAGACGCCAAGGGACCTATGGCAGCCTATGACAGCCTAAGAAAGCCCACATGGAAGCCCAAAGGGAAGCCTAAGGTCAGCCCACGGCAGGCTGCGACAGCATAAGGCAGCCAAGGTCAGCCTAGGACAGCCCATAGAGCATCCTAAAGGGCAGCCCAGGGCAGCCGATAGAACAGCCTTGGAGCAGTCTAAAGCGCAGCCTAGGACAGCTTAGGACAGCCCACATAGCATTCTGCAGGGCAGCCTAGGTCAGCCCGGATAGCCTAGGGCAACCTATAGAGCAGCCTAGCCTAGGGCATCTCATAGGGCAGTCTAGGGCAACCTATAGAGCAGCCTAGCCTAGGGCATCCCATAGGGCAGTCTAGGGCAACCTATAGAGCAGCCTAGCCTGGGGCATCCCAAAGGGCAGTCTAGGGCAACCTTAGTGCAGCGCATAGGACAACCCAGGGGCGCGGCTGGCGCGGCTGCCGCGGCTGCCCTCACGACATGGTGCCCATCTCGTTGTCGTCGTTGCCCTTGAGCGAGCGGCGCGTGAGGGAGTCCCGGCGGCCGGGCTCCGACGCGGCCCTGGACACGGGCCGGCGGCCCCTGCCGCAGCAGCCGCCGAACACCGTCTCGCCCTCGCCGAAGTGCTCGCCCTCCTCCATGGTCTGCGGCAGCGCGCGGCCCAGCGTCTCGGGCAGGAAGAGGGACAGCAGCCCCGACGTGATGGACACGCAGCCGAAGATAGTGGACGGCAGCGACGGGTCCAGCGAGTCCTGCGGCCAGACAAGAAAGCAGTGCAAATGTCTCGGCAAAAGGGAAAGCGAGAAGTCGAACCGCGGGTCCACTGGGTTGTAAGGCAGTGGCTCTACACTGGGGAAACAATGGCGTAAAAATTACACCCTTACAGGACGTAAACGATCCCGGAGCGGGAACGGCGTGGATCGTTTTATGCCCTCGGAATGGGCGTGTATACGGACTTCTAGGCAAAATTTTAATGCCCTTCCAGAGGCATGATTACGCCATTACCATTTGACGGCGTGAAAGACTGTTATGCCCCTAAGGGCGAAGTTTCTATGCCTTTGTTGTACCAGTGTATGTATACCGACGCGACCATTTCACAGTGAGCCAGAAGACCGTTCGAGGCGGTTCCGGACGTATTTTGAGCTCCTTAGTCACTACATGGGGCTCTAATCGAAACGTTTGACCCCAACAATGGTCGGGTCACAACGTTCGGTTCGAGTCCCATTTAGCGACTCTGAAGCTCAAAACGCGTCTAGGGTTTTGGCCGCCAGCGCCGGTCTTCTGGCCCACTGTGCATCTGTCGCCAGCGCTCACCAGCAGCACGATGAAGGGCGTGATGGCGCCGGAGATCCTGGCGCACATGGAGGACGCGCCCAGCGCCGTGTTTCGCACCACGGTGGGGAACAGCTCCGTCGAGTAGTTGTAGATGATGGCGAAGGAGCCGGCGATGAAGAACTTGCCGATCATGACGATGGCCGTGGCCCAGGCGCCGGCGCCGGCGGGGATGTATGCCGCCGAGATGCAGGCCAGGCCGCCCAGCACCATGAGCGAGGCGATCAGGTTGCGCCGGCCCAGCCAGTTCATGAAGATGCCGGTCAGGATGTAGCTCGGCACGTCCACCACGCCCGCGATGAAGAGCATGAGGTACGGGTTGCCGAACAACTTGTTCGTGTTGAGCGCCAGGCCGTAGTACACCAGGCTGTTGGCGAACCTGTGGGCCGAAGCGGGCAGAGATTGGATTGAAAAACCGAGTGGAAACTTGGCTCGCGGGTCTGGATGAGGTACAGTGGGCCAGAAGACAGGCCGTAGACGAGTTATGTGCTATATAGAGTAGGTAGCTAAGCAGGACTCAAACCGAACGTGTGACCCCACCAATGGATTGCTCTCCGAACGAGAAATCCATTGGTGTGGTCACACGCTCGGTTCGAGTCCGATCTAACGACTCTGGAGCTCAAAACGCGTCTAGAATTTTGGCCGCTTGCGCCGGTTTTCTAGCCCGCTGTGCGCGAGGCCGATGCCTAGAGATGTGCAAACAGCCAAGTTCGAATTTGAACGAACACCAACACTTCTAACCGAGGGGGCTACCTCTCAAGAAATCATGTGTCCCCTTGTGCGCCAGAAATCTCTGGAAATTGGAAATCTTCCCCCCAAAAACGCAAAAAACAAGCAAATTTTGGGCGTAAAATCGGTCGAAATCTTGCGAAATCAGACGAAATCTCTTCCCTACAGAAATCTTGTGTCTCCAAACATACTACGTGGTTGCCCCCTCGCTTCTAACTTCCAAAGCCTTCGACCTCACCAGTTGAAGCTGACATTGAACATGCGCTTGCACATGTTGGGCGTCTTGAACAGGTCCGTGATGCTCATCTGCGGCGGCGCGGGCTCGTCCTCCTCGTCGGCGGTCGCGTCGGCCGTGGCCGAGTCCTTGCGCAGGAAGTTGGCGATGTCCGGCGTGTGCTTCTCGCCGAAGTTCATCCTGGACGCCTTGGCGACGACGCGCACCGCCTCGCGCGTGCGGCCCTGCGACCACAGCCAGCGCGCGGACTCGTCCACCAGCCTGCAAGAGAGAGAGAGGTTTATACAACGATTAATAGGCACTTCCGCGCCGAGTGAAGAAGAAGAAGAAAGTGGTCCTGTACGCACCACCAGTGGGGCATGAGCAGCAGGCTGTGCAGCCCGTAGATGGCCTGCAGCAACTGGCGGTCGCGCAGAAAGTATCCCCACATCGCCACCAGGACGATGCCAACGCTGAAGCAGCTCTGGAACGCCATGCCGCAGCCCGTGCGGTACGACGGGCCCACCATCTCCATGACTGGAACACGGAGATCGCGTTTACAGGTTGCAATAACTTCTGAAAGTTTGCCTTTATGAAGCCAAACCAATAGTGGACCATAAGACCGGTGGAGGCGGCCAAAACTGTAGACGCGTTTTGAGCTCTAGGTCTAGGGTCGCGAAACAGGACCCGAATACCGAACGTGCGACCCCACCAATGTATTCCTCGTTCGGAGAGCAATCCATTTGTGGGGGTCACACGTTCGGTTCGAGTCCCGTTTAGTGACGATGGAGCTCGAGAGGCGTCTACAGTTATGGCCGCCTCCACCGGCCTTCTGGCTCACTGTGCGTTGGCTGCTGTCACACTCCGTGACAGTGACAGTGGCGCGAGAGTTTTGGTCGGCTGCTCCGGTCGTCTGGCCCACTGTGCAACCCAAGAAGGCTGTGAGCAGGGGTCCGTCACTTAACAAATAATATGTTCACCTTTTTGCACATTTTCGAGCATATCTCAAAAATAGTGAGAGTAAAATTGATGTGACTAGGTTCTTCACGAAGGTCTTGACCTAAGTAATTTTTGTTAACCTATGACTGGAAACGATCAGACGCCTCCTTCTGGACGAAAATAATTAATGTTAAAAATAACTTTTAACATTTAATTATTTGTAACTTTAATTATTTTCGTCCAGTCTGGTCGTTTCCAGTCATAGGTTAACAAAAATCACCTAGGTCAAGACCTTCGTGAAGAACCTAGTCACATCATTTGTACCCTCACCATTTTCAAGAGATGCTCGAAAACGTGCAAAATATTATTTGTTAAGCTACGGATCCCTGGCTGTGAGTTGGAACCCCCAACTTGAACTTGAACTTGAGCTTGAACTCACTGAGCACGAAGGAGGCGGACAGCGTGCCCACGGTGCCGACGCCGTACAGGAAGCGGAGCACGAGGAAGCTGTAGAAGTCCGGGACGAAGGCGACGACGGTGCCGACGACGAGCTGCAGCACGGCGGCCGCGAAGAAGACGGGCTTGCGGCCGAAGCGGTCCGCCTGGTTGCCCAGCAGCACGGCGCCGATCAGCAGCCCGGACATGTACACGCACTGCGCCAGCGCGCCCATCCAGCTGCGGTCGCACACCAGCTCCCACTGCAACAAGTCGGAAGAGTGGCCTCACTCTCCGTCTCTCTCGCACTCGTGGGGGTGGCCGTGGGGCTCCATACTCTGGAAACTCAAGAGAGTGCATGGCATGCTCCACCTGGGAGTAAACCTCAAAGCACGCTCCAGCGTGGAGAGCGAGGGGTCCACCACCCTGGTAATCCTGTGTACACTTCGTCCAGTAATCTTTGGTAATCACATGCCAAAACTGGATATTTTTACTGTTTTTATCGGCTTTTGGGAGTTTTTCTTAAGAAAATAGGCAAAAAAATGCACCTTGCTGGCTAAAATTAGATTTTTTTGAGATTTTTTTTGTAGGTAATCACTGGTAATCGGTAATCCTGTGTACACTCCTGAGCTGAGTGGTGGACCCCTCGGTGGAGAGTGCTCTCTACCCTGGAGCATGCATGACAAGCATGCTCCACCGTGGAGCTCCAGGGTAGAGCATGCTCCACCGTGGAGCTCCAGGGTAGAGCATGCTCCACCGTGGAGCTCCAGGGTAGAGCATGCTTCCAAGCACTCTCCACGCTAGAGCGTGCCTTGAGGTTTACTCCCAGGTGGAGCATGCCCTGCACTCTCTTGAGTTTCTAGAGTAGGGGTGCGAGAGAGACGAAACTACATAGCGCTGTGCGAAATCACATTGGCGCAGGACACGGGTGCCGGTTATGGCACGCAAAACTGTCCAGGACTTTGAACACCGGAGATCAGCGCACAGTAGGCCAGAATAAGACCAAGAAGGTAAAAATCCCGGACGTGTTTTGAGGTGCAAAGTCGCGGAACAGGACTCGCACCGAACTAGTACACCACCAATGGATTGCTCTTCGAACGAGGAATCCATTGGTGGGGTCACACGTTCAGGTGGAATCACAAAAGCGACTCTGGCGCTCAAAACGCGTCCGGGATTTTGTTGGGCCGCCTCGAACGGTCTTCTGGCCCACTGTGCGCTGTGAGGAATCACATTGCCGCAGGACACGCGGGCGCCAGTCGGCAGGCAAACCTATCCGGGACTTTGAACGTCGGAGAGCTAGTATAGCGCGTTGAAGTAGTGTCGCGTCGGGCAGGCAAGTGGTTATTTGATTTCAAAAGTGTATCCAAGTCCGGGCGGGCGGCCTGGCCGCGGCGACGCCTCTGGAATGCGGCCGGCCTGACTGCACAGTGTGCAGTGTACGCGCGTTACGTGACGACGACGGCGCACCTCGATGGCTCTGCTGGACGGGTAGAAGGTGTCGTCCCAGACCCAGCCATGCTCGCCGCAGGGCATGCGCAGGGACTCGTTGCCGTGCAGCAGATAGTGGCACTTGTCCAGCGGGGCGTTGTCCCCGGCGCCCTTCCGCGGGATGTGGCTCAGCACCTCGCTCGAGTTCCAGGGGGCCGCGAGCTTCGTCCCGTTCACCAGCTGGTCCACGTCGGGCACGAAGCACCTGCGGGAGAAGGTAGAGGATCCGGGTTCAAATACCAAATATTGTTTTTTCTTTTTCGATTTTTGCCGGAGGGTGACCGGCGCTGCGACGTACAGTGGTCCAGAAGACCGGCGCAGGCAGCCGAAGCTCTAGACGCGTTTTGAGCTCCAGAGCAGTCGCTAAATGAGACTCGAATGTGACCCTACCGATGTATTCCTCGTTCGGAGGTGGGGTCACACGTTGAGTTCGAGTCTCATTTGTCGACTCTGGAGCTCAAAACACGTCGAACGGTCTTCTGGCCCACTGTGCCGCAGGAGGGCACACCTACCTGTGCTCCGGGACGGCGGCCACGGTGACGAGGGACAGCATGTGCACGCCGGCGTTGACCGAGGCGAGCGCGAGCAGCACGAACTGGTAGAACTGATATCGGCCGAACACACCTGCGTGCAGAAAAACGGAAAACCGTGACAGCTGACACGAGTGTTTGCCTTGGCGTCTGGAAGCCAAGAGAAAGAGACGTTATCTTGCCGCCACCGAGTCCCTAGCAGAGTCCCTAGGCAGCCGCATTCCTGTGGGAACACTGGGAGGCAATTGCACGCCGGGAGCCCGGAAACGGTTTCGGGGGCGGGGCTCTGATGCCTAGTGCACTGCTATAGTGCATGCGTGCGTGCAGGCTGCAGGGAGGGAGGGCATTTCGCACTTTTCTTCAGGACGCACCCAGGACTTTGTTCTCCGCCCCGATGCATCCTGCCACGCCCCACCCCGCACAGGCACAGTGGGCCAGGAGACCGGCGCAGGCGGCCAAAACTCTACACAAGAGAAATGTTTGGTGGCAGAGTTAGGTTAGGTTAGGGTCGAGTCGAGTCCCATTTGGCGACCCTGGAGCTCAACACGCGTCCGGGATTTAGAGCGCCTTCACCGGTCTTCGGGCCCACTGTGCTCCCCGCCCCGCCCCGCCCCGCCCCGCCCCGCCCCGCCACCGAAGGGAAGGACTCTGACCAGCAGGGCGCCCCTCGCTATCAGGGCGCGTGAAAGCACTGCGTCACGGAGTCACATACGACAGCCGAGCGATTCCGAAATATCATTCCGTCCCTCTCTCTCTCTCTCTCTCTCTCTCTCTCTCTCTCTCTCTCTCTCTCTCTCTCTCTCTCTCTCTCTCTCTCTCTCTCTCTCTCTCTCTCTCTCTCTCTCTCTCTCTCTCTCTCTCTCTCTCTCTCTCTCTCTCTCTCTCTCTCTCTCTGGCGTTCTCGCCCACACGAGTGACAAAAATGTACGACGGTATTCGCCGTTTATTTAATTACAGGATTTGCCGTGCTTAGAAGTACGGTGTTTCCCGTACCTAGAAATACAGCATTTTCCGTACCCATAGAAGTACGGTGTTTTCCGTACCTGAAAGTTCGGCGATTCCCGTAGTTTGTACATTGTACAAAAGATCTCGCCTTAAATTTAATTCCAAAGAGTCGTCGGAGTAAATTTTCAAAATCGTCAAAATTGACTTTGATGTCCAGAAATGAGTATGCCTTTTGACAAGTGCAAGTAAGGTGATCGCCGAACTTCCAGGTACGGTAAACGCCGTACTTACAAGTACGGTAAACGCCGTACTTACAAGTACGGTAAACGCCGTACTTACAAGTACGGTAAACGCTGTGCTTCTAGGTACGGAAAACACCGTACTTCTATGGGCACGGTAAAAGCTGTAATTCTAGGCACGGCAAATCCTGTTAACGAATTAACGGCGGAAACCGTACATTTTTCTTACAGTGTCGAGTGGGACGGAGACAGAGCGACGAATCGTCATCTTGGAATCAATCCGTTGTGTGACCGTTGCGCGGCGGCCGCACGGCAAAAATGGCGCGCAAAGTCCGAAGGCCTTTGTATTTTTTTTTAATCGCGAGTGCAGTGCATCTCACGCACGCGGCCGGTGACGGCAGTCCCCTTCCCCTTCCCCTTCCCCTTCACCTTCCCCTTCCCCTTCCCCTTCCCCTCCCCCTTCCCCTTCCCCTTCCCCTTCCCCTTCACCTTCACCTACACAAAGGCAGCAAGGGGGAGGGGTGGAGCACCTGTTGTTGCCGGCTCGCAGTGGCGTGGCTCATGGCGCTCATGGCGCCCATGGCGCCGACTTGGGGAGCTATATGGGTCAGCCGCACAGTGGACCAGAAGACCCATCAAGGTGGTCAAAATCCCGGGCGCGTTTTGAGCTCCAGAATCGCTAAATGGGATGTGAACCGAACGTGTGACCCCACCAATGGATTGTTCTTCGATCGAGGGATCCATTGGGGGGTCCCATTTAGTGACTCTGGAGCTCAAAACGCGTCTAGAGCTTTGGTCGCCTGCGTCGCTCTTCTGGCCCACTGTGCACGTGCGCTTGGGCTCCGTGCTGTGTTTGCACAGACAACAGCCGAATGTGTGTAAGTTCGGCAGCCCGGATATTTACACGGTTGGCTCGATTTTATTTATAGAAAATCGGTCAGCTCATCGACAGGGCGTGCAAACATCACACTTTAAAAATTGCAAATTTGCAATTAACGTTACTTCTGTAAATCGCAAACGGCTAGAGATAGAAACGTTATACATAAGGCCGACCGTTCATGGCAAAAGTGTCATGTTTTCACGCCCTGCGGTGCGGATGGACTAATTGACTAAATACGTACACAACCACAATCGGGCAGTACAAAAATGACGGGTGCCAACGGGCGGGACACTGGCGGGAAGGTTATCAGGGTGACTCGAGGCGCAGCGCGGCCATTTCGGCTCCAAGCCGCTGCTTTCAAACGGAGGACTTTGAACCCTGCGGGCCGCGGCCGCCCCGGCCGGCCTTAGGGTGGCGTATTTGTTTGTAAACGAAGCCCGATAATGCCGGCCCGGCCTCGGGCCTAGCCGTGTCGTGGTCGTAGAAAAACTAGAGGCCGGGGAAGGCGCCGCGGCTGCAGCACACAGTGGGCCAGAAGACCGGTAGAGGTGGGGGCGGTGAAAATCCCTGACGCGTTTAGATCTCCAGAGTCACTAAATTGGGACTCAAATCGAACGTGTGACCGCACCAATTGATTGCTCTATCCGAACGAGGAATCCGTTGGTAGGGGTCACACGTTCGGTTCGAGTCCTGCTCTGCGACTCTGGAGCTAAGAACGCGACGAGGGCCGCATTCCGCTAAGCGATCGTGCTCAACGCGCAATCATGCAAAACATGAGAAATTCTACTCACTGCAAAAAATTCCGTGTTTTGGTATGGAAAATGTACGGAAAATAGGGTACAGACAAGGTACGGACCTTCCGTACTGGTTCTCTGTGGTCGCCATAAGGATCTCATGTAAAGTGGTACGGAAAACATGTACAGAAGCTCCGTGGTAGGCAAGGTACGAACGGTCCAGGTAAAAAATTACCAGACATTTTCCGTGTAATTTCTGTACTTTTTTCTATCAGTGCTGCTTGGGCCAATCAAAGCGCGTCTTGAGGTCATGTGACTCTTTGTATGCATTCTTCACTAATATTAGAAATTGTTAAGGCAAATATCTTAAGATGCGCTGTGATTGGTCCAAAGCAGCAGAATTTTTCATGTTTGGCATGATTGCGTGATTGCGCGTTGAGCACGATCGCTTAGCGGAATGCGGCCCAGAGTTTAGACCGCCGGCGCCGCCGGTCCTCTGGCCCACTGTGCGGGGCAGCCCGCGGTCGCGGGGCGGCGCGTCGAGTGTAGAAGCGGCGCGAAGCGGTAGGCAGTTGGCTGGCTTCCACGGGGCTGCTGCTGCGGTGGAGTCTTAGGGGTGGCGCTGGCCCGTCCTGCCTGACCGTGCCCTACATGCCGGCAAGCCAGGTAAACACCCGGGCGCAATCTCGGGCATCGGGGGAGCCGGCTGCCTGGCTGACGTCGGGGACGAGCCGCAGATAAGCGGCATTGCATTTAAATGGCGGCAGGGTACACGGGCTGGTTTTACTCGTCTTATTTGACGCGCTCGCAGTGCAGTGGAAGTGGAGTGGGGAGACGTCGACAAGCTGCCTGGCACCTTTGGGCTTTCAGGGAGTCAAAAAGGCAAAAAGGTGGCTCCGCTTGTGACTGTCTCGGACGGATGCGCCTCCGAACAACGCCAAGCCGGGGCACAGTGGCCAAGACTCGAACCGAGCGTGTGACCCCACCAGTGGATTCCTCGTTCGGAGAGCCATCCGTTGGCGAGGTCACACGTTCGGTTCGAGTCCCATTTAGCGACTGCGGAACTCAAAACCCGCCCGGGATTCTGACCGCCACCACCGGTCTTCTGGCCCACTGCGCGGGGCACCACCGAGATAAGCGTTTGGCGCGGACTTCGATTGGATTATCTCTCTCTTCCTCTCATTAGCGCGTCCACGAAGCCTAATAATCTCGCTCAGAGTCGAGCCGTACTCACCCATGTAGCTTATGAGCTCCTCCAAATCGTTGTCCACCTTCTTCATGGCGGCGGCGGTGGGGTGTTCTTCACTGGGGTTCCAAAGTGCAGCACGAGTGCAAAGTTCTGGCCGTCAGGCCGTCCGCATAGTCCTCACGGCGTGCTCGTAGGGGCCGGTGCCCGGCGTCTGGAACGGGCTGCTGCTGCTACAGGACTCTACTGCAACCCAGCCAGGCCGTCGGCGTGTCACGACGTGTCACTCTAGTCACTGAGCGGCGGTGCTGCGGCGCGGCGGCGGTGTGTACACGGCGGCGGTGCACGGCGGCGGAGTGCCCGGCGCGGCCCGGCGCGGAGGTGCCTCGCAGGCGCGGCGCGGTGGCGGTGCACGACGCGGCCGTGTGTGACTGTGTGTTCGGCGCCCTTGCCGGCGGTGCTCTGCTCTGGGCTGGGGCTGGGGGACCCCGTCGGACGGGCCGCCGGGCCGCGCGGGGCGCGGTAAGGCGTGGCGGGGCGAGGCGGGGCGGGGCGCCGCGGGACGAGGCGGGGTGGGGGTGGGGGCCCTACGCACGGTACGGCGGTACGGAGGGGAAAGGGAGCCGCAACCCGCGCCGCGTTCAGTTCAGCGAGTAGCTTAGCGGCCGTAGCGTTATCCAAGGCTCGCTACGGCCCGGCGCTCCTCTCCCCTCCTCACCAACACACCCCGCGCCTCACGGCAGACCGTAGTACGTAGTACTCAGTACTCGTCGCGGTAAATCATAATCCTGCTCGCGAGCTGGAGGGACGCTCGTAGGGACGCCGCAAAGGACTTGTTGCTAGCGGACGGGGCTTCGAGTACCGCGCGTGCCGCCCACTTTTGCCGTCCCCTCCCGCCTCTCATTTGGATGCAAACCGGCGTGGCCGGCGCGGCGTGCCGTACCTGCCGCGCCGCCCTCCGTACACTGGTTCCGAGAGTCGTTTTCGTCGCTCTGTCTCTCTCGCACCTATACGGGACGCCCCATGAGTGCGAGAGAGACAGAGCGACGAAAACCGCGGCGGGGCTCCCTGTGGCGTCACGCGGCGGGGCTCCCTGTGGCGTCACGCGGCGGGGCTCCCTGTGGCGTCACGCGGCGGGGCTCCCTGTGGCGTCACGCGGCGGGGCTCCCTGTGGCGTCACGCGGCGGGGCTCCCTGTGGCGTCACGCGGCGGGGCTCCCTGTGGCGTCACGCGGCGGGGCTCCCTGTGGCGTCACGCGGCGGGGCTCCCTGTGGCGTCACGCGGCGGGGCTCCCTGTGGCGTCACGCGGCGGGGCTCCCTGTGGCGTCACGCGGCGGGGCTCCCTGTGGCGTCACGCGGCGGGGCTCCCTGTGGCGTCACGCGGCGGGGCTCCCTGTGGCGTCACGCGGCGGGGCTCCCTGTGGCGTCACGCGGCGGGGCTCCCTGTGGCGTCACGCGGCGGGGCTCCCTGTGGCGTCACGCGGCGGGGCTCCCTGTGGCGTCACGCGGCGGGGCTCCCTGTGGCGTCACGCGGCGGGGCTCCCTGTGGCGTCACGCGGCGGGGCTCCCTGTGGCGTCACGCGGCGGGGCTCCCTGTGGCGTCACGCGGCGGGGCTCCCTGTGGCGTCACGCGGCGGGGCTCCCTGTGGCGTCACGCGCGGCGGGCTCCCTGTGGCGTCACGCGGCGGGGCTCCCTGTGGCGTCACGCGGCGGGGCTCCCTGTGGCGTCACGCGGCGGGGCTCCCTGTGGCGTCACGCGGCGGGGCTCCCTGTGGCGTCACGCGGCGGGGCTCCCTGTGGCGTCACGCGGCGGGGCTCCCTGTGGCGTCACGCGGCGGGGCTCCCTGTGGCGTCACGCGGCGGGGCTCCCTGTGGCGTCACGCGGCGGGGCTCCCTGTGGCGTCACGCGGCGGGGCTCCCTGTGGCGTCACGCGGCGGGGCTCCCTGTGGCGTCACGCGGCGGGGCTCCCTGTGGCGTCACGCGGCGGGGCTCCCTGTGGCGTCACGCGGCGGGGCTCCCTGTGGCGTCACGCGGCGGGGCTCCCTGTGGCGTCACGCGGCGGGGCTCCCTGTGGCGTCACGCGGCGGGGCTCCCTGTGGCGTCACGCGGCGGGGCTCCCTGTGGCGTCACGCGGCGGGGCTCCCTGTGGCGTCACGCGGCGGGGCTCCCTGTGGCGTCACGCGGCGGGGCTCCCTGTGGCGTCACGCGGCGGGGCTCCCTGTGGCGTCACGCGGCGGGGCTCCCTGTGGCGTCACGCGGCGGGGCTCCCTGTGGCGTCACGCGTCACGTTCTCCACCCGCTAGCGCGGCGCGAGTCCTCCGCGCAAGGTCAATGACACGGCTGGTCCGCGGCCTGGTTCCGGACAGTGGTTTCGGCGCTCTGTCTCTCTCGCGCCCCGACTAGGATACCCCACGCACAGTGGGCCAGAAGACCAGTAGAAGCGCGGTCAAAAAAATCCCGGACGCGATTTGAGCTCCAGAGTTACTAAATGGGACTCGAACCGCCAATGGATTGCTCCTCTAACGAGGAATCCATTGGTGGGGTCACACGTTCGGTTCGAGTCGTGTTTGGTGACCCGGGAGCTCAAAAGGCGTCTAGATTTTTGGCCACATGTGCCGGTCTTTAGGCCCACTGTGCCGCGGGACGCTTCGCGCGTGCGAGCGAGAGAGACAGTGCATCAGCCTGCCGGTCCGTCCGTCGGCTGGGACCCACCAAACCACTCGCGCTGCCAGGACCGCCGCGCGACGGACCTTGCCCCATTCAGCGCACCGCCTGCCCGTCCGCCTAGCGTCGAGCATTCCATTCCGCGGCGCGGTTTGTTTTCCAAATTAAGCTAAGTCCGACGAGCCAGAGCAAAGAGCAAACAGCGCCGCGGTGTGCGGACGTATCCCTGGAGGAGCGCCTCGCGACGCGTCGTCGTGACCACCCAGGCGCGGATCCAGGGAGGGGGGGGGGCGCTACTCCCCCTTGCCCGCCCCCCTTAAAGGCCACCGGAAAGATAGGCAAAAAGTTGCACTTTGCCACTGCAAGTATAGGCTACTTTTAAAACATTGTCCCCCCTGGAACTTGAACTTGAACCAGTCTCCAGATGCACGCCTGTGACCAACCCGCCGCCGCCGGCCGGGACACAGCGGGCATGCGTAAGATGGCCTTCGGTGGCCCGCGACTCTCGCCATTATCGACGTCATTGACTCCGCGCCGGGCTGCAGCACTGGACCAAGAAGCTAGTTTTATGGTCGTGTGCTGCAGCTGCTCTGCATACCCTGGTTGCTGAGCCAGGTTGCGAAGCCTGGTTGCAAAGCCTGGTTGCAAAGCCTTACAAAGCCTGGTTGCAAAACCTTGCAAAGTCTGGTTGCAAAGCCTGGTTGCAAAGCCTTGCAAAGCCTGGTTGCAAAGCCTTGCAAAGCCTGGTTGCAAAGCCTTGCAAAGCCTTGCAAAGCCTGGTTGCAAAGTCTGGTTGCAAAGCCTGGTTGCAAAGTCTGGATGCAAAGCCTGGCTCCAAACTCTGGTTGCAAACCCCTGTTGCATACCGGGCACTTATGGAGGCACGGAGAGACACGTGTCACGCACATGTGTATTCCTCGGGCCCCTTCGTTAATCTAAGATGACAAGAAGACATTTATCGCCACAGTGGGGACTGGAGCAGGCTTTCCCGAGGCTTCCTTGCGTTTCCGCGAAGGTCCCCGTGCTTCTGGTGACTGCTCCCTCTCTCCCCCTCTCTCTCTCTCTGTCTCTCTCTCTCTCTCTCTCTCTCTCTCTCTCTCTCTCTCTCTCTCTCTCTCTCTCTCTCTCTCTCTCTCTCTCTCTCTCTCTCTCTCTCTCTCTCTCTCTCTCTCTCTCTCTCTCTCTCTCTCTCTCTCTCTCTCTCTCTCTCTCTCTCTCTCGCTGCGACCGAGGGCATCGGCCAGATAGCCGCGGATCACTGGCGGCCCTCCCAGCAGCAGCGTTTGGGCCGGCAGGCATCATCCCTGCATTCAAATCGAATCGAAGATCGAAGCCGCCCGGCTAATGATCACGCGGACGGAGGAAGAGGAGGAGAAGAAGAAGAAGGAGGGGGGGGAGGAAGAAGGAGACGAGAAGGAACAATAATATTACGGGCAGCGAGGCATGACTTCCTCTCCAAGCAGCGAGGTGACTGGCATCGCCAGGCGAGCGACTCCGAAGGGCGGTTCGTCGCTCTGTCTCTCTCGCACCTTTAGGCGACGCCCCGTGAGTGCGACAGAGACAGAGCGACGAAAACGTTCTCTCGGAATCAGTCTTGCAGGACGCGCCAGGACGCCGCCAGCCAGGGAGGGCCCTATTCTAGGCGCGTCCTAGGAGAGGGGCAGCAGCGGCATGGCCAGTGACCGAGACCAATGCAAAGACACTAGGGGAACCCACGTTGAATTTTTCTCGCTGCACTGCTTTCTTTTCGTTCCTTTTATTTGTAGTAAAAACATCTTAACGAATTTTGTTTCCCCCTCAAGGCATTTTTTTCCACGCTGGCGCCTCTGTGCAAGCGGGATGTCAGCATTAGACGCTTCCCGTGGCTAAACGAAGCGCGCCCTCGATGCATGCCACACACACACACACACACACACACACACACACACACACACACACACACACACACACACACACACACACACACACACACACACACACATTTTCACTCTCACACCCGCACACGCGCGCGTCCACTCACAAGAGGGCGAGTTGGGATGGGCAGCGAGCCAGCAGACTATTTATATTTACAGTTCGAGTTCAAAGAGATGCATCAGCCAGGTCCACCACAATGAGGCGGCTGCGCTGCTCTGGACCACAATGTCGGCACGGCAGCCTCCTGATCCCGCGCCGCGTTCCGTCGCTCTGTCTCTCTCGCACCTGTGCGGGACGCCCTATGAGTGCGAGGGAGACAGAGGAATCAAGCTGCAGGCACGCCGTCTTCTGAACGGGTACACTGAGAATGAAAGAGTCTTGATCAATACACAATTTTGGGCGAGGTACGTGTACACTGTATCACCCGACTTTGGGTGAGGAAGGTTCCTCGCCCAAAGTCCCAAAGTCAGGTGATAAAGTGTACCTCGCCCAAAATTGGGTGAGGAAGGGTGTATCAGTTACATATATTGCAAAATAGTATTCTCACCCAACTTTGGATGAGAAAACCTTCCTCACCCAGATTTGGGCGAGGAAACTTTCCTCACCCAAACTTGGGTCATAAAGGATTCCTCACTCAAAATTTTAGTCCTGATCATGACTCTTTCATTCTCAGCGTAGCACAGTTACGTGACAGGCAGTGATCCGAGGCGCGGCTCCTGGGCTGTCGTCGTCGCTCTGTCCCTCTCGCACTCATGTGGCGCTCCGTACGGGAGCGAGAGAGACAGAGCGGTGCTCGGAATCAGTGTGCTGTGCTGCCGTCGCTCTGTCTGGTACAGTGCTCGTGTGCCGCTCCGTGAGAGTGCGAGCGAGACGCAGCGCTGATCGACTTATGGGCGTCCACGTTCACTGAAGTGTCGCAGTGTCACGGGGCGGCGACGAGGCCCCCGCACATCCTGCATCCGAATGGGACCAAATGGGACGAATGGAGTGTCTTCGTCGTCTTGGCCGTGTCCAATGTCACTGGAGATCACACCGTTCCGTGGTCCTGCTGGTGGGCGTAGCGGGGCGTAGCCGGCGATGTAACCGAGCGCCTCGATTGACTTTGGACCGGTCGTCGCGCAGCTGCCGCCTCGGAAACCCAAACTGGGCCGCCACCGCACAGTGGGCCAGAAGACCGGCGCAGGCGGCTAAAACTCCAGACGCCTTTTGAGCTCCCGGGTCACCAAACACGACTCGAACCGAACATGTGGTCCCACCAATGGATTCCTCGTTCGGAGAGCAATCCATTGGCGGGGTTACACGTTCGGTTGGAGTCCCATTTAGCGGTGATTCTGGAGCTCAAAAACCTCACAATAGTGATCGCCCCCCACCAGTCTCCTGGCCCACTGTGCACCGTCGTCGCGAAGCGTTCCGGAGCGGCTGTTCAAATCAAACTCATCCTTCCCGCTCAAATTCCGCCCGAGACACAGGTTGCTGTGCATGGGACGACCTCTGACGTCACGCGGGTTTAAAAATAAGCGGCCCGCCTGCAAACGTTACAGCAGCTACTGCAGCGGTGGGGCGGGACGTGAGGGCGGGGCAGGGAAGGGGGCGTTGCCCGGCGTTGCCCCGGTGCCTCCACCGTGCAGCCGGTACTTTTAGCGCGCGGGAGGGCGGAGGGCCGCAGGGCCGCCGCCGCCGCCGTCGTCCGCGTTGTCCGACTCTGCCTTGCGGGGTGCGACGAAAAATACCCGAGTCTTCTTTTCGGACTGCTAAATGCGCCGCGCGGCCCTGCAGGGACACGCCCCGGTGTCTGTCTGTGTCCCCCTGGGCCCTCGGCCGCCTCGCATGCACAGTGATTCCGAGAGTCGTGTTCGTCGCTCTGTCTCTGTCGCACTCATGGGCCGTCCCTTGGGGGTGCGAGAGAGACAGAGCGACGACGCTCAGAGTCAGTCCGCTGCGGCGAGGCGCGCCGTGCATGTCAAGCCGCCTCACCTGTCCGTCCGCGAGGAGTACCGCGACCGAACCGTCGCTCCCCTTCAAAAACGACGCGACGACACAAACACAAATATAAATAGCAGCTGGCCTGGCGGTATTCGAACCCAGAACCTGTTGAAACTAGTGGCGCCAAGGTTAACCGGGCCGCTGGGCAGGGCAGGCGCGCACCGCGGAGCATCGCGATGAGATCGAGGATAGGGTCGGGCGGGCCTACTCCACTAACCCAGCGCCACCCAGGATAGGGTCGGGCGGGCCTATTCCACTAACCCAGCGCCACCCAGGATCAGCCGCCCCGCCCAGGAAGGAGGCAGTCAAGGCGGCCTCCGCGACCATCCCGAATCCATTCCGCCACCCGCCGCACAGTGGACCGGAAGCCCGGCGCGGGCGGCCAAACCTCAAGACGTGTTTTGAGCTCCAGAGTCGTTAAATGGGACTTGAAACGAACGTGTGACCCCACCAATGGATTGATTCCTCGTTTGGAGAGTAATCTATTGGGGGTCACTTGTTTGGTTCGAGTCCCACTAAGCGACTGTTAAGCTCAAAACGCGTCCGTGATTTTTTCTGCCTCCTGGCCCACTGTGCGCCGCCGCCGCCGGTCTGTGTGCTGGGCCGTGCTCCGCGTGCCACACACGCCACCGTGAGTGTCACTTTGTAGACAACCTATTTCAAACTTTCAGACCGAGGGGGCTTGTGAGGTGCAGTGGTGGCGGTGGGCGTGGCGGCGGCCGACGCGCGTGCCGGCGGCTGGCTGGCTGGCTGGCTGGCTGGCTGGCTGGCTGACTGGCTGGCTGGCTGGCAGCCCGCCCTGCGGAGCGCCGAGGTGGTAGGCAACTCAACGGGCGCAGCCGCGCGGCGGGCGGGCGGACCTCAGCGGCGCGGGGGGCGTTCTAGAGGCGGATCGTCGCGGAGTCGTGCAGTGGAGCCGTGGAGCCGGGCGGAGCAGAAGGGGTGGAGGGGGTGGGGGGGATGAGAGACGGGACGGACAACTCTAATGGAATCAGATCTGATGCCGTTCGATTGGGTCTGCCGTATTCGCCACACA
Organism: Stenchaetothrips biformis; assembly: GCA_030522485.1. NCBI lineage: Eukaryota > Metazoa > Arthropoda > Insecta > Thysanoptera > Thripidae > Stenchaetothrips > Stenchaetothrips biformis. Next base: position 4,769,065 of record CM060097.1, on the reverse strand, counting down.
GTAAGAGTGGTCGACTACGTTAGGGAAAGCACCTCGAACGATTCGAAATGCAGCCGCAGTGCTAGTGCTGGCGCAAAGGTGGCGACATCAAGGGAACACCGCGGTGGGCCGGCGCACAGTGGGCCAGAGGAGCGGCGCTGGCGGCCAAAACTCTAGACGCGCTTGAGCTCCTGATGGTCCCTGAACAGGACTTGAATCGAACGAGTGACCCGACGAAATAATTGCTCTTTGAACGAGGGATCCATTGGGGCCACACGATCGGTTCAAGTCCTGTTTAGCGACTCTCGGACTCAAGACGCGTCCAGAGTTTTGGCCGCCTGCTGGCCCACTGTGCGTTGACACGGAGCTTCGCATTCAGCTTTGGGTTCGTCATCAGCTTCGGCTTCGGAATCCGAGGTTTCGGATTCAGCTGCGGCTTCAACTTCATCTTCCGCGAGGACGCGAGTGACTCCTTCAATTGGTGCTCCACGCTCCACGCTCCACATACGCGGCACGCGGCGAGCGAGCCCATTCCCGCAGTCGCCGAAGTCATTGCCATTGATTGACTGCTGGCCGGCGGGGCGCGGGGTGCGGGCCGGGCTGCTGATGAATCCGCTGCAACCGACTCATTCCGGGCAACAAAAACGGATGTCAGAAATGACAGTCTCTGGGAGACTTATACACGGTGGAGTTCTGGGACGCAGCGTATATTTCTCCTAGAAAATGCAATTTCTGACTTCCGTTTCTGTTCTTCTTGGCTAGGGGTCGTTTGAAGTATTTCATTGGCCGTCACACTGGGCGGTAGAAGTCAGACAGCACTGCTATTGGCGGTCTCGCTCGGTGGCCGAGGGGGCAACCACGGACTATGTGGTGTGTTAGGGGACTCAAGATTACGTCGGATTTCGCAAGAATTCGACCCATTTTACGCCCGAAATTTGCTTGTTTTTTGCCTTATGGAGGGGGGGAGATTTCCGATTTCAGAGATTTCCGGCGCTCAAGGGGACGCATGATTTCTTGAGTGGTTGCCCCCTCGTCGGTGGCAGTGGCGCTGGGGCGAGCGCAAGCGCGCGGAGCACTCGACTTCCATTTCCAGCACACGACGAGCAGACGAAGAGACGAACTGAGGGATTGAAGCAGTGATACGCCGCCGCGCCGGGGTAGTTAAAAAGCAGCACACCGGGTCAACGCACTGCCGCCGTCCGCCGCCCGGCCGATACAGCGAGGAAGAGAAATTTCCGAAACGACTAAAATCGACAGCTAGAAAAGCTGGGTTTGGTGTTTATTTACGTCTTGTCGGGAAAGACGGAACGCAACCTCTGAACTGGAGCTGAGATTAGGGCGCGCTCGGCCACACGGGCGGGGGATGGGGCGGGAGGGGAGGGGGCGGAGCGCGGGCGTGGGAGCCCCGGGGAGCCCTCGGGGTTATCGTGGCGGTGTTCGCGCGGCAGCAACAAGGAGGCCATCAAGTTGCCCGCCAATCAGGCGCAGCGCCGCGCGGCGCGCCGTGGGCAGGTTCAAGCGAGTCGCGGCACGTCGCGGGGGCTCGCGGTTGCCGTGGCAACGGCTCCGTCTCCGCCGTCGTCGGCTCGAAGGGGTGAACGGGGTGGGAAACAGCGACCGGCACGGAGGCGGCGGCGGCGGCGGCGGTGGTAATAATGAATGAACGTTGGGGCGTCATGGTCGGCGAGGTTAGGTCGGCGTGCTGGCGGCGTGGCCGCGCACAGTGGTTGGGCCAGAAGACCGGCGCAGGCGGCCAAACCTCTAAACGCCGTTTGAGCTCCAGAGTCGCTGAATGGGACCAGAACCGAAGGTATGACACCACCAATGGATTCCTCGTTCCGAGAGCAATCCGTCGGTAGGGGTCACACGTTCGGTTCAAGTCCTGTTCAGCGACTCTAGAGCTCAAAACGCGACTAGAGTTTCGGCCGCTAGGGCCGGTCTTCTGGCCCACTGCGCCACGGCGGCGCCCTAGGCCGCCCTCGCGGCGCCTGTGCTCGGCTCGCCGCGGCCCGGCGGGTGGCGGGGGGTGCCACTGCCACGCTACGCCCCGGCCGTGGTGGCCGCGCCGTGCGCCGTGCCCGCCGTGCCTGCTGGCCGGGTAGGACGGACGCGGCCACGCCGCTGAGCCAGAGCCAGTTCGCCGGGTGGCGTGGCGGCCCCAACACGAACCAGCAGCGCACCGTCGCCGAGGCCGCCGCGGACCCCGTCCCCCCGGATCCACGTGTGGCGCCGCCGCCGCCGCAGCCCCACGTGCAGTGCGACAGAGAGGCCCGCGAACCGCGCGCCGCCGTGACCGTCACGCGTCGTTGTCTCGTCACGCGGACGCCGTCACGCCGCAGCCATGGACGTCGACCAGGACCTGGAGCAGCTCATGGGGCACCTTGGTTAGTCGCGACTTTGGGTGGCGGGAGGCGCTGCCGCGCTTCCAACCCGCCGCACCCGGGCGAGTCTGGCGGCCGGCCGGCTCCAGTGCACAGTGGGCGGTCAAAATCGCGGACGGATTTCGAGCTCCACAGTCGTTAAATGGGATTCGAACCGAACCTCGCCAATGGATTGCTCTCCGAACCAGGAATCCATTGGTGGGGTCACACGTCATGGTTCGGGCCCTGTTTAGCGACTCAAGCTCAAAACGCGCGCGTTTAGAGTCTTGGCCGCCTGCGCCGGTCTTCTGGCCCACTGGGCAGTGGTGTCCCGCACTGTGGTCGGCGGGACCGGAAGGCGATTCCAAGCGGGGACGCCCCGACAGCGCAGAGGTATGGCGCGAACGTCGGGACGCGCGATTTAGCGGAACGTGCGACACCTCCTAGTGGTGTGACATGAGTGCGAGCATGGAGCCAGGCTGTCGTGACGTAGAGTTCCTTCTTGCCGATGGCATAGTCTGCAGGTCATGCAGCCGGGGCGGCCCGGCTAGGTGGGCCTTTCCGTCCCTCCGCCTTTGTCGAAGATGCTAAACTTAGTGGCTGTCTCCGTCTCGCGTCCGCCCCACCCCCTCTCCCCGTCAAAGGGCTGCTGCCACCGCCACAATGCGCCGTGTGCTGGGGTTCGAATCCTCGCACTGCCCTTCCTCTCGCTCACTCGCGCAAGGGGTCTCCCAGTGCATCAAAAGATGTGTACATCTGCGTGTCAGTGCAGTGAGCCCGTAGCCTTGCTTTTGGCCTACTGTACATACTTACTGGGGCATGCCGCACTAGTTGCCGACATACAGGCGTTTTCCCCGCAAAATGGAAGTGAGTGTAGTCCGTGGTTGTTCAATGGGTGCAAGAAGTGGCAGACCCCTTGAGTCAGCGCAGCCGCTGCGGCGCCAGTTTATTGACAACTCGACAGTCTGGCGCGGCGCAGCAGCGCCTGGTTCGACTCTCGGCCGCTGGCGTTTCCATTACCGGCTTGACGGACAGGCATCCTGGCGTTGCAAATGCTGACTGCCGCTTCGCCGCTCCGCGCGGGACACGCCGCAGGGAGGGAGAGAGGGGCGCTAAGGTCGTCGTGTGCATGGCAGGCATGCAGCGACATGCCTGGTGCATACTGGACCAGGGCGGGGCACCCGGAGCCCGCTGCACAGTGGACCAGAAGACCGGTGGGGCGGTTGGGCCCACTGTGCGACATGCCTGGTGGCTGGACCAGGGCGGGGTCACCATGAGCCCGCGCTGCCGAAGGCTGGGCCAACCGAGACCGAGGGAGAGGCCGAGGCAGAGGCCCCGGCGCCGACAGGAGGCGCCGACCCGCGTATCGACCGCCGTGCCCTAGGGGGCGCCATCCTCGGCGGTCGGGGCACCAGGAGGGCACCGCTGACCCTGGAGCCGGGGAGGGGTGTGGGGTGGGTCCGCGCTCCACGCCCCCGTGCCGATGGGCGAGTCGCCCTCGCGCGGTGGCTGCGCACAGTGGGCCAGAAGACCGGTGGTGGCGGGCAAAATCTTGGACGGGTTTTGAGCTCCAGAGTCGCTCCATAGGACTCGGACCGATCGTGTGACCCCACAATGGATTGCTCTCCAAACGAGGAATCCGATGGTGGGATCACACGCTCTGTTTGCGTCCTGTTAAGCGACTTCGGAGCTCAAACCGCGTCTCTGGAGCTCCGGCCGCCTGCAGCCGGTCCGGCCCGCTGTGCTGCGTCGCTAGAGTCGCGCTAGAGCCCTTCCCCGCAGGCGAACAACGCCAGCAGGAACACGCTTTCATACTATCTCCGCGGCCGCGCTTGCTTCCACCTGCGCATCGCTCGAGTATTGCCCAGCAGCCGACGACACCACCTGTTCGGCCGGCGCTGCGCCGCTGCCTGCGTGGCGCGGTGTGGCGCCTCGTCCGCGGCGCGCACGCTGCCCACGGCCGCGCGGGCACGCACCGCACCGCTTACTACGTACCGCACCGCCACGACGTGCCCGGGCCCGTGGCCGGCGTGAAGCCTACTACCGGCAGAGCCACCCCCGCCGCCCCCCGACGCCCTCACCGCCCCCGCCGCCCCCGCCGCCCCCAGGCTCCCTACTGCGACGGTGGCGATGCTCCACGCGGATCGATCAGAGTCCGCGCGGCGCTGGGAAGGAGCCCCTCATGTGCTACAAGTAGTTGTCGCGCGCCGAGACAAGGGGGTATTCACTCTCGGAAATGGTCAACCAACTATTACCTTTCCGAAAGTATTACACCAATTACGCCAATTACACATTTCATTACGGACCTGGATTTTAAGCGTAAAACGAGCATTTTTGGCAATTTTGGACGGTTTTAATTTTTTGGCGAATTAGTAAATGCGTCCTTTTCATTGGGTGCAGTTTTTGTATGCGTGATGTTGATCTATCTGAACCGAAAAACCTCTCAAAAAGTAACAACGGCAACAATGGTCTAAAAAGACCCAAACTTGCCACTTATTTTGCCTACTTGCTGCCCTCATTACCAATTACATTACAAAACTATTACAGATCAATTACACAGCAGACAACCGACTATTACCTGAGTGAATACCCCCTTGCGCCGAGAGCTCTCCCGCTCGAAAGAAGGAAAAAAAAACAAACCTGAAAGCATGTCGTGGCTACAGTGCACAGTGTTAGGCCAGAAGACCGTTGCAGGCGGTCAAAATATTGGACGGGTTTTGAGTTCAAGAGTCTTTAAACAGTACTCGAACCGAATCCGTGCGCCACCAATGGATTCCTCGTTCGGAGAGCAATGCATTAGTGGGGCCACACGTTCGGTTCGAGTCCCTGCTAAGCGACTGTGGAACTCAAAACCCGTCCGGGCTTTCGACCACCTCCACCGGTCCTCTGGCCCACTCTGCACGGGCGCCACGACACGTTTTCAGCTTTGTTTTTTTCGTTTCGTCTTTCAAGTGAAGAGCTCTCGGTGCGCGACAACTACTTCACTTCTGGCCCACTGTGCCTGGTGCGACGGCAGCGGTCGCCACAGCGGTGGTCGTGGCTGGCGCCGCGGGGTCCTGTCCAGCTCGGTGTCCGGCACGCTCCAGAGGGGCCAGGCCGGCCAGGCCTTGCATTGTTGGTCCGGAAGCTTTGGCAGAGCGAGAGCGGAAGGAAGCGTGAGGTGGGAGGGGGAGGGGGAGGGGGAGAGGGGAGAGGGGAGAGGGGAGTGGAGAGGGAGGGGAGAGGGCAGGGAGGGGAGAGGGAGGGAGGGGAGGGGGGAGGGTGCGCAAGTGTCGGGGGGGGGGGGGGTGACGAAGGTGCGCACTGGTCCGGAACAAGATCCCCAGCGACTCGTCAGGCTGACAGACAGTACTGAGCGTTCGGACCGAGGGGCGCGGGACAGGTGGGCACTAAACATGAAAAGTGACTGCAGGCAAAAGTGTCCCATTTTTTATGTTTAGCATCACGCGCGGAGAGCCGGAAACAGGCACAACAGCAAGCTCCGCCTTTTCCTCATTGTTTTCATTTCATTTCGTTTCCGGCAGCCAGAATTAGATGTTCGAAACGACGTCCGTGCCACGTAGAATCGACGAAACAGCCATCGATTCAACGTGGAACTGATATCGTTACAATCACCTAATTCTGACTGGGTTTTAGTGTAAAATTTGCCACGGATCTGACGTACAGTACTTTGTTTGCAAGGAGTCTATGCACAGAGGACTCGAAGACAGGCGCAGGCGGCCAAAACTCTAGACGCGCTTTGAGCTCCAGAATCGCTAAACGGGACTCGAACGGAACGTGTGACCCCACCAATGGATTCCAGAGTCAGTAAATGAGACTCCAACCGAACGCGTGACCCAACCACTGGACTGCTCTCCGATCGAGGAATCCATTGGTGGGGTCACACGTTCCGTTCGAGTCCCGTTTAGCGATTCTGGAGCTCAAAGCGCGTCTAGAGTTTTGGCCACTTGCGCCGGTCTTCTGGCCCACTTTTGTGCTATGTAACACGCCGCAAACCAAACACGGCCCTGTGCAGCGTCCTTGAAGGATGCCGCCGACTTGTTGATTTACCAATCGAGGTTGGCGCGGTGCGGTGGGCCCGGCCTTGCCTTGCCCTTCTTGGCCGGCCGCGGAATTGGAGCGTGGGTGGGCTCATTACGGCCGCAACTGGAAATAACCGAAGAGTCTGAGTGGAGCGGGCGCAGGGCAGTAGCCGGCACACAGTGGGTCGGAAGACCGTTGAGGCGGCTAAAATCCCGGACGTATTTTAAGCTACAGAGTCGTAAAATGGGACTCGAATCAAACGTGTGACCCCAACAATGGATTCCTCGTTAGGAGAGCAATCGATTGGTGGGGTCACGCGTTCGATTCGAGTCCCGTTTAGCGACTCTGGAGCTCAAAACGCGTCTAGAATTTTGGCCGCCTCAACGGACTTCTGACCCACTGTGCGGCAGCAGCGCCACGGGCATGGCAGCGCCGACTGCCTTACACAGTTGCAAACTATTTCAAACGCTAATCATGCGTCTGTACTGTAAAAAAAAAACAAAAAAAAAAAAAAACGAGGGGGCTGCAACTCTTGTTTTAGGCGTACACAAGACTACGGAATTACAGAGATTTCACTAGGAATTCCGCGTTAATTTTGTAAAATTGGTTCAGAAACGCTAACAAAGGACAAAATTTCGTCAGGGATTACGTGATTACGGCATGGATTACCGGAGATTACTAGTCAATTTGTACACAGGATTGCCGGAGTGGTCGCCCCCTCGAAAAAAAAAAAAAACACTGTAAAGCAGGTTTTACTGGATTTTCAGTAATTTTAGTCTGATGCCTTTTATCAGACTAGTACGCTGCAAATTCGGGGTGATTACGTATTCAGAACATTCTGTCTTAATGAAGAAAACGCCGTGAAAATTTGTTGTAAATCAAAAGTCTTCCCTCGCACCCCAAGGATAATCACTTGGCACGTTTTCAAAGACGCCGCCGCGAACGCTGCCCCGCGCATTCAAAGCACCGCGCCCCAAAGCCTGCGGAAAGAAACAACAAGAACAATGGCCAGCCGAAGAAGGGGACTCCGGCGCTGCTGCGTATGTCCGCCCACGTGATGTGCCGCACAGTGGGCCAGAAGACCGGTGGAGGCGGCCGAAACGCGTTTAGCTCCAAAATCGCTAAGCAGGACTCGAACCGCACATGTGACCCCACCAATGGATTCTTCGTTCGGAGAGCAATCCATTGGTGGGGTCACACGTTCGGCTCGAGTCCTGTTCAGCGACTCTGGAGCCAAAAACGCGTCCGAGATTTTGACCCCCTCCACCGGTCTCCTGGCCCACTGTACGCCGGTCCTGCGACACGTGGCCGCGGACAAGCCTTTATCGGTATCACTATCGGTCACAAAATCCAATCCCCCCCCCCTTTCCTCCAGGTGGGCGTTATCTTCGAGCGGTAAGCAGTGAAGCAGGAGAGGTGATTGAATGTCCGGCGGGCCGGCTCTCCTCTTACGGTGGCGGCCAGCCACGAGCCGCCTTGGGCACCGTGGGCCAGCGGCCAGCCCGGCGGTGGATCTATCATCGCGTGGCACCTCTGCGGCTTCTCTCAGCCTGCCCCTTGCTGATAGGCCCGCCCCGACCCACCCCGCCCCGCCAGCCCACCCGACCCACCCCGCCCCGCCCCGCCAGCCCGCCCGCCCCACCCCAACCCGCCCATGACCGTGACAAAGACGAGGAACCTTGGGCCGCGCGCGACCGAGGCGTCGTGGGCAGCAATAACAATAACAGCAGGTAGGCAATGCGGCGCAGGCGTGCGCGGCGGGCGGGCCTACCCTGCACGGCGGTCCAGCGCGCCGGGCGACGCGCCACCGAGTCGGCTGCGCCTGCGTCGGTCTGTCTCTCTCGCACCCTGGTGGGACGCCCCACGAGTGCGAGAAAGGGGCCTCCCGCGCGGAATAAGTCTTCTGGCTGTACCAGGTGGTCCAGGAACGCCGAGACAAAATGAGAGGTATGCAGTCCCGCCAAACACGCCCGCACCATTCCCCTCCGACCCCTCTGGCCTGCGAGGAGCAGTGTTTGGCGGGACTGCATACCTCTCATTTTGTCTCGGCGTTCCTGGACCACCTGGTACGTCTGTCAGGGGGGAAGGCCTCGCACAGTGGGCCAGAAGACGGTTGAGGCGGCCAAAATCCCAGACGCGTTTTGAGCCCCACAGTCGCGGGAATCGAATCGAACGTGTGACCCCACCAATGGATTGCTCTCGAAACGAGGAATTCGTTGGTGGGGTCACACGATCGATTCGAGTCCCTTTAAGCGACTGTGGGGCTCAAAACGCGTCCGGGATTTTGGCCGCCTCAACCGTCTTCTGACGCGCTGTGCCTCGGCGGCACAAAGTGCATACAAGGCGCGGATACACGGGACCCCATGACCCCTAGATAACCGCCCGAAAGGTAGGAAAAAGCCGTACTGCGGCCGCCTGTACGTAGGTAATAAGTGCTACTCCCCGACCGCCCCTGGGTCCGCCACTACTGAGTGCACACGCGCGTGCGGCAAACCCTCGAGCCTTGTCGGCTCAGGGAATTTGGCAAGGCGGCTGCGGCGCGCTGCAACCTGCCCGCACCGCCCCGTTCTACCACCAGCTCGTCTATTCTGGGCCACAATTCGGCTCTCCTCACGGGGCGCGTTGACCAGATTGTTTTTAACCAGTTGAATGGCAAGGTCATGTCGTCCATGCCAAAATTTTTCTTAAAAAATTAAATCTGACAGCGTTGCTTGGTTTGGTTTGCAGGGGAGTTTGGGAAGTACCAGATGCGGCAGTTCCTGCTGCACATCCTGGCCGCCCTCACCGCCGGGCTCCACATTCTCACTTTTGTCACGGTGGCTGCCGTCCCCGAGCACAGGTAGAGTAAAAATAGTCTTGAATGCTGGCTCCGGTTCAAAGGTTCAAATACCGGCCCCGCTATATTTTCCTCTTTTTTTCCATGTTTTCCGGCCTTGTCCGTCTGGGCCAGGAGACCGTTCGAGACGGTCGAAGTCCCGGACGCGTTTTAAGTTCCACAGACGCTTAATGGAACCTCGAACCGAAGAAGGTGTTATCCCACCAATTGATCGCCCTCCGAATGAGGAATCCATCGGTGGGTGTCACACTTTCTGTACGAGTCCAGTTTAGCGACTCTGGAACCCAAAACGCGTTTCGAGTTTTGGCCGCCTGCCCTTCTGGCCCCCTGTGCACGTCTGTGACCTTGCTTTGACCCGGCCAGGTGCGTGATCCCTGACGTGGACGTCAACACGACGGCGACGCTGGCGTCCTCTTGGAACACCTCGGCGGTGCGGGAGTGGGTGCCCCAGCACCAGGACGGCACCTGGGACAGCTGCCACCTGTACACCGAGAACCAGACGGCGCGGGTGCCCTGCAGCGAGTGGGTGTACGACACCACGTACCACACGTCCAGCCGCGCCATCGAGTGGAACCTGGTGTGCAGCCGGCGGTGGATGGGCGCCGTGGCGCAGGCCGCCTACATGTTCGGCGTGTTCGCGGGCGCCGTCAGCCTGGGCAGCCTCGCCGACAAGTGAGTCCACCCACAGTGGGCCAGACGGACAAAACTATATACGCGTTCAGAGCTCCGGAGTCGCTAAATGGGACTCGAATCGAACGTGTGACCCCACCAATGAATTGCCCCCCGAACGAGGAACCCATTGGTGGGGGTCACACATTCTGTTCGAGTCCCAATCAGCGACTCTGAAGCTACAAACGCGTCTAGAATTTTGGCCGCCTGCGCCGGTCTTCTGGCCGACTGTTCCACGTGACGTCATTGCGGTTTGGACTCTTTTCAAGTTGGTGAAGTGACGCTGTTTCGACTCGCCCCCGCTAGGTACGGCCGCAAAACAATCTTTTACCTGTGCGCCGTCCTGCAGCTGATCCTCGGCGTGGCCGTCGCCTTCGTCCCCGAGTTCTACACCCTGCTCGTCGTCCGCTTCTTCTATGGGGTCTTCGGCTCGGCGGGCGCCTACATCACCGGCTTCGTGCTCAGTAAGTGTCCGAAGTGGGTCAGAACACGTTCGAGGCGGTCAAAATCCCGGACAAGTTTTCAGCTCCAGAGTCGCTAAATGGGACTGGAACCGAACGTGTGACCCCACCAATGGATTCTTCGTTCGGGATACTTACTAGGAAGAAAGACTCAGTTAGATGGGAATCCAGCAGCAACTGAGTCTTTCTTCCTAGTAGGTATCTGGGGTCACACGTTCGATTCGAGTCCTGTTTTCGCGAATGGGAGTCCGTAACACGTCTAGAATTTTAGCCGCCTACGCCGGTCCTCTGGCCCACTGTGCACCTGTCTGTTGGCCTCGCGGCAAGCCCTCACGCCCTCTCCGTCGTGCTCGCAGGCATGGAGCTGGTTGGCGCGTCCAAGCGCACGGCATGCGGCATCACCTTCCAGGGCTTCTTCGCGGGCGGCGTGATGCTGGTGGCGTTCTGGGGCTACCTCATCCGCGACCGCGTCGTGCTGCAAGTGGTGTACGGCCTCCACGGCCTGCTGCTCGTCGGCCACTGGTGGTCAGTGACTCTGCATTCGACGCACAGTGGGCCAGAAGGCCGGTGGACGCGGTCAAAATTGGTCGAAATCCCGGCGGACGGGTTTTTAGCTCTGAAGTCGCTAAATGAGACGCAACCCGAACTTGTGACCCCACCAATGGATTGCTCTCTGAACGGCGAATCCCTTGGTTGATGGGGTCACACGCTTGGATCTAATCCCATTTACGTAGCGACACCCTGAAGCTGAAAACACGTTTCGATTTTTTTAGTTTTGACCGCCTGCGCCGGTCTTCTGGCCCACGCTGTGCGACGCCAAACTTCCGGTCGTATTCGATTCCCGCTCACTCGACGGTATTCTTGTCAGGCTGATCGACGAGTCCCCGCGCTGGCTGTGGTCGCAGGGCCGCGTCACGGAGGCCGTCAACATCGTGGAGAAGGCCGTGCTGGTGAACGGCGGCGAGGCCATCGACACGGCGCACTACGTGTCCAAGGGCAAGTCGCAGGAGCGGCAGCGGGAGGACGTCGCCTACGGCATCTCGGACCTGTTCAAGACGCCCAACATGCGCGCCAAGATGCTCAACTGCTGCCTCAACTGGTAAGGCGCGCGTCCCGACCCCAACGTGCGCGTTGCAGTGCGTCGCACAGTGGGCGAGAGGCAAACAACTTCTAAAAATTTTGCACACCGTCAAATTCAAATTCACTGTGCGTTGCTTGTATTTGGGCTTCCCTGAAGCAGTCTGCCTTGCGTTGTAGGTTTGCGAACAGCCTGTGCTACTACGGGCTGTCGCTCAACACGGGCAACCTGCCCGGAGACCCGTTCCTCATCTTGTTCCTCCTCGGGCTCGTCGAGATCCCTAGCTACGTCGTCACCATCCTGCTCATGGACCGCACGGGCCGCCGCTCCCTCATCAGCGCCATGATGGTGCTCGGCGGCATCGCCACCCTCGCCGCTTCCTTCATACCGCGAAGTAAACAACAACAACAAAAGTTTAAAATTATGATCAGAACGGGTGTTTGAACCCGGGGTCGGCAACATGCTGCACGTTTGTGTCTTCTCCTGCCGCCACAGCGACTTCCGCCGGGAACATCTCCGCCACGACGGTGGCGATGATCGGCAAGTTTATGATCGCCGGCTCCTTCGCCATCATCTACAACTACACGGCGGAGCTGTTCCCCACCCCGGTGCGCAACACGGCGCTGGGGGTGGGCTCCATGTGCGCCCGTCTGGCCGGAGCCCTCACCCCTTTGATCTTCCTCCTGGTTAGTGCTCCTCGGAACGCCCCACAGTGGGCCAGAGTATCGGCGCAGGCGGCCAAAACTCTAGACGCGTTCTGAGCTCCAGAGTCGCTTAGCAGGACTCGCAACGGAACACGTGAACAACTAATAGATTCCTCGTTCGGAGAGCCATCCATTGGTGGGGTCACTCATTCGGTTCGAGTCCCATTTAGCGACTCTGGAGCTCAAAACCCGTCGACAGTTTTTGCCGCCTGCGCCAGCCTTGAAGGCACGGATTTAGGGGAGGGGTAATGGGGGTAATTACCCCCTCCTTAGGTACTAGATAGGCCGCCTGGAAGGTAGGCAACAATACCTACTTTGCGCCTGTAGGCAGGCAAAAAGCACTGCTTTACCCCCTCTCTGGAAAAATCCGGGATCCGCGCCTGCAGCCTTCTGGCCCTGAGTTGGAAAGAGTTGAAAAATACAATGACTCCATCCACCGTGTACTTCCAGGACTCTTTGGATAAAACGTTACCCATTGTGATATTCGCCGCGATCACCGTCACGTCCGGCCTGCTGGCGCTGCTCCTGCCGGAGACGCTGAACCAGCCCATGCCCCAGTCGCTGGAGGACGGCGAGCGCTTCGGCCAGGGAGACACCGCCTGCACGGCTTGCTGCGGCCGCAGGGCCAACAGCCAAAAATACGAGATACCCCTGACGACAGTCGACTGAGGCAGCACGCAGACATCTGGATGAATCTCTGATATTGAAGCTGGGGCCACCACGTGCGGGTTAATAGTGCAGAAACTTTTTAATCAATATGATGCAAATTACCACAACAGTTGAAATGGTGCCATTTCCAAATTGAAGACTTTCCATAGGCGATTTCTTGGTGGGTGAAATAACCACATCATTTCAGTGCAGCGGTTTTCTGGATGCTGATTGACATGTGAGGGTACTTTATTTTTATCTCTTATTCACTGCTTTGGTTTCTGTGATACCATGTGATATTGAAAAAAAAGAAGAAGAAAAAACACTTATGAAACTACAAAAGCTAAAAACAAGCTAAATTAATTATTTTTTCACTGTCAATTCATTCCATTAAGATCGATCATTTCTTATCACAGCGGACAAACCACTGTTGTTGTAGAGTTGAGAAATTTTATCATTAAGCACATATTTTCACCAATGCTATTTTTGACTTAGTTGTTTATGTAAGGAATAGAATTAAAATATTCTTGTAATGAAATTTGACAAAGAGGTTTATCAGTAAAAATGTTCCTAACATACAGGCCTACAATATGTTTGTGCCAGTGTTGCCAGAAATTTAGTCAAAATATGGATCACTCACACCAGCATGGAGCCGGTATCTGAGCCTAGGCAACTCCTTGTCTTAATTCACTGTTGGTTGTTGCCTCATAGGAAGGCCACGGTGCTGCCCGTTCCACACTGGTGTGATTGTTTAGCATTTTGCATTCCTTTCCGCCAACACCATGCAACTGATGGAAACATTAACTCTACTTACGACAGGGAATGCTGCACTTAAACACTATAATCAATGAAATAACCTTTTCTTTTTTTATCACATTTGTAAATAACAGGGTATCTTTCTTTGTTATGTTGAAACTATTGTTACTTTCCTGTTCAGTTTAGTACAAAAATGTTAGTTGTATAAGATATCATGGAGTGTTTTGTAATTAAACAACAGATATTACACAAAAAATGAAGTTGGGAACCATGTCCTACATTTTGACCAACTCCTGAAGCAACACAACCCAGCAGCAGGATGACCATGAGGGGATAAAAGTCTCTCACTAATGTCTTTTCCATTCTGAATGGAAAAGTGGGGGTAAAAAAACATGTCCAAGAGCTTTTCTGCAAAACCCTGGCAATTGTTTCTTTATCAACATTTCAGCAATTGAATTTTTAACTAACTTGACTTGTTTGAGTATGGGTATGGAGAAAAAATCAAGAATATACATCAGAAATAATTTTTACATATATTAAAAAAAAAAAAAAAAAAAAGCACACTTTCATTTTGCTTATAACAAGCAGAAAATCACATGTACAGGTTTGAGGTTGGTTCATGAACAGCTGATTGGAATGTTAAAACTTGGGGTTCAAACAATCCTTCAAATACATTGGAACATATAGTTACCATGGGCTCTGCTGAAATGGAATCGAGATGATGCGAATCACTGTAGCAGACGAAAAGGCAGCCTGGTTTCTTGAATATTTCACACCAATTCAAAACTAGAAACCAACCAGGAAAGCAATGATTAAAATTAAATTTCTAGAGGGGATTGAGAGCAATTGAAAGAGGAATACTTACTAGAAGCAGGAATCCCTGACACCATGTTCGGAGGCTCCAATAGAGGAGCAATAGCATGATGACTGTCATATGAAGATGTGTAAAGCATTCTCATAAATGCTGGGGGTAGGTCTAGCGTAGGATCGTTGCCTTTGTAGAAAGGTGCAGGTACAGTGGCGATAACAACCAATTGCTTACATGACTTAAAAACAGGTATGAGCTGAAAAAAATGGAGATTTGACATTGGACGATCTGCTGTCAAAAATTTTGAAGATCAAACTTAATAAGTTTGAAGACATACCTTTTCTAATGCTCCATTTGATGAGGCAATATCTACTGATGGACATAAGCAACCGTAAATATTGTTAGTTAGTTTGTACATGAGAATATTCGGTACCTTCGATGATTTCCCGAACAACCTCTCTTTCAGGTGACCGGCTTTATTAGACTTTGTCCCATGCAAGATCTTGAGAAGAAAATCTGAAAAACAAAAAGAATCAATTCACAATGTGAAAGTAAAGAAAAAAGAGAGATCATAATAAAAAGAAACTCAAAGTAACTCTTACCAGCAGCCAGTCGGCCATGAAATATTAATAACGTATCAATGCCAGAGAACACTTCATCGGCCCACTCAATAGTCGCTGTCCTGAAAATAACAATTATTCCACTTAATTCTCCTGGAAATATAAGATTCAGTCTAGAATCCAGGATGAGAGTGACTGGTCAAACTTCATTAGAGGCACAGAATATTTGGTTATGGACTTTCGGCGTACATACTTGGCAAGTGATTCTTCCTGTGCATCTTCCTCGTCACTGCTTTCATCTATGTACAACGAGCGTGAAACGGGTTCAACCACTTCTCCAAACAAAGCCATTTCTATAATTCGTGTAAATTATTAAATGAGAATTTCAAAGTAACCTGAAACAGTGACACACAACAAATGCAAGCACCCGAACCGAACGGCGGGACGTAAACACAGACAATGGACAGACGACAAACGGCCGCTGCCGAACTGCCGGGCGGAGCAAACGACCGGAAAAAGGGGACAGTGGGTTTTGAGGCACATATATTTAAAAACGAAGTTGGTGTGTGTGGATCGTGGATCGTAGTTTCGTTCCCGACCGTTTCCGACAGCCACGACTCTGGGGTAATTTCGGAGCGCCGTCATGCAAGCACCGCTTGTCAACGAGCAACGAGGATCGCCCGGGCGAAGAGGGGAAGGCCCAGCCCAGACGGCCCAGACACACAGCAGTGGGCCAGAAGATGCCGTTCGAGGCGGTCAAAATCCCCGACGGGTTTTCAGCTTCTGAGTCGCTACATGGCACTCGGAACCGTCTGACCCCACCAATGGATTGCTCTCCGAACGAGGAATCCATTGGTGGGGTCACACGTTCCGTTCGAGTCCCATTAAGCGACCCTGGAGCTTAAAACGCGTCCAAAGTTTCTTGGCTGTGTTGACAGAGAATATCCCTGCGATCCTTTGCAAAATGTACCAGAGACACAAAATATAAGACAGTTAACATCGTCTTTGTGACCAACTGTCCTAGAAGTCATTAAATGGGTGTTTGTGGTAAGCCATAAAAATAGCAGTGAATGAGAGGAATAATTATTTTTGATGATTCAGCTTTACATAAAAAGTGTATTTCATAAAAAAGATTTGGTAGAATCACAAAATGTTGACACAACTTTGATCCAAAAAAATTAGGTGCATATGTAGTTGATCATGCAAGCAAAGCCCAACATTGTTGCCAAATCTCATCAACAGATAGTTGAGAAGGGCTTTTAAAATTGAAAAACAGAGAAAGAGAAAGACAGGAAGACATAATGGGCAACCAAAAAGATTTGTAATATGAAGGATTTTCTTCTGCCTGATTTAACATAATACAGAGGAGAAAAAACTATTTCAATATTTAACTGCTACACAGTTTCAAGGACTAATCTTGATTTTTTTTCCACCTGTCTTCTTATGGGTTTTAGGTTCATTTCTTTTTCTTTTGAGATCAGTGTGTGATGACTGTTGCTTTTCCAGAACCTAAAAGACAAAAGAAAGAAAAATTGTTGTAGGATAACATAAACTAAGAGATACTAAGAGAGGAAGTCAAAATAGGCACAGAAACAGTTTGTGCACACATTCACGACTCATTTTTTTAAAAAGAAAATTGTGTACTCAAAATTACCCCGTCAGATGGTTTGGACACCACACCTGAGGCCTCTGTCAACTTCTTCATCTTTCTCTTAATCTTCTTCGATTCCTTCATCATCTCCTCTTCACCGTCAACTTGTGGAGCTTGCTTTGGAACCTTCTAAAATTTTGAAAGTATAAAAGTTTAGAACTCTTTGCAATGAGGTGATAAAAACAGCATGACCATAGACATCAGATTTTAGTTTGATCAACTGAACACAAAAATAGTTATGAACTTACATTTAAACTAGATGGTTCAGACACTGCACCTCCAATCACCACCCCTGCCTTCTTAGATTGCTTTTTATTATTTTTTAATGTTTTCTCCACCTTAGCTTTCACTTTTGGTAATTGCTTTTCAAGTTTCTAAATTGAGAATACCACAAAAACAAATGATAAATGTGGCAAACAGTGCACAAGAAAGAAGAAGAAAAAAAAAAAAAGGGAGCAGATGATTCCTGTTTGTATTAGGAATTTTTCATTCAGTTGACAATAAATGTTCACTCACTTCCACACCATTGGATGGTTTTGACACAACATGTACACCTCTATCAAAATCTCTATTGCCATCCATTGAAGACCGAATCTTGGAAAGGTCATCATACAAAGTAACTGATTTGTTGCCAACTAAAACTGGGGAGGCTTTGAGGGCATTGTCAGCTTCTTCTTTTGACTGCAACACAAAAAAATCAAATATTTGTGTTCTTGTATGAGCATCTTTCAAGGTTAAACTTTGAAGAACAAGCTTAAATGCAAGAGCAAAGAATCTTACAGTAAAAGCAAGAACTCCAACTCTGCCACCTAGTAGATATGATCTGGTTGCATTGAATAATGACTGCACTTCACTCAATAGCCTCTCTATGTGGCCTAGATAATAATGAAATAATGCTTGATTAATTTTGAAACAAAAAGAGATAGTAAGTAAGGCAAGCAAACCATATGTGACTCTCTGACGTCAGAAAAACATTGCTACTCACCCAAATTTTGGCATGCATGTAAGGTTTGTCGCATAGCAGTGTTATTGTGATATCAGAGGGTCACAAAGTATGGAAATATCACTTACCAGAAGATCCCGTAAGGTACAAGTTATGTTTGAAATTTGGCTTTACAGATATTGTGTGTCCATTCCAATTTTTTCCATCCAAGTTGCAAGCAGCAGTGAAACTCTCCTCATCCTTGGACCAAAAACTTAGTTATTGAAAAAGTATTTCACAGGAAAGATATAAGCAAAAGCAAGAGACTTACGGAAAAGTAAACAATTCCAGTTTTAATATTTTTCTTTACACTATGTGTAATATGAACTATATTAAGATCCTTTAAGACGGATTGAAGATAAAGTTCATCCATTGGATTGATTTGCACTGAAAGGTTCTTATCGAGTACAACCACTTTGATACAGGCATTGTCTAGGGTGGCACCATCTAATTTCATGGCTTTGAGCAAAGAGTCTGAATCTTCAAAATTTACTGAGGCTTCATGTGTGCCTGGGATTAAACGAATCTGTTTAGGTCGACCACAATTTTCAAAAAGTTTCCACAACTTTTCCACAGTTACTGTGGTTGAAAGGTTAGAGATCTTGATGGCTTGCACAAAAGGACTAAAATGAAAACTTGTTGCACTCTCAACAATCAAGTGGTGGTCACGAAAAACTTGGCCATGCAGCTTTTCTAAACATTCTCTCAACTGATGATCATTTTGCAATACACATTTGGCAGCTAAGAAACCATATTTGTCAGACGTTCCAAAACTCAATTTTTGAACCCGAACATTAGTACATTGGGCAATAAAGTCATAGACTTCTTGAACATCTTGGATCCGGATCGGAGGTAAGTTTCCTATTAGGAGGGAAAGATTCTTTTCAGTAGTACGAAACTCTCTTAATTGTCTTGGCTCAAGAAACGTTTCGGTTACAAGAATTCTAGAAACAAAAAGAAAATTTTAAAAAAGCAAATTCGACAATTTTTAAAAATGACAAAGGATCGTAACAATTGTACCCACCTGTGCCTCGCCTGCCCAGCTGGGCCGCCTCTGGGAGTCCCCCTTCCTCGACCGTTCCCAGTAAACGAGCCACCTCTGGAAGCAACAGGACCGCTTCGGCCCACTGTGCCTGTGTGTACTGTGTGGCCCCGACCCCGACCACCTCTGAATCGCCGGGACGGACTGCCTCGTCCTCGTCCTCGTCCACCGCGACCTCGGAAGCCTCCTCGGCCTCGCGGGGAACCGTTTGCAGGGGCAGCTTCCGTCATGTTGGACTGAAAATGTAAAGAAAATTAAAGCCATCACGGACGGACGAGCAGCGGACGACAGTCGCATCCCGACGAACGAGGAAAACAGAGCCGACAAAAGCGTCCACGCACGTGCTGAGTGGGGTTAAGTTAAGTACCGTTCCACATGCAGAACTGGATAACATGGCAGATGCTTTCTAGCACAAGGTAACGTTAGACCTTAACATGGAAGTACCTTTCGAGATGATAAACAATATTTGGAAAGCTAACAGACGAAGAGACGACCGGACGACACGACTCAACAACACAGACAGAAGACAGACGGACGACAAGCGACAAGCGACTCCTGCTCCCAGCTGTCACTTGTTTACGCGCGAAGGAAAGTTCTTTTCTTTTCATTCAATGAGCGATGACGCCGGAAGGTCGTTTTAGAAAACTGTCCACGATGCCATCGTTTGACGGGGATAATTTAAATTTAGGGGAAGAGCAGGTCATTGTGGACGCATCGGAGTTCCTTGAACCCTTCAGTGAGTATACAGGCATGCTGGGCAGTACCCATCCCATAAGGGATAGAAAATTGGCACTTAAATGTCAAATGTATCTTGGAATTTCAGTGGTTTCACCTGCTACTAGCTGAAGTTGACATCATAAATTTATGGTCAATGTTTAATATTTTGACAAAGTTTTATCATTTTCATGTCATTTGAGATCAAAGTGATAATTTTCTATCCCATAGGCAATCCCAGTCACCGACCACTGCAGGTCAGGAGTACGTATCTCTCTTGGCAGGTGTCATCCTTGCTTTGACTAATAATTTGTTTTCTTTAGAAAGAAATTTCCAAGAACAGATGATCTCTCTGTCTGATGTGTACACAGAGTCTGTTGTCAACCTCTTTCAGCAATGCAGTTTCAATGGGTAGGCACTACATGTGCAGTAGTTTTAGTACCGAATTAATTTTTTATTAGGAGCCATTTAATGTAAAGTTACCTCCATCCCCAGGACTCATCATCACTATCAAGAATCAAATCATGGTGGAGATGAAACTGACAAAGCAATGCAACAACTCCTGCTGAGTGCCTTGAAATTATCACAGGCCCTGATGGCCAAATTTATTCAACAGGTGCAAAAGAAGTGACTGAAGATTTATTTTAGGACTAATACGAAATCAAGTGGTTTACTTAAGTGAAAGGTAAAAGAATCAAAAATAAAATATATTGTATGTCAGACTAGATAAATGCAAATTTATTAAGTTCTCTACAGATTTCATTTCTGTTGGGGTAAAAGAAATTGCTTGGGCCATGTACTTCATGGACATATTCATGACCAAACTTCAACCTCAAAGGATGTTAACTGTTATACTGAATCATACTGCAATCGACACTTTCAGAAAATTTTAATTTGGTAAAAAGACCACTTTTGAATAATACAACTGGATGTACATAAATTGTTTCATCAACAACTGTCAATATTTTAACATTAAACATCAACAGAGAACTAGTAAAATATAGGATATTGGAGTAACTAAACACCATTAATAAAAATAGGAATAATATCATTATTTCATTCATACCAAGGTACTGTCAGAGATTTTGTACATAGAGTAAAGTAAAGTAGGACAGCACATGACCCCAAAGTATACAGGTTCATTCAGAAGCTTCTGCAGCAGGTATGTATAGTCTTCAGGCAAAAGAAAATTTAAGGTGCAGGAGGTGCTCCATCAGGAGCTCCATTGTTTTGAGAGTCTAGCTGCCTCCGGAGTTGCTCTACAAGTTCTGGGTTTGAGCTTTGCATGTGCTCAGCAAGCTGCTGGCCACTGTAAAAATACAGACAAAATTGTTTGGGATAAGAATAAATTACAGACAAATTCAGATAAATGTAGAGAAATAATGAGTTCTAAAAATACAATACATACGCTCGGAGTAGTGCATCCATGGCATTGCCATTCCCTGGTGCATTGCCAGAGACAATATTGCCCAGTCTGAAAAGAAACAAGAAAATAATTAAAACTAAGTTTGAATGCAATTACTTCATCTAACTTTTTGTATGTTCAACTTACACATTCTGCATATTGGGATCCGAGAGGACCTGTGAAGCCATGGCCATAAGATCTGTGTTGGCAAGCATACTGCCAACAGGACCTAAATTGGGTACGCCTCCCAGTAAGAAAGGTGAAGCAGATACTTTTTCTTGCGCCTGTTGTAAGTTATTCCTGTAGCTCTCGTTTTCTGGGTCCAATTCTACAGCCTTGGCATATGCATCTCGAGCTTCTTCATGCTGCCCTAGACTAGCATAAGCTAACCTGAGAACAAGAAAAAAGTAATTTGAACATTAGGAGAAAATATCTTCCCAAGGGACCAAGCCACAAAGAAATTTACTGGATTGATGAATCGACAATACAAATAAAATCACTTACCCTAATCTTGCATAGGCTTTGCAGTATGTTGCATCAATCTTTAAGGCCTGTTTAGCATCTGCAATGGCCTGCTGGTAGTTGTTAAGTCTACTATGGGCAGCAGCTCTGTTACAGTAGAAAATTGCATTTCGGCCATCATGTGCGATTGCTCTGCAACCAACAGCAACATTGATTAAAACTACGTGGAAAAATAGACATAGGATATTATTATTAAGAGATATGCTCAAAGAACCTTGTATAACACTCTACAGCCTCTGCTAATTTCTCGTCACGCATGAAAGCATTCCCCTCCACCTTGAACTTTTCGGCTTCAGCTTTACTCTCAGGGCTTGCTTCTGGAGGTAGTTCTATATCTCCCTTGATGAAAAAGAACATGACGTGAGATGGACATCTATCTGAAGTTGAAGTTCTACATAAAATCTACATCACGACAAACACTTACATCATCAGTTGCTCCAGTATAGTCCCGATACATATCAAGAAGGGATGTGTTCGATCTCAAGGACTCATCAGCACCAGACACACTGTATGCACTTTCAAGGCACTGGATTGCCACCTCTAAACTTTCCACAGCATCAGAAGAAAGACCCCCATTCTGCATTTGGTCATTGAGGAAGTGGATCATGGAGGCAACTAGGTTCTTGACAGAACTCATCTTGAAAAGCAATATTCGCCCAGTGGTCTCTGTACACAGAAAGAAACACAATTTCACATTATTAAACTTTTGATATGTTAGATTAAGAATAGAGGTAAGGTCCCAGGCCTCCAGACAACAAATGCTTTGCACAGCTATTCGTGAAATAAAACAATACCAAAGGTGAACAATCTATAATGTAAAATGACATCAGTCATTACTTAAACCAAGTTAAAACTATAGATATTTTAAGGACAGACCAAACGAAAATCAAAGGAACAGGAAGGTCATTAGTGGTAAAACAGGCAATAACCAGTAGAAATCGGAAGTTGCATTTATTGGGTAAGTGTTTGTTTATTTAAATTGAAGCATGATGACTGGGCCAATGAATTGCTTAACGTTCAACATGAAATAGATTTGCTTCATAGTAGATAGAACCTAGTATCGGAGAGCGAAGCTTGTTATGGTTACAAGCTTCTCATGGTCAATTAAAGCCGTTTATAAATTAATAACTATTCTCTTTCAAATGACCGGAGTTTACTTACAGGAGACACGTAACCTCAATCCTCGGAACCCAAAAACAAAAACAAAAAAAAAAGCAACAACCTGTACACCGCGAGATATCGTTGGTTGATTATGAGCAGAGATAGATGCAAATACCCAAGCGATCTATTTAGCATCATCTGACGTCAAACAGAACTTTAGGAAAACAATGCATAGTGTAAAATTTTGAGTCAGCATAATGTAAGTGGTTTTGAGAAGATTGAAGGAAGAGGAAGGAGCTTGCCGAGACCCTGGCTGGTGCCATGACGCGACCTTCTTAAGCCATCAGCTATGTTACATTCCACACTTCAATGAATGGAGTCGCGTTCTTTTTATTGTTATTATTTATGTAGGTTGGGTCAAGGGAGAGGAATTTGACATTCAATGGGGCGTACCTCCACCATGAGCATCGATATCAAGTCACCTTCATGAGACCACTTCGCTGTAAGTTGTTCTCAAGCGTAACTGTGATTATTTGTATTTGTAATTGCTGGGAATTTTAACTGTTGGGCCCCAGCAGTTTCATTTCTGTAAGCTTCCCACGGCCCCCTTTTTGCTCTCCCTTATCACTCATCTCATTATCTGTGTCTGTTCTCTGTTTCCCTATTGAGGAAATGTTTACAGCTAATGAAACTGTATTAATTTTCATCACCGCTGCTTTTCTACTTGCAGGTTTGATTTTGTTTTATCATATCCAAGTACTTAAAACAAATTTAATATGAATGTGGAAGAAAACAGATTACGCACATTCCAAAACTGGCCTGCCAATGCTGCAGTGGATCCCCAGCGAATTGCCAAGGCAGGATTTTATTGCACCGGAAATGGGTTAGAAGTTCAGTGTTTTTGTTGCGGTGGGCGGATAGAAGATTGGAACTATGGGGATCAGGTACAGAAAATTTTAAGCTTTTCTTTATTTGCACTGTAAATTATTAATTTTAGTGTTATGTTGGAATCAATATGTTTACTTCTTTTCGCCACAGGTGATGGCAAGGCATCGAAGACTTAGCCCAGCGTGTCCTTTTGTCAGCAATCCTTCTTCTTCTGGGAACGTACCACTCTGTGGAGCTCCCAGGGAAATTCCGGCAAACTCCTTTCCTTCTCCAACATCACAGTCTAGGTCCAGTGGGTCCTCTACACGCCACAATGCTGCTCATTTGGGCATGTGGGATCAAACAACAATGTTCCGAAGTGAAGCAACAAGGCTTGAGACTTTTTCAAGCTGGCCTGTACCTGATATTGTGACTCCAGAACAGTTAGCCAAAGCAGGGTTTTATTATCAAGGGACTGGAGACAAAGTGGGTACCTCTGATTACTGGGTGTGTGGTGTTGCGTTTGCTTGAGGTTTGGGACTTAAATTTTTTCTTTTGTTTGAAGGTCAAATGTGCTTTCTGCTCCGGCGTTGTCGGGTTTTGGGAAGCAGGAGATGATCCCGAAAAAGAACATAGACGCCACTTTCCATCTTGTCCATTCTTGTACAATATTCCTGTGGGCAATATACCAATCAATGCAGAAGCAGGTGACCCCTGTTCTCAACTTGGAGTGCGAGATCTCAATACTGATGCCAGTAAGTGGGAATTATCCTTGTGAAAATTTCTTCTCATTCATTAAATTTATTTTTTTAAATTACTGTCTTTATGTTTGCACTTTGTAGCTGATCCAAAATTGGCCATGAAAGAACTTGGAATTCAGAGCCACCATGGCCCCCGGAACCCATCATATGCCACTGTAGAATCTCGTTTAAGGACTTTTGAAAATTGGCCCTCAGATGTGACTCAAAAACCTGATGAATTGTCTGCAGCTGGATTTTACTACACAGGTATTTTTATAAAAAGAGGGTAAAAGATATTTTTCATAAATTTTTTAGCAATGGTTCAATTGGTATGATTTTGTATTGTTTTGAAAATGATAGGAAACGGAGATCAAGTTAGGTGCTTCCATTGTGATGGTGGTCTAAGACTGTGGGATCCATCTGATGACCCGTGGATGGAGCATGCTCGATGGTTCAACACATGTGGCTATGTAACGCTTGTGAAAGGAGAGCAATTTGTAAAGCAAGCAATTGTGCAGCACAGTCCATCAGCTTTCACTCAAACGGTACTTTTCATTAATGTTAGATAATGTTACCTTGCAATATGGAACAAGTGTCTCACAATAAGGTTTTCCTAATTTCAGATGTTGGATTCAAGCCTGCCCTCAACACCACAAAGGAGACCTCAACCTAATAAACATCCAGTTACAGATCGTGACCTCCAGACATTGATGACCTCTGAGTCTGTGATGGTAAGCCTTGATCATTATTCACTTTCAGAATATTTTAAAATCTCGGTATCTCTTTTAAACAATCATTTGCCATTTGCAGGCTGCTTTAGGGACAGGTCTTGACATAACTCGTATTAAAACTGCTCTTCGCCAGAAGCTAGAACAGACAGGCTTACCATTTTCAACAGCAGATGCTTTAATTGAGGCTGCGCTTGATGTCCAAACTGAGGAATTTGCAGATCAAGACTTGAGGTAATTTTGCCTACTTTGTTGATGCCCCTCTTTGGCACCCTCAGGTTCAAATAAGTGACTCTTTTCTGCTGTAGAATGGACTTACCATCCTCAACTAGGACTTTCCACCGACCACCACAGTGGCGCCACAATGTTCAAAATGACTTTGATGGTGAGGATGACCACCAATGGGAAACTGAAACAGAGGAGGAAGGAGAAGAGGAGGTGGATTCTGAACCCGAAAGAAACAATGGACTTCCAAGGACTAATCAACAGGACAACAATCACAATGAGGGAGGTGCAGAGGGAGGAGATTCCAGTATTACACACGATCTTCAAAATTGTGCATTGCAAGGGTATGGACGTTATATATTTAATTTTGCTTGTGTTAAAATCAAATGTATAGACGTTCTTTTATTTTGTCAAAATTTCTTGAACCTTTGTAACAGGTCTGTGGGTGTTGCTTGTAACGCCATGTCACAGTCAATGCCTAGCTTAGCTGCATCAATGAATTCCAAGACAGGGGAGAAGAATGGTTCATGCCGGCAGAGTCTTCCAGTTCTTCCTTCGATGGAGGAAGATCTTTTATGCCTTGACAAAAAAGGTAAGCCCAAGTGCATTAGCTTGAAAAGTTAACATAAATTTTGTATTAATTTTGTATTTAATTTTTGAAAATTTCAGTGTCTTTGGAAGAAGAAAACAGGCGTTTAAAAGAAGCAAGACAGTGCAAAATTTGTATGGACTCAGAAGCTTGTGTTGTATTTCTTCCATGTGGCCACTTAGTTACTTGTGTCAACTGTGCCCCTTCATTGAGTGATTGTCCCATTTGTCGCCAACCTATCAAAGCAACTGTTCGAACTTTCCTGTCTTAATTTTATAGTGGTAATTTAAACTACCCTAATTATGGTTATCTTGTTAAAAGAAAAAAAGAATGTACAGGGTGTTGATATTTATTTTCTTGACTGTGTCCTTCTCATATTGTAGTTGGACCTTGCTTTCTAGTCCCACCTCATGTTCACTATGTAAAATTTCATATTAATTGTTTAACGCTTATTATGAGGTAGATGTAATGTAAATGTATTACTTTGCTACTTTAGGCATCACAATTTTTTTAGTCTGTTAGAGTGAAGATCTATGGATTAATCACTTTGTTATGTATAGTCTTCCAATTTAAGGGGCTGCTTCATTTTATGAATCTGTACTTCCATGTTGTAGTGGTATACTATGTTTGTTTTATTGTTTATACTTATCAAGGCAGATTGATTGCTGTTTGCCTTTTCTTCACCGCAATGGTACTGACAATTGTGATGTGAAAAGAAAAGTTTGATATTTAACTCTATAGAGGTTAAATACTGGATAGTCATTCAAAAGCCTCAACAAATAGATTTTCTTATGTGATAAAATTTACTCCCACGTGCATCTGTAGTGATGCACCAGCATTGAAGTAAAGCATAATTATGCTTTTGACTGTTTTTGTATTTCCGCTCATAAGTATTCTCTTTCTTGCTTCCTCAAGTGCAACTTAAACTTAAACATATCAAAATTATCATTTGACAATACACTTAAGGGTAGGTAGAGCATCAGGTTAGCCAAATCTAACTTCATGTGTACAATCCACCTCCAATAAGTCTTACGAAATTTATGCTACAACTACAATTGGGTGTGAGATAATTGTATAGGAATGAGAATTGCAAATCTGAATCTATTTTATGTAATCTGTGTACAGTAAAATAAGAGAAAACTGGACTGACTTGGATTGTTTGTTTTTTTTTTTTTTTTAGAGTATACAATTGTAGTTTGGTGCACCGATGAATAGATAAAGCATAATATATTCATACAAATTAACTTATTACTTAGTATAGTTAAATTTTCTCTTTTTTTGTTTTAATTTGAAATGATGTTTTCTTAATATGATGCTGTGCATGGGCTTTTCTTTTTATTTAGATTTTAAGAACCCACTCCGTTTTAATTTATTGTATGACTCTGTGTGTATGTGTGAATTTGTTGTGACGTAAGGATAGGTGACGCCTTGTGTGCTGTATTTTATTTGGGCTCTTAGCTTTGTCTTCCTGTGGTTGGGTACAAAATAATTTATTTATGGATTTAGTCAAGTGCTTTGGTTGAAAATCAGCAAGGTCCTTTTTTTTCTCTCTTTTGTTTTATTGTACTACTCATAAGACATTCTGTCATGAGCAGTTGTTACCTATGTGCACCAAGTGTACAGAAATATGTATGTATCCCACAAGCCGCATTTCACTGCATAATTGAACTCGATTAATTAAGCAATGAAAAGAGAACAATTGGGAAGTTGACCTAAAAATTGGTAATGTACTTGTTGCTCCAGGAAAATCAATCCTTGGAATGGAATTGAGTAAGGAATACATTTAGAAAGACCCATAGATGCTGTATTTGGAGAAAAGACCAAAGAAATATCTTATGCCATTGGAACTGTCCATGTCAGCTTCTTTTTACGTGTGTGTGTGTGTTTGTTTAATTTTGTTTTGTGATTATTTTTTTTTCTCAAAGCTGGGAGAAGTGAGTGACATGGCGTTCCATCCGTGGGAACCACTCTAAATGTTATTCGTCATGATTTGTGTAATTTACTGGGATTTTGGCTCAGTGGTTGAGATCTGTCACGTATATTTAATTTATTTTTCAGATACCAAAGTTTTACTTGTAATACATTTTTTATGCAGAACTTTATGGTTGCCTCTTTTTTCACCATCTGATTTTTATCAAGGGACGTCGAGAACTTGCCAACACCGGGGAGCCGTCTAGACATTCCTGCGCCGGAGCCCTTTGTCCCGGAGCCATGCCGGAGCGGGGCGAAGGGCCGAGCCGAGGCACAGTGGGCCAGAAGACCGGCGCATGCGGCCGAAACTCCAGGCGCGTTTTAAGCTCCAGAGTCGCTTAATGGGACTCGAACCGAACGTGTGACCCCACCAATGGAGTCTTCCTTCGGGGATCAATCCATTGGTAGGGTCACACGTTTGGATCGAGTCTGATTTAGCGACTCTAGAACCCTAGACGCGTCCGGGATTTTGACCGCCTCCACCGGTCTTCCAGCCCACTGTGCGAGGGGTACCGAAGCGAAGGGCCAGGCGCAGGGCACGGCAGGCCAAAGCGCAGGGCCGCGGCGACTGGAGTCACTCCAGCATTCCGCCGCCGCTGCAACGCGGCGCAGTGCAGCGCGGTGCAGCAGCGGTTCTCAGGGTGGCGTCCGAAAGCGGCGCCCGGCCGCCGTCCACCCCTCGAGCTGGACAAGGACGAGCAGACGACGCCGTCCGCCGGAGCCGCTCCGGACGCAGCCCCGCGTCGAGGTTCCCAGGCTCGCCTCCAGCCTGGAGCCTCCAGGACCGGCTTGTGCCCGTAGCCGGCACCACCGCAACCCACAGGCACGTCGGCGTAGTCCTTCACCCTCTCCCCCCTCTCCCCCGCTGCGCCGGCTGCCTCTTTCTTCTCCAGGCATTCTCCAGGCATGCTCCAGGTGCCCCTTCCCTTCGTTCCGACGCCTCACCGCGTCTCTCCACCACCGTCTCTCCTCCCCGGCGCCCCCTGACGCCCCCCTCCACGAGCCCCGCATTCCTTTCTTCTCATTCAACCTTTATTCGCTGAATAAAAAGTGTGTAGCTGGCTGGAGTAGAGTGTAGAGGCGTAGCGGCGTGAGCGGCGTCTCCCGGACCTGGAGGCTGGGAGTCCAGGGATCCCGGCAGGTCTAGCCCACTAGGCCCGGCCCACGCTCTAGACGCCAAAAGGGCCGCCGCATTCCTTTCCAGTGAAGTGGCCCTTCCCTTTGTCGATGAGGAAAATCTTCCAAGTCTGTGGAGGAACCTGCCTCGCGATTCGGAACGGTCGTTTCGTCGCTCTGTCTCTGTCACACTCGTGGGGCTCCCCGTGAGAGTGCGAGAGACACAGCGACATAAAGCGATCTTCGGAACCGCTCGGCTGTGGGGGAGGGATTTAGGGGTTGCATCAGTTCCTTGGTTGCGATTCAGGGAACTCTGTATTGGGCAGTTTGATTCAAGTGGTGGTTCCGCTGGTCGAGGTGTGTCTGGTCTGCCTCGCAAAGCTGGCCGCCGCTGCTGCTGCCGCCGCCGGAGTGGCCATCTTGCCCACCTAACGGTCCGCCGCGCCACATCGCATTTCTGCCAAGCTTTGCGAGATAGCCAAGCCAGCGTACCTGGGCGGCCGGGCGTGCCGGCACACAGTGGGTCAGAAGACCGGCGCAGGCGGCCACAACTCTAGACGCGTTTTGAGGTCCAGAGAAGCTAAACGGCACTCGAACCGAACGTGCGACCCCAGCAATGAATTTCTCGTTCGGAGAGCGATCCATTGGTGGGGTCACACTTTTGTTTCGAGTCCCATTTAGCGACTCTGGAGCTCAAAACGCGTCTCGAGTTTCAGCCGCCTGCGCCGGTCTTCTAGCCCACTGTGCCGCAGCCGCGCGGCGCGCAGCCTCACGGGCACCTTCACCGCGGTGCACCGGAGGAATGCTGCAGCTGATCTAATTCCTTATGTGGCCGGGCTTGGGTCCCCGGGGCCCTGGGAACGCCGCTACTACAGGGCGTGGATGTCCAAGCCCCGCCAGGCAAGGACTGCACAGTGGGTCTAAAGACCGGTGGAGGCGGTCCAAATCCCGGACGCATTTTGAGCTCTAGAGTCGCTAAATGGGACTCGAACCGAACGTGTGACCCCACCAATGGATTGCTCTCCGAACGGAGGAATCCATTGGTGGGGTCACTCCGCTCGGTTCGAGTTCTGTTCAGCGACTCTGGAGCTCAAAGCGTCCGGGATTCTGATTCTGAACGCCTCCACCGGTCTTCTTAGCCCATTGTCGACCGGTCTTGAACTCTCCCGGCCGGACTAATACTATCCTTTGCTGTTTCAGACCCGTCCGTATGTTTACGCTGCAGAACGTGGCTCACGTTCTGCGGTACTCGTAGACAGGCCACGTCGAGGCGACGCCTTTGTCCTTCATAAGAAAGTACCGCCTGGGAGGTAGGCAGACCCCACCGATTGGTAGAGGAACAGTGGACCGGTAAAAGACGTCAAATATCGGAAGCTGTTGGTGAATGTGCGTTTATTTACAATTCAGAATAAGATAGGCCCTGAATCCCAGTTTTATGATTCAAACCTATCAAACTCCCGAAAAAGGCCTATTTCTGGTGGCACTGTGGCCGCTCCTCGTCCCTTTTCATGTTCTTCACTTCAGGCTCTGCTAGAAATGTCATACTCTTAAGTTTTCCTCCGCGTTTTATCCACGTCTCGCTAAGGGGGTACTACCGTATCTCAGCTGGCTGCCCGCGCTGCCCGCCCTGGTTCCGTACGCGCCGGGGCCCCATTCCCCATGCCTCCCTGACTCTTTTTCTTTTTCGTGGAACCCGACCCGACTCGGGAAGGGAAGTTATCTTGAATGTGCTGGTCTCTGGTCGTCGTGGCGTGCACCACCGCGGCAACGCGGCGTGCTCCGTCGCGTACCGGTGCAGATAGCGTTCCCACGACCGAAGGCTGAGACCTCGTGCTCTGGAGAGACAAAGACGGAAGACAAAACCAGCCTGGAGACGGAAAAAGTCACCTTTTTCGAGGCGAAGCCGCCGGGCCAGGTGGGGCTCCTGCCCCTCTGCTCCCCTCTGGAGTCCTCCCCTCCGGGCAGCGCCCGTGGAGCGCCGCGTAGGCAAACGGCAGTGCGCAGGGAACGGGCCCCCCGGAAGACCGGCGCAGGCGGTCAAAATTCCGGACGCGTTTTGAGCTTCAGAGTCGCGAAACAGGACTCGAACCGAACATGTGACCCCACCAATGGATTGCTCTCCGAACGAGGAATCCATTGGTGGGCCACACGTTTGGTTCGCGTCCTGAACAGCGACTCTGGAGCTCATAACGCGCCCGGGCTTTTGACTGCCTGCGCCGGTCTTCTGACCCACTGTGCTCCGGTAACCCACGTCCTACCTTCCCCGCTTCGAACACTGCCGAGAGCCTGCCTTGATTATTTCCGACTCAATTTCCGGTGTTCTCCGTTAGTCCGCAACTTAACGGTATGTAAAGCGAAGAGTTTTTCCGCCGTTTTCCCTCCGGCACGGTCGCGTGTTTCGTGTTTTTACAGCGGTCACGCGCGTTGCCGTCGTTGTCGCCGGTCAGCTGCAGTGTGCACAGTGTGCCAGGCGTCGCGGACTCCGGCCGGCCGTGTCGTGTTGCCGAGCTGACTGGACTGCGGAGGCTTGTGTCATCGTTCCGCATAGCAAAGCTCGCGGTCTTCCCGCAACGGGCTGGAAAGAAGAAAGAAAAAAAAAGTTTTTTAGAAACATTGGAAAAAGGGTGGAGCAAAAAGAACAAAGAATTCGAAAGAGGCTTCAAGGAGACGTTTTTCAATTCTCAGAAAAATTAGAACAAAGCTGCGCTGTCTTTCATGAATAATGAAAACCCCTTCACTGAGAATGAAAGAGTCATGATCAGGCCTAAAATGTTGGGTGAGGAATTCTTCATCACTCAAATTTGGGTGAGGAAGGTTTCCTCACCCAAATTTGGGTGATAATACTACGTAGCCATATAGGTAGCTGATGCACCCTTCCTCACCCAAATTTGGGCGAGGAATTTTCCTCACCCAAATTCGGGTGATAAAGTGTTCCTCGCCCAAAATTGGGTATTGATCAAGACTCTTTCATTCTCAGTGTTCAAGATTAGACAAGAAGTTGACGACACTGAGAAAGAAAGAGCCCTGATCAATGCCTAATGTTATAATTGGGTTCCAAATTTGGGTGTTAAAGTATAACTGGGCCTCAAATTTGGGTTGGGTCCTCACAGACAATGTCAGTCCTGATTATGACTCTCTCATTCTCAGTGGAAACTGGAAACCTTTCTAATTTTGATGATCTTCCTCCAGGACAATCTAATTTTAGAAAACCGTCATCTGTTTCCCACAGACACAGATAGTCCTCGATACCCGTGTGCAACATGTGCTGAAAGTGAACTCACTTCCGGCGATTGCTTCCTCGTTCCCGCGAAAAGTAGTCACTGCGAGTTCCACAAACCGATGCAGGATAATGCGATTGACGTCATCGTCACATCGACTGTAAGTGTATCCCACATAGTATGCGCCAGAGATAGTGCTACGGGTCGTGAGTAAACGACCTGGCTTGACCGAATCGCGGTCTAGTTTGGTCGAATGTGCGTTGGAGAAGGCCTTAGCGCGAAACAGCTGCTGTTTGCACAGGTTGACCGCGTTGACCATGAGGTGGTGCGAACGGTGCGAAAGGCCTTGGCTAGCCGAGCAGCGGTATATCGAGAAACTAGTCGACTCCTCGCTTCCCCTTTCCGTTCCCACGACCATCACACATAGTATGGGAGTATAATGGCGCCGATATTGTACAGTATCAAAGTTCGCCGGACTGCGTTCATATTACTCGTACAGTACCTACCAACTTTGGCAAACTGCATTGTGTTTATCACAAGTAGTGATTCTGATGCGACCAGCCCCGGCTGAGTGCAGTAAGCTGCAGACTTCCTGTACTCGATGCATCGCACGCGAGTGAGCCGTTGGCCGTACGACGGCGTGCTCCTTTGTCTGCTGCAGGCCGCCGCGTGCACCTGGGGCTGGAATCGCTGGACTACCGCGCGGACGGAGCGACAGGACGGCTTTCTCTGCCTCTTAGTCAGGTGGCTCTGGTCTGGTCAGGCCATGGGCCACCAGGCTGCACCAGGCACCGCAGAGACACTCACGCCCAGTAGGCCAGAAGGCCGGCACAAACGGCCAAAACTCTTCACGCGTTTTGAGCTCCAGAATCGCTAAATAGGACTCGAACCAGACGTGTGACCCCGCCAATGGATTGCTCTCCGAACGAGGAACCCATTGATGGGGTCACTCGCTCGGTTCGAGTCCTGTTTAGCGACTGTGGAGCTCAAATCGCGTCCGGGATTTTGACCGCCTCGAACGCGGTCTTCTGGCCAACCGTGTCACGGGAGGGTCTCCGGGGCCTATAGCCCGGTGGGGACATCGGCCGCACGCGTCAAAGTAAACAAAGTAAACAAACACCTGCCGGCTGCAGCTGGCCGAGGGCGCCGCGGGCAGCTGCCGATCTCGCCGTCCTACATCGTGGCCCCGCCGCACCAGTGTCCACCAGTGCAGATGCACTTTGAATTAGTCAGTGGCGAGTGCTAATGAGCGCTCCAGATGCTCTCGGATGCACTCGGCTGCACACAGCCACTCCCCGCGGCGCAGCGCCGCAGCAGTGCGACCCGCCAACCTGTCTCGCCGCGCATCGCGCTGGTGGCCCTCTTCCGGGGGCATAGCCACTCCACAGTGGGCCAGAAGCGGCCACAAGAACGGCGGTGGCGGTCAAAATCACGGACGCGTTTTGAGCTCAAGAGTTGCAAAATGGGACTAGAATCGAACGGGTGACCCCACTAATTGACAACTCGTTCGGAGAGCAATCCATTGGTGGGGTCACACGATCGGTTTGAGTCCTGTTTAGCGACTCTGCAGCTCAAAACGCGTCCGGGATTTCGACCGCCTCGTATACTATCTTCTGGCCCACTGCACGCTCTGCTCTGCTACGCCACCGGAACGCGGCAAGGCTCCGCGTGGCGCCCCAGGGTCGGCCGGTTCTCCTAGAACGGCGGCGCGGCTAGGCCTAGGCTAGGCCGTCCAGTGTCCTTTCCTGTTCCGCCGCCTGGTCCCCGAAGGACCGAAGGGTCGGCGGCCGGCCGGGTCGTTATTTGAGGACAGGACGCGACGCGCGCGGTGCGCTACGCCACCTGTCCTGGAGAAGGGGCGTGCGGGCAGGGCGGGGCGGGAAGGGGCGTGCGGGCAGGGCGGGGCGGGAAGGGGCGTGCGGGCAGGGCGGGGCGGGAAGGGTCGGACACGTGCGCCGGCTGGGCAGCCAGCCCACAGTGGGTCAGAAGACCATTGAGGTGGCCCTAATCCCGGACACGTTTCGAGCTCCAGAGTCTCTAAATGGGACTCTAATCGAACGTGTGACCCCACTAATGGATTCCTCGTTCGGAGAGCAATTCATTGGTGGGATCACACGTTCCATTCGAGTCCCATTTGGCGACTCTGGAGCTCAAAACGCGTCCCGGATTTTGGCAGCCTCAACGGTCTTCTGACCCACTGTGCAGTCCGTGCCGGCTGCGTGCCGGCACAGGCCGTCGTCGTGCACCTGGCCGGACGGCCTGAAGCATCCTCATTATAATTTGGGCATCGTCCTCGTGGACAACAAAGAGGCCCTGCACGACGGCAGCAGGCGGCGGCACCCCCAGGAGGGCCTCGGCGGCGAGGGCGGCGCAGCTGGCCGCGGTGCACAGTGGGCCACCACCGGCGTAAGCGGCCAAAAACTCCAGACGCGTTTTTTGAGCTCCAGAGTCGCGAAAAGGGACCCTAACCGAACGCGCGACACCACCAGTGGTGTTTTCCGGGCCATACGGGGCCATACGCCGTATGGCCTATTAACGGAATCGGGGGGACCGTATGGCCTATAAAATTTTCCAGGCCATACGGTCGCATACGCGGCCATACGCCTCGAAAATCCCCAAATACCGAGGCTCCGCTCGACCAAATGAACTTAATATGTACCCCAACTCGCACTAGACTGCTTGTCATTAATCTAGGCTGCCTTCTACTCATAAATATAAATGGGCCTGAATTACGCGATTTAGACATACAGCCATATGCCAAATTGTGGTTAGTGGAACACAACTCCGCAAATGCCACACGGACAAAAAAATGACATGTTAAGAAGGACGGAGTCCACAAAGTTCCAGAGGTGGCCTTAATAAACTGTATACCTGACTTCTCTCTGTTTTGTGCCACTTGTGGCGCCTGGAAGGTAGGCAACCCACAACACCGTATGGCCTATAAACTTTTTAGGAAAAAACCACTGGACACCACCAATGACTTCCTTGTTCGGAGACCAACCCATTGGTGGAACCAAACGTTCGATTCGACTCCCATTTCGCTGAGAACCATTGGAGCTCAGAACGCGTCTAGAGTTTTGGCCGCCTCCACCGGTCTTCTGGCCCACTGTATGGTGCGCAGCTGGCCGCGTTGCCTTTGTCTCTGCCCGACCCGCTTCGCCTACTTCTTATGCCTGCTTTAGCAGGATTATACGATTAGGAGTATCGATGACTCGACGATCACCGTGCCGCGCGTGGCTGCGCTACGCCCCCTGCATGACCACATGGACTCCGTGGCACGCCTTGTAGGGCGACTCGGTGGCCAGCACGGCCGCCCGTTGAGCCGCGCCTTACAGGGTAGGCTGCGCCATGTGGCCGACGTGGGCACTGCCCGGCGCCGGAGCCACGGAGCCTCCAACACCCAGTGGAGCTACGTTTCGTTACAGAAACGAGCCATCGAGCAATCGAGCATTTGGGCTAAACGAGCAACGAAATATGAAAAATCGTTTCAGCGGATAACCAATAAACGCGCTGTGATTGGTCAAAGCAGCACAACTTCTCATATTCGGACGCTCGTTTGCTCGTTTGCTCGTTTGCTCGATTGTTCGTTGACTCGATTCGTTAACGAAACGTAGCTTAGGCCAGGAGACCGGTCATCATCAGCAGCAGCAGCGCTTTTAAGTCTCAACAGACTCTTAGCGTTCGAGTAAGCAACTATGTACCACAGGCTCGGAACGCAGACTGCAAACCTGAAATGCAGGCAGCGTCCGGGCTGCTGCAGTCACCCTCTACTGGGTAGGTAAGGGCAGCCGCCACGGAGTACGAATACGCCATGGGGGCATACGCATCCCGAGGACGAGGTCTGAGCTCCAGAGTCGCTAAATGGGACTACGTGTGACCCCACCAATGGATTGCTCTCCGAACGAGGAATCCATTGGTGGGGTCACACGCTCGGTCGAGGGGTACCACTCAGCTCAGAAGTGTACACAGGATTACCGATGACCAGTGATTACCTACTGAAAATCGCAAAAAAACTCTTTAATTTTGGCCAGCTGAGAGCTTTTTTAGCCTATTTTCATAAGAAAACCCGCCAAAGCCGATAACAACATCGAAAATATCCAGTTTTGGCATGGGATTACCAATGATTACTGGACGAAGTGTACACAGGATTACTAGAGAGGTGGACCCCTCGCGCTCGGTTCGAGTCCTGTTTGTCGACTCTGGAGCTCAAAACGCGTCTGGAGTTTTTGCCGCCCGCGCCGGTCTTCTGGCCCACTGTGCACCACCACTCGGTCCGTCCGTGTTTTCGATAACAACGTGTCGAACACCGACGGCGACCGGGCGACCCCAGCGCTACGCCGCTGTCGGCACGTCTCGCGCGTCCTCGGCGTGCCTCAGCGATGCCGCGACATCGTCGACGCCGTGACGCTGCAGTGCAGCGCTCCCTCGGATCGCGGGCAGGGTTCGAATTGGCGGTGTCTCGTAGCGGTCCTGCCCCGCGAACGCTATGGCTATGGCGGCTCGCGGGCCGGCCGCGGCGGCCGCGGCGGCGGGCACCACGGCGCTGTGCTACTTTGCCGCGGCAGCGAGTTGTGAAAGTCGAATCGCGAGCCGGCGCTCTCGCGGGGGCCGCCTGCAAAGCCCGCAACACGGCGCCGCCACGGGGCTTACTGATGGCCCCCTGCGCACGGTGGGCCAGAAGACCGGCGCAGACGGCCAAAACTCTAGACACGTTTTGAGCTAGTCGTTAAACAGGACTCGAGCCGAACGTGTGACCACACCTACGGATTCCTCGCTGGGAGAGGAATCAACTGGTGGGGGTCACACGTTCGGTTCGAGTCGTATTAGCGAATCTGGAGCTCAAAACACGTTCGGGACTTTGACCGCCTCCACCGGTCTTCTGGCCCGTGGCACGACGCCGCTCCCTGCATGTGTACTACCTGTTTCGGAGAATTAAGACAAGACAGTGACTGTACCGGGCGAAAGTACGTGAGCAGACAACCGTCTCCAAACAAAGCAAATTCCCGAAGCGATTGATTGATTAGACAAGAGGCACTAGCGCAGTATAGTCGTCACCTACGGGTCGCTGCCTTGGAGAGACTGTACTGCCTTCGCCAAAAATTCGGTTTTTTTTGGCAGGCATCGTAATTTCAGGAGACAGCAGGGTGCCGTAACTTATTTGAATTAGAAGGTTTCAGAGTTTGTATCTCCTAAACGGGGTGCGTTATAAAAGTTATGAAAAGAATAACTTATTTTTAAAATTGAATTCTAAAAATAAGTTATTTTCTTCATAACTTTTATAACGCAGCCCGTTTAGGAGATGCGAACCCTGAAACCTTCTAATTCAAATAAGTTACGGCACTCTGGGAGACAGTGAATCGTTGACGTGCGACGCAGTGATCCACATACTGCTGCATACGGCAGAGCGAGGCCGCCGCCGCCCGGGGCACTGGCCTCGGCAGGGCGCCGCGAATAGCAATCACAATGCAAATGCAATGCATGCGGTGCGGTGCGGTGCAATGACATCGTGGCGATGGAGAGCCAGGGGAGCCCAGTTCTTTTGTCTGGGATTACTAAGCAGGAAACGCCGCTGCTAATTTTTAAGTCCCGTGTACGTGGTCATCCCTTGTGTCTATCTTAAACCACCTTTGCACTATCTCCTGATTCTCCACACTGTGCACTATTAAAGTGCAGATAGTAGATACTTTGATAGACGTGAGAGTGGAGGGGGTATCCGCGCATGCGCGCCATGCTGGTACTTCCCCTGCCGCCTGGTGGGGGAACGGCCGGACCGGCGATACCCCGCGCTCAGGCGGGAGAGCGTTTTTCGGTCACAGCATCCAAACCGTTGAAGTTAGAGGGGTACACTAAGCGAGCCGATTGTACCTTGGACCGAGACCGACAATCGGCTCGCTTACTTATTCCCTCTAGCTTTAACGGTTTGGATGCTGTGACCGAAAAACCCTCTCCCGCCTGAGCGTGGAGTATCGCCCCATGGAAGATGGCAACTGCGCGGCTTGGCCGCTAGGATCGCCACCATCGACGGCCTGCTCATTCAGTGCGCGAAGGTAAGCTAAGAGAGGCCAAAGCGTCCAAACGGTTGAAGTTAGACATGTGAAGCAAGCGGCCTGATTGTAGGTCTCTGGTCGAACTACAATCGGCTCGCTTACTACACCCTTCTAACTTCAACGGTTCATGCGCTTTGGCCAAAATTCACCAAACCGACGGTGGCGATCCTGGCGGCCAAGTCGCTGGTCTCCCCCCCCCCCTCCCAGCGTCGGGCACCGCTAACCCGTACCCCCACCCCTGATCCCTAAGCTCTCGTGTGCTCTTTCGGGAGTTCATTGGTCTCCCTCGGTCTTCCCTGCTGTCTCGCCGCTGGTGGGGGAGCATGGCGAAGTGGTGGGGGTATACTCGGGGCTGGGTGGAGGTTCAGTGGTCTTCCCACGGTCTTCCCCGCTGTCTCGCCGCTGGTTGGCGGAGCGTTTCGAAGTGGTGGGGGTACACTTGGGGGCTGGGTGGGGGTTCAGCATGGCGCTGCGGGTCTTCCCGCGCGGCATAACTGCATCCCAGCTCGCAGTAACGGCCTTTGGGGGGCAGCTCTCTTAGCCTTCTTACTGGAGTAAAGTAGCCACTTTTTGCCTACATTTCAGGCGGCTTTCTAGTAGGTGCCTATTGGGGGGGGGCAAAAATCCCCTTCCCCGCATCCGCGCCTGCACGTGCATCCTCGTGCGGGACGTCCCTCGTTTCATACAGAACATTCTCTCTCTCTCTCTCTCTCTCTCTCTCTCTCTCTCTCTCTCTCTCTCTCTCTCTCTCTCTCTCTCTCTCTCTCTCTCTCTCTCTCTCTCTCTCTCTCTTCTTTTAAAAAGCATGTTAAGTCTAAGCTCACCGGATCGTACTGTTAAAACCAAACTCAGTCATGGCTAACATATTTTACTCCTGTATACATAGCTGTTATGTGATACTGTTTTGTACTGCTATCATTGTCTGTTTTCTATTGTTACTAATTTTCAAAAGTTGTTATAAAAATGAGAGCGGTGGTGTACCCTCGCGGGACTATAGAGTCCTTTGGTGCAACACCTTAATAAAAACATTTCAATTTCAATTTCTCTCTCACGAAAAGGTTGTACGTAGGGTTTTTCGATGGCCCGCAGGCCGAGGAGAGCAGGAGCTCTTATCCAAGTCCTCCGGCCCCGCTGCTCTGGAATGCCACTGGAATTATCGCGCTGGCCGATCGAGGTGCACGAGGCGGGTACACGTCCAACGAGTACCCCTCGGTGCACGGCACGGAGCCTCCAGCCCGCTGCTGCATCGGTTGCATCGCGGTACACAGACACCTCTCTCTTTTTCTGGCCGGCTCCCCCTGTCTGCAATCCCAGGCGTCGCGACGCGCCGGCTCGCAGGCCGACGAACAGTGCCTCTCTGTCGCACAACGTCGGAGCGCCCCGCGCGTGCGAGAGAGACAGAGCAACGAACGAATGCGATGTTCGGAATGAGCCGTCTGGCTGCGTTTATAGCACGAGGGGTCGTCGGCAAGCGACGTGGGGGAGGCCCCTCGCTCGCAGTGCTGCTGCAGCGACGCGCCCCGTCGGCTTTGCTGCGGTCGCGGGGCGGGGGGCACTGCACAGTGGGCCACGGCAAAAACTCTAGACGCGTTTTGAGCCCCAGAGTCGCTGAATGGGACTCGAACCGAACGTGTGACCCCACCAATGGATTGCTCTCCGAACAAGGAATGCATTGGTGGGGTCACACGTTCGGTATGAGTCCTGTTTAGCGACTTTGGAGCTCAAAACGCGTCTCGAGTTTTAGCCGCCTGCGCCGTTCTTCTGGCCTATTGTGTGCCGGCTTTGCTGCGGTCGCGGGGCGGGGGGGCGCTGGTGGGGTGCTGGCGGGGCGGCGGTTGTGAAGTCGAGGTCAGTGACTACGTTCTCGAACACCACACACGCAGCTATACGCCCGCACGGTGCACGCCCGCACCGTCCTCGTGGTGTATCTGACAGCAGCCCCTTATAGGCAGCCACGAGAAAGTTGTGCGGCGAACGGTGCAGGAAATGTCGTCTACCTGTGAGGACGCGCCGTGGCTTTCCCTTCAGTCGAGTCGAAGCACAGTGGGCCGGAAGACCGGCGCAGGCGGCCGAAACTATGGAGGGGTTTTGAGCAGTTCTTGAGTTGCAAAATGGGACTTGAACCGAACGTATGTCCCCACTAAATGGATTCCTCGTTCGGAGAGAAATCCATTGGTGGGGTCACACGTTCGATTCGAGCCTAGAGTCGTGTGTTTTGGCCACGTGCGCCTGTCATCTGGCCCATTGTGCAAAGGGGTCTCTTTGAGGGGCGTGACAGAGAAGACACAGCCCTCGGCCATGAGCCTTATGGCTGATCTGTATGAGCGAGCCGTGTTTGTCGAGGGTACCTCCGACTGTATCTCTGCGGTTGGATTCCTGCGTACCCGCAGAATGCGGGCACCACCAAGGGCAAGCGAACTGGCAGCACTAAGCTGCGGAGCCGCGCCGCAGGCGGACGTCAGCGGATTCCAGTCAGTCGCTGCCCGAGCACCCGAGCAGCACTATTCGCAGGAAATGGCAATGGCACTCTGAGCCGAAAGAAAGGTCTCGGAAATCGATTCAGCGCGTGTGGAGGATCATTATATTTCCACGTTTATTCCGCGCAAGTGTATTGGAACCAGATGGAACGGAATGATTCCATGTGCCGAGGAAAAGCACGAGTGGGTCGCATGATTTCTTGTCACAGTACAGTATCTCGAATTCGCAACGGGCCTTTATCGCAAGCCTTGTATTACACTGAGATATCAAAGGACACTCCCTAGTAACTTGCGACAGATTCCTCAGTATAGATCCGTTTTTGTTTTGGTGGTGGTACCACCGCGTACTGGGGTACCCTCTGTGAGTACTGTACTACCCGCTGTGTTGCCCAAACAGTGGCGGCGCCGGGCCCTCGGCCGGGCTGACCCAACTCGAACGGTATTTCCGTCGGCAGCCATGGCAGCCATGGCTGTCCCCTGCTACAGGCCTTTCCCCGGCAACACTGACTCGGTGGATTACTCCCTTGGACCGCACAGTGGGCCAGGTAGAAGGCGGTCCAAATACCGTACGGGTTTTGAGCTCCAGAGTCGCTAAATGGGACTCAAACCGACCGAGTGACCCCACCAATGGATTCCTCTTTCAGCAATCCATTGGTGGGGTCACACGTTCGGTTGGAGTCTGAATCTCAAAACGCGTGTTGAGTTTCGGCCGCCTCCACCGTTCTTCTGGCCTTCTGTGGACCGAGGGAGCGAACTGGGTGGCGTGAACCCGATGAACTCTAGGCGGGGACGCAATTGAACTTTGGACCATGAGTCACGCTCAAGAGGCTGCTGCGCTCATGGCTGTGCAGCTGGAGCATCCGCGTGGGAACGGGGACACGTGCGGGCATCAATCTCCACGCTGTGTACCAGCAGCAATTCCGATGTTCCTATCACATTTCGAGGTCCTTTTATGCATCTGAAGAGAAGGGTAGTCGAAAGCAAAAATTTTGTGTACCGCGGAAAAAATTTTCAGCTGAGCCGATACAGGGAAATCTTCCGCAATATGTCTAAAAAAATTGCACATGCCAGAAAAATCTATAGCTGCGCGAGATCTCTAAATCAGCGTAAATTTTCAGTACCACTCCTAAAACTTAGCTGAGCTTTGAATTATTTTTTGGCGGTGAGGTGCAGCTTATTTTAGTTTTGACATTGGGAGTTGTTGAAACACGGCTATGGGTATTTTGCGCTGTGCGCACAGCTTTCATCGCAGCAAGACCCAATCCAATAATTTTCCAAGAATATGTAAATCTGGCTTCCGATGGACCCTTTCGGCGTTTTATATGCCCGCTCGCGTCACCATGTTCGAGGCATGTTTCGACCAGTGGGACAGGATAAGGGTTTATCCTTCCCGTGGCGGAGGGAGGGCAAACCTTTCAGTTTGCACGCACGACAATATGTACTGTGCAGAGTCACCGGCGGGGCATTTGCCCAGTGACGATGCGGTTGGCGCCAGGCACACCCTTATCTGCATGGAAGCCTATGCCTGCAGGGACACGTCGGAGGGAATACGACGAGCTCTCTGGCGCGACCCTGTGTGCAAGTAAACAAGAGCAACGCGGCCACGGCAGCCCGCGTTCTAGATTTAGCACACTGGGTTTGCGACTTTGGGTATAGCGGCCGCGGTCCCAATTTAGAAACAGTTTTTTTTTTGTTGTTTTTCGTCGGATGCACGGAGGGGACTTTTTTTGGAGTGTTTCACATCAAGCCACGGAGAATGTCCCACTTCCACTGAAAGAAAAGGGTCTGTCGGTAAGCGCAACCGAAGTTCCCACATGGAGATCGTGATTCGGCTGACTAGGTAGCCGCTAAAGTTTAATCCGAGGTCTGATTCAAGCTGCGGTTCACTATCGTATTCGTTCGCCATGTCCTTCACACTACATTTTTATGTATAATTATGTACGTGGTGATGCATGATATTAAACCTGCGCAACACTTTGCATAAAATTGTGCTAAAATTTGCATAGTTTTATCCATTTTTACGCATAATAATATGGTGCATATTCCCAATTCCACATATGCACAAAATCATGCAAGTTGCAAGTTACTTGTACAAAATTCTACATAAACATTAAGTGTGTAAATGCTATTTAGTTTTACCCCCTCCACGTGACCGATCGGTCTTCGCCCCCTCGGTTTTGTGTGTTCTGACCGGTTCAACCCTCCGCCGCGCCTCGTATCGTAGGCCTACATGCGGCTCGTGATTTTCCTCTTACCGGTTTTCCTCCTTTCCACGCGACTGCACTCTAAATGTCTTCCGAAGAAATTTCCCATAATACGAAGGAAATGGCGCAAGCATAATACGAAGGTGATTTTTCTTCCTATTACAAAGGTTTTTCTTTGTATCTTACAATGAAAAAGATAAAAAGATTCGTATTACGAAGAAATATTGCTTCGTATTATGCTTGCGCCGAATTCACTGTAACATACGAATAGCAAAGGTCAAATTTCATTGTAAGACATTTAGAGTGTGCATGCACACTACAAAATGCCTATGTTTTTTCGCACATACGCATGGACGTATTTGAGCTGATTTAAGTTATGTACCAATTTGTACATGAATTAGGTACAATTTTATTAATACTAAGTAACTACGGTAGTATCTTGAGTAAACTACTTCAGCACAATGAGGAAATATTGTCCCCTAATTAATGTATTACATTGAGCACAGCTTAACATGTGCACAAATGTGGCAATACTGTTATTGACAAATGAAAGTATACATTAACATTTAGTGTGTGGTCGATGGCGGAGGCCCGATGACGATGACGCACACTTTCTGGAAGCTTCTTATCGACCTCCGACTCCCCGAGGGCCGCGGCTGCCGCGGCCATCCCTTTTGTTGTTGACGAATATTTTACGCGGGTCGTTTACATGTTTCCCAGAAGGCGGCGCGGCGGCCTGCTCGCCCTTCGACACTACGCTGCAAGTCGGCGCACGTTCGTGCGAGCGTGATCTGGATGGGGACATCGGGCTTGGGGTTGCAGCCGCGTTGCCGACCCCTGTGTCGAATCCCCCCAACCCACAGTGGGACAGATGACCGGCGCAGGCAGCCAAATCATGATCTCCAGAGTTGCTAAATGAGACTCGAATCGAACGTTTGACCCCACCAATAGATTCCTCGTGTGGAGAGCAATCTATTGGTGGGGTCACACGTTTGGTTCGAGTCCCACTTGGCGACTCTGGAGCTCAAAATGTGTCTAGAATTTTGGCCGCCTGCGCTGGTCTTCTGGCCCAGTGTGCATCCCTTCTCACGGGGGAGCGGGCAGCGCGTAAATCTAGGACGATGCTCATTCATTCGCAGTCAATGTCGAAACCCGCTAAAAAGCCTCGCATCCATACATTGGCACAAGAATTATCTCATTGTCTTGTTGAGGCTTTTCCATTTTTGTAAACAGAAATTATTCTAGGCTGCTTGAACAAAAGAATCAACATTAGAAGTTTCTTAGACTCAAGTTTAAACTTAAAAGCCCCACAACAACGGCTTATGGTCCATAATACTGTAAAAATTTGTTGTCACTTTTTGACAAAATAGAGCATGACATTTTCATCACTTTCAAATTCAAATGATAAAAAAATGTAATCATAAATTAATGACATTTTCATCAAAGTCAAAGCTCCCATACTCACTGCATGGGCGTGACAACTTTGTCATTTTGTCATCAACTGGTTTGATGACATTCGAGGAAGGAAAATTCGTCTTGAAATCGTCATCAAGTGACAACAAAAATTTTCACAGTGAACCTGGGCAGTTGCTCATTGAACCCGTCGGGCCCTTTTCCACTTTAGTCATAAGTTCGTCTTCAGTAAATCAAATTTCAAAAACAAACGATATTATATTGAAATTTTGCTATCTTCATCATTTTTCCCGATGTTCACACGCAACGACGGGGAGGCCGTCGGTCAAAGCGGCTATTTTTAGGTCATTGTATCGACTTCTTCACCGACTGCTGCCCGCCTATCCGATCCGGCCACAAAAAGTGGCTCACTGGCTCACTCATCCGTTCACCCCTTTGGCGGTTTTATTTCCCTTCCTCGAACGACACTGCTGTTGTTGTTGTCCTTTTTTTTTTACACTGCCCTTCGTTTTCTGGGGGTATGTGAAGAGGACTCTGCTGTACAGTGGGCCAGAAGACCGGTGGTGGCGGTCAAAATCCCGGAAGGGTTTTCAGCTCCAAAGTCGCTAAATGGGACTCGAATCGAACGTGTGACCCCACCAATGGATTCCTCGTTTGGAGAGCAACCCATTGGTGACCAATTGGACTCGAACCGAACCGAACGTGTGACCCCACCAATGGATTGCTCTCCGAACGAGGAATCCAGGGGTGCGATCACACCTTCGGTTCGAGTCCTGTTCAGCGACTCCAGAGCTCAAAACGCGTCATCTAGCCGGTCTTCTGGCCCACTGTGACGCGGGGTCAGGTCAGCGGGACA
The DNA here is from genome assembly GCA_030522485.1 of Stenchaetothrips biformis. NCBI lineage: Eukaryota > Metazoa > Arthropoda > Insecta > Thysanoptera > Thripidae > Stenchaetothrips > Stenchaetothrips biformis. The sequence goes on along the minus strand of CM060097.1, from coordinate 4,724,315 downwards.
GTTCATTGCACGGTAAACGGTAGGAGGTGGGGGGCAGGAAGCTTTACTGGGGGCCGGAAGTGGGCGTCCTGCCGCCCCGCCCCGCCCCGCCCCGCCCCGCCCCGCCCCCTCCCTGTGGCGCGCCGGCCGTCTGGCAGGCTCGGCCGCTCGGCCTACACACACGGCCGCCCCGCCAAAGGCTCCCGCAGACTGATGCCGAAAGTCGCTGCCGTCGCTCTGTCTCTCTCGCACCCGCAAGGGACGCCCCGTGAGTGCGAGAGAGACAGAGCGGCGACAACGCGACTTTCGGAATGAGTCCGGCTCGGCCGCTCACACACTTACGCAGCTCGGCTCGTCACGAGAGTCGCGAGGGCCGTATGGCTTTCAACGACGCCTTTACGACGGCCGGCTCGTTTGGACTCTGTCTCCAGGAAAAGTGGGCGGCTTTCCTGTTAGCTGGTGCGGGGTGTCGGTGCCTGCACTGGGCGTGCCGATTCAGCGAGCGGATTGCGGGATAAAGATAGCCGCTGCCTTGACACGGCCTTGTCGGCGTCCCGGCCTTGCCCCGCCGCGTCCGGTAGGCTTGCGTGTCTGCGGCTTCTCGTTATGCAGCGACTATGTACTTGCCGCCGCGTGGTGCAACAACCTATACCTCTAACGTCTACGCGCGTTGGTATCACCCCTACCCCTAATCGCCTAAGCGCCAGCCTTGCCGCCGCCCGCCGCCAACTCCCTTAGTGGGCCAGAAGACCAGCCAAAACTCTAGACGCGTTTTGAGCTCCAGAGTCGCTCAACAGGACTCGAACCGAACGTGTTACTCCACCTTTTGATTCCTCGTTCAGAAAGCAATCCGGTCACACGATCGGTTCGGGTCCCATTTGGCGACTCTGGAGCTCAAAACACGTTCAGTCCGGGTCCCATTTAGCGACTCTGGAGCTCAAAACCCGTCTGGGATTTTGACCGCCTCGGACGGTCTTCTGTCCCACTGTGCGCCGACACCCCCTGGTAGAGCCCCCCCTCCCGAGTCAGAGAGACTCGGCGTCACCCCGTCACGGAGTCGCGGGCCTGTGACTGGCGGCCGGCGCGGCCTGCTCCTCGACGTCGTGCTCGGGGCAGGGCTGCGGGACCAGGCCGTGGGACCCGGACGCGCCGCCAGCCGACCGATTCAGAAGGTCGCTTTGTCGCTCTGTCTCTCTCGCACCCTCACGCAGAGCCCCATGAGTGCGACAGAGACAGAGCGACGACTCTTCTGAATCGCTCGCGGCAGACGACGCAGGACGCAGTGGTGCCGCGGCACCGCCGCCGCAGTCCGCGAGCCAGACCACTTCCAGGCGCGGATTTAGGGGAAGGGGAATGAGGGTAGTTACCCCCTCCTTAGGTAATAGATAGGCCGCCTGGAAGGTAGGCAACAATGCCCACTTTGCCCCTGTAGGTGGGCAAAAAGCACTGCCTTACTGCAAGAAAAAGTGTGAATAGTATAACAAAAGTACTTACAACAAAAACTGTACAATAAAAGGACAACAGGGATTGTAGAAAGTACAACGAGAATTGTGCGAACCACGAGGCCTGGGCTGCACGACACTCGTCATGCCGGTTCCATTGTACTTTGTGCAACAAATTCCTCAAAAAAAAAAAAATTGCCAGAAATTTTAGTTCTTTTGCTGTGTTTTTTTTCTTGCAGTGCTCCTTGGAAAAATCCGGGATCCGCGCTTGACCAGTTCATCCACGCGAGACAACAAGGTAGAGGGTAGAAATCGAGCGGACAAAGCAGACGTGCGGGAGAGAGACTGCGGCATCCCGGCCGGCGGTAGTACTTCTCGACACAAGGGCCTTTATTTCGACTCCGCCCTGCCTTGGAGTGTCTGTCTTGCCGCGAGAGGCTCCGTGAAGGTGGACTGCTACAGGAAGATGCGTTTTGGTTAGGTTGGACAGTTCCCGAATCCACACACTAAATGCTTATGAACTTTTTATCCATAACTACAGCCATATTTGGGCATACGGAAGTTATGTACTAATATGTACATAAACCAGGTACAATTTTAAAAATAATTAAGCACAATATAAAAATATTGTCCAAAATTTATGTATTTAAATTGTACATAGCTTCTGTATGCACAAATATGGCCATAGTTATGGACAATAAATGCACATAAATATTTAGTGTGCAAAGCATGACACACAGCCCAGCTGTCAAACGCCTGAAATTTCATTTTGAGACGAGGTCACTCTCTCTGAGTTGAGCTCGAGTTTTTGCGCCAAGATCCAGGCGCCAGACGGCGTCTTTTCGGTTGGCTGCGCGGCGTGGACCTCGGCGCTCGGCGTCAAGGACCTTGCCGCTGACGCTGCGAGCGATGCGCAGCAGACTGATTCAGAGAGCGGTTGTCGTCTCTCTGTCTCTCTCGCACTCACGGGGGGCGTCCCGCTCAGTTGCGAGAGAGGCAGAGCGACGAAAACGACTCTCTCAGCAACAGCGAGCAGCAGAACCGGACCGCGGCGAACCCGGCCAAAAGGAACCGGGCCCCGAACTTCGCAACAACGCCCCTGTCGCGCGTGGCGGCCGAGCGCGCCGCGCAGTGGGTCAGAAGACCGTTGGGGCGGCCAAAATTCTAGACGCATTTTGAGCTCCAGAGTCGCTGTATGGGACTCGAATCGAACGTGTGACCCCACCAATGGATTCCTCGGTCAAAGAGCAATCCATTGGTGGGGTCGCACGTTTAATTCGAGTCCCATTCAGCGACCCTGGAGCTCAAAATGCGTCCGGGATTTGGGCCGTCCCAACGGTCTTCTGACCCACTGTGCAGCGGACTTCTTCCGAACCTCGCCGCGTCGCTGTCTCTCTCGCTCTCACGCGAGCACCTCCTCGAGCGCGAGGGAGGCGGACACAGCGACGGCGGCAGCGTTCAGGCCGCAGCGTCCCGAACGCCCTTCAAGTCTTATTCATTCGCTTTACTTGACTGCCTCGGCGAGTCCCGACGCGCCGCCTCGCCTCGCCTCGCTGGATTCAGCGCAGGCACAGCATTGTTTGGGCACGACGACGCGATTCCAGGCGCTCCCACGTGTTGCCAGTGTTGCCTACCGTCCACTGCACAGGCGCACACTGAATAATGTTTTTGTACAAATTGTGTACGAAACATCAGTTTTTTGTGCAGATGAATTTTTTGAACTACAATTTTATACGAGATTTTGTACGAAAATGGGGAAATTTGTGCAGATTTTTGGGCAAAAATTGTACAAAAAGTTCATTTGCACAAAAAAAAAAACTCGTACAAAATTGTGCATAACATTTAGTGTGCGCATCTTGACTAGAGAGGCGAGACTACCTCACCGAAAAAAAGGCGTTTCTTCAAGCAAGATAATTTACTTTTGCTATAAGTGAATTTACTTGGAACACCTAAGAAAATTCACTTGGGAAGTATATTATCTTGGTTCAAGAAACGCCTTTTTTGGGGTCCGCCGCCGACGTGATTCTGGCTTACAAAATTGGGTGTATTCCAAGCATATCTTAAAACGGAAGGTAAGAAGGAAACAAGTAGGTACAGAACTGCCCTACCCTCTACGGAGGAGGGGTTGTAAGGGGCAGCCATCTTTACCCTCTCCACAGGTGAGGGGAGGGAAGTTGTGTAACTTGTTATTTTTCTTAGTACCGTTTTGAGAATTGCTGAAATACCCTTGACGTGAGGTCAATATGGACCACTTTGAAGTGATCTGAAAGTGCACCCCGCTTTAAAACCGTACTAAGTATTTTGAGCGTATGTAAGGTAGTACACAAACTACTTCGTTTGATATACGAAGAAATAGGTCGTAAATTACGAAGTGTTTTCTTTGTATGCTCAGGTAGGCTCAAAATACTTTGTTGTAACAAGCAACTTTTGTTGATAAAGCCTAAAATAGTATTTGAGGTTTCAGAGTGTGACTGGACTGGTATCCCTCCTCGGAAAGGTACCTGCGCGTCATGAAAATATTCAGGAAAACTGTATTCGTCTCCATCTTTTACCTGTGTAAGACCCCGGCCCTCTCCTTTCCGATCCGGGGGCTTCGATCCCTGTGGAGCCTTCAATTTCTCTCCCTGCGTGGGCTCTCCCCACTGGTTCTCTTAGACGCGTGGCCCGCAGGTGCCGGGCCTAAGTACATGCACCGCGGCTAGGCCAACCCAGCCGCATTCCAGCGGTGCTGCCTGAATGGATTGGACACAACGGCGCTGCTGCCGTGCTGCCTGCCTGCTGCCTGCAGCGCGCACCGAGGCCAGGCCCCACTGTTCGTGATGGCATGCACTGACGCGGGATTGGCCTGGCCTACGACTCATTCCACAGTGGGCCAGAAGAGCGGTGCAGGCGGCCAAACTCTAAGACGTGTTTTGAGCTCCAGAGTCGCTATGAACAGGACTCGAAGCGAACGTGTGACTCCCACCTTCGGATTGCTCTCCGAACGAGGAATCCATTGGTGGGATCACATGCTCGGTACGAGTCCTGTTTGACTCTGAAGCTCAAAACGCGTCTAGATTTGTAGCCGCCTTCGCCGGTCTTCTGGCCCCCTGCATTCCTCCGCCTTCAATACGCTTTCAGGAGGATCAACAGTCGGCAACAACAGAAAGGCGCAGCCCCGCGCGCGCCGCCCTAACCCCCTGAACGCGGAGGAAAAGGCAACCCCATCACGCAGGATATCTTCGACGCCTCGTCCACTGTGCTCTCCTCCCACGCCCTGCTTAATCTTATCTAATGAGGGTAAACACCGATAGTACGAGGACCCGCCTAACCTATCTCCCGTGTGCACACAGTAGGCCAGAAGACCGGCGCAGGCAGCCAAAACTCTAGACGCGTTTGGAGCTCCAGAGTCGCTAAATAGGACCCGAACTCCCAACCGATCGAGTCACCCCACCAACAGATTCCGCCCTAAGAGAGCAATCCATTGTTGGGGTCAAACGTTCGGTTCCAGGCCCATTTTTTTTTTTAGCGACTCGCGAGCTCAAAACGCGTCTAGATTTCTGGCCGCCAGCGCCGGTCTTCTGGCCCACTGTGGTGCGTGTTGCCAGCAACACTAATGGCGCCGCACCTGTCACTCTAGCGGGCTTGCTGCACGCGCGGTGGAATACAGTACGGCGCCCAATACTACGACGTTCGCCGCACTGAAAAATAAGCCGCCGCCCCGCCAGGGTGAAGCACCGCACAGTGGGTCAGAAGACCGTTGAGACGGCCAAAATCCCAGGCACGTTTTGAGCTCCAGAGTCGCTAAATGGGACCCGAATCGAACGTGTGACCCCACCAATTGATTCCTCGTTCGGAGAGCAATCGATTGGTGTGGTACCACGTTCGATTCGAGTCCCATTTAGCGACTCTGGGCCTCAAAACGCGTGTAGAGTTTGTGCCGCCTGCACCGGTCTTCTGACCCACTGTGCACCGGTGACCCGTAAGTAAGCGAAAGATGGACACGATAGGGCGTGGACCACAAACGATCGCGCGGCGATGCCATCGGCCCTGAAAGTGCTGACTGCCGATTGCCGATTCCCCCCGAGGGCCAAACGTGTTGCTTTTCAATGCAGTCGCTGCTGTCTCGCGTAGCTGGGGGGTCGGAGCAGTGCACAGTGGGCCAGAAGACCGTTCCAGGCGGTCAAAATGACGGACGGGTTTTGAGCTCCAGAGTCGCTGAATGGGACTCGAAACGAACGTGTGACTCCACGAATGGATTCCTCGTTCGGAGAGCAGCAATCCTTTGGTAGAGTCACGCGTTCGGTTTGAGTCCCATTTAGTGACTCTGGAGCTCAAGACGCGTCTAGTCTTTTGGCCGCCTGCGCCGGTCTTCTGGCCCACTGCCCAGTGCGGAGCAGCCGCAAGTTTGGGGGCGTTTCTGCTGTTTCATGCGGGGCTGCGATTTTGGTGCAGAAAACAAGGTGACACAGCGAAAAGGCGCTGATTCTGGGAAAGTATTAGGAAGGCGTCCGCTGCGCCTCGGGTGTCTATGCTAGGATGGCGTGTGATGTCGCCTCCGGTGTCTATGTAGGGTGCGTACGACTCGTCCAAAGCCATCAGCATCACGATATCACAGCGGAAAATCAGGAAACGTATGGCTGTAGTCGAACCCACAAGCCAAGGCCGGTTTGTGAAGGCAGCCTATTTTGAGACTGTACTAGAGTGTGCCGCAGAGGGCACTCCATGCATTCGCCACACCTGCGCCAACACGGGCCCCACCTGTTAGGGCCCTGGTGATAAGAGGCAAACCCAGGCCTTGTCTACCACGCAGTCGCGGCGGCTTTACCGCCACGTTTTACAGAAAAAAGTTTTAGCCGTGCGCTTTTCTCACAGCGCCCTGGTAAGATTGTCTAAACACAATTTTTTGTGGAATGTTTCAACAATTAATTTTTAATTAGTCCATCGGACCGTGTGCGTCAACGCTTTGCACTCAAGATGCCGGTTTATTTTTCCCTGAGACCAATCAAACCTGCGAGTAAACTACTGCAGTTGAAACCATGGTTAGGTCCGGCCGCTGAGGCGAAAAATTCTCCTCGTCATTCGGAAATTTTGTTCATCGTGGCCCTAAACTGCTTGGTTTCTGTCGGTAACTTGGAGCGCTTGGCTGCGCTGGGAAGCGGTGGTGGTGGTGGTGGCAGTTCGCTTGGCCCCGTGTGGGCTTGAGTGAAGGAGTGGGGACTTCCCCCACCACCGCTCCACTAGCACTACTGCCCTGCCGGCCGAGCGCTCCAAGTCCACGCGTGCGCCCGCAGACCAGAGGATAGGCAACCTGCCCTCCTGCTGTGCGTGGCGGGTGCGTGGCGAGCTCTTGAACCCGAGACAGTGTTGCCAGATAAGTAGGCAAGAAGTAGCCCAAACACACAGGGGTGCGGCAGGCTGCATCTCCTCCTGCCTACTAGGCGACTTCTCGCCACAGCTGTTCAGTAGCTGCCTCGAGGGGGCCACCACCTCGGGAATCTTGTGTACAACTTGACTGGTAATCTCCGGTGCACCATGCCGTAATCACGTAATCCTTGATAAAATTCCGTCATTTTCTAACGTTTTTGAACCAATTTTCCGAAATTTTACGGGGAATCCCAACTAAAATTCCCGTAATCCCGTAATCTTGTGTACACCTGAGATGCGAGTGGTGGCCCCCTCGAGCTGCCTAGTAGGCAGGAGGAGATGCAGCCCACCGCACACCTGTGTGTTTGGGCTACTTTTTGCCTACTTTTCTGGCCACACTGACCCGAGAAGTTGAGTTAGGAAGTTCAGTTTGAGTTAGTTTCCATGGTGAGCGGCATTTTCTCGGAGCACACACTGAAAATCTATCGGCGTGACTTCAGTTTCAGGGCGTGTATAAAGTGTCACGCCAAAAAACGGCATGACAGAAAAGTCAGGCCAAATATCGGCGCGACTCAAAAATTCATGCCAATTTTTGGCGTGAATTTCCTGTCATGCCGGTTGTTGGCGTGACTTTTCTCATAAAACGCATTGTCATTCACGCCAAATGACGGTGTGACTCAAATGTCACGCCGTTTTTCGGCATGAATTTTCTGTCACACCAATTTTCGGCGTGACTATTTGTCACGCCATAATTTTCATTGCATTGGGCCAGAAGACTGGCTCCGGTGGCCAAAGCTCCAGACGCGTTAAAGTCGCTAAACAGGACTCGAACCGAACGTGTGACCCCACTAATAATGGATTCCTCGTTCGGAGAGCAATCCATTGGTTCGAGTCCTGTTCAGCGACTCTGGAGCTCAAAGTCCGGCATTTTGGCCGCCTCCACCGGTCTTATGGCCCACTGTGCGGCTGGCCGCTGCGGATGCACAGAGGCTGGGCCTAGTTCTGCTCTAGTGCAGATCGTCGACCCGTTTGATAGAGAGCAGTCAAAACAATACAAATGCGTCAGGCCGCATATCAGCCGATAAGGGCGCGTCGCATCGAGGTGCACGTGCGTCACGTGACGCCGTACGGCGCATCGTTTTCCTCCTAGGAGCGATCGATCTCTCTGGGAAATCTCTTACGGATGCCAGACTTTGGCTCCGCCGTATAATGAGGACTATTTTGGCTGAATCTTTCAAGCGCCATCTTCACCGTTTTGCCTTTTATTTTAACTCTAAACTACAAACCTCACAGTCTACTAAGTACACTCTCACAAATGCATCCTTGCAAGTAACACACTTACAAACGCATTGACCAAGTACAAACTTATGCATACTTGGCAAGTAAACACTTACAACGGCATGCTTGGCGCAGTATAACTCCATGTACGCATAGGCATTTGTAAGTGTGCAATTACTTCCCAAGTATGCATTTGTAAGTGTGTAATTACTTGCCAAGTATGCATTTGTAAGTGTGTAATTACTTGCCAAGTATGCATTTGTAAGTGTGTAATTACTTGCCAAGTATGCATTTGTAAGTGTGTACTTGCAAGCATGCACAAGTGTGTACTTAGAAGACAGGTAGGTTTGTTGGGTAGTCTTTTTGTTTCTTGCAAAACTCGTCTGCAATATAGTTTTGAATCATCAGTCTTGTCTTCACTCTTCTATCTAATCACCAGACCACTCTTATCTTCAATCCTCTTTCATCGTTAATCTAATCTTTACTCTTGATTCTAATCTTTCCTCTTCGATCTAATCTTTACGTTTCAAGCTAGTCTATAATCTCGAATCTTCAGTTAAGCCATTAAAAATTATTGCTATTTGATTCCGATCGAGCAAAAAACAACCTCCACTTTTTAACTCCCGTGTACCTTTTGGTGTTTCTTTTAGCAACTAATCTTGCATACGTAGTCGGCTCGGGCTTCCTCACACCTGGCGGCCCGGGCCTTGAGCCAGGGTGTCTTGTTTCCCGGAGACACAGTGTCCTTTTTCGCAACGTGCGCCATTCGTGTACAGTGTGGGCGTCCCGACGAGGAAATATTAGAGGAGCCTGCGAATTGCGCAAGAGTCTATGCAGCACGTGGAGGGGGGGGGGGGAGAAGGTGGGGGGTACTTCCCAAACGACCTTGCATCGTGGCCCACCCACTGCATACCCACGACATGCACGCGCTTGGCAGGCCTGGCCACACCTCGCAGGCCTGGCCAGCACTGCAGCGCACAGTGGGCCAGAAGACCGAGAGGCGGTCGAAATCCCGGACGGGTTTTGAGCTCCAGAGTCGCTGAATGGGACTCGAACCGAACCTGTGACCCCACCAAGAGATTGCTCTCCGAACGAGGAATCTATTGGTAGGATCACTTGATCGGTTCGAGTCTCGTTGAGCGACTCTGGAGCTCAAAAACGCGTCTAGAGTTTCGGCCGGCCGCGCCGGTCTTCAGGCCCACTATGCAGCGGCTGCCGCCGTCCCGTGACGTGCCCGGCTGCAGCAGCACAATGGAGCAGAATAATGATTAGAGGCTCTCCGCGTAACCCTGCTCCTTCCCCCCCCCCTCACCCAAAAACAGGAAGGGGAAGGGTGGGTCCCCGCGAAGGGGAGCAGCAGCAGGCCGCGGCCAGGATGCGGCCCAGGATGGCCTCCACGTGGTAGTATCGCGAAGCACGTCGGCACGCTAAAGTGCGCCGTGGCCGCGGTGCGCTGCGTGGGCCGTGCTGCACTAGCGCCGCTCAATTTCGCGCGACACGCCGGCCACGCCCCCCTGCGGCGCGGCGCTCAGCCAGGCGGCGGCTGGGTCTGGCCGCCAGTGCATGGCGGTGCATCGGCAGTGGCGCCAGGAAGGACCTCGACTCCCTGTTGACGCAGCCCCCATGAGGTAGCGGCAGCCAGCCGCCCCTGCCATGGACAGCGACGACGAGGACGACACCCCCGGCCCCGGGGAGGAGGGGGGCAACTACAGGGACTGGATTGTGCACAGGCCGGCGCCCCCCGCGGAACCCGGCGAACCTGTGCCGAGCACCAGCGGTGGAGGGGGGCGGGATGCAGCGAGCAGCGATACCAGCGTGAGTACCTCTTGGCAACTTGGCACAGGTACACCGGGCCGGGCGCCCCCTTCTCGGCGCCCCCTTCTCGGCGCCCCCGCGCACAGTGGGCCGCAGACGGCCAAAACTCTAGACGCATTTGGAGCTCCAGGGTCGCTAAACAGGACTTTAACGGAACGTGTGACCCCACCGATGGATTCCTCGTTCAGAGATCAATCCATTAGATGGGTCACACGTTCCGTTCGAATCCCATTTAGCGGTTCTAGAGGTCAAAACGCGTCTTGAATTTTGACCGCCTCGAACGGTCTTCTGACCCACTATGTGTTTCTCTCGGCGCTCCCCGTAGGGGCCCCTTCGTAGCGCTTCCCTCGGCGCCCCTTCCTGGCGCCCCAAAGCCGAGCCACTCTCTCAGGGTGGAGGGTGGCATGCTTGGCATGTGTGGGCTCGCAGAAAGAGCCGGATTTTTTTTAGGCAGGCTGTGACATTGACATTGTGCGGTTGGAGAAAGTTGAAGGTTCAACGCAGGGCTTTCAACAACGGCTCTGTCAAACGGCTCCGTCTCGCTGTTACTTTGCGAGACCTCGCCAAAAGTTTCCTCCAAAGACCCTGAGATGTGACGAAATTCTTTGAAATTCTTTGTATACCTATTCAATGCATGGGTCCGTCCAATCGAATGAAGGCTTTTTATTGTGTCCGAGTTAGTGTCATTCCCAAAATTTCATCCCCGTCCTTCAACTTTCGTTTTGAATTTCTTTTAAAATTGAAGGAGCTAGAAAGTGTGAATGTCAATGGGAACCAAATTCTTGACTCGCCTCTCATTTGGGCGAGACACACAATTCCACTTCACAGTAAATATGTATTTGTGAAATTTTGTACGGTCCCACACAATTTAAAAAAACAGGCGAACTTTTTCGTTCAAAATTGTACGCTGAATCATCGCGCACAAGTGCGAAATTGCTTATTACAAATGTGTGCCAAAATCACGTAATGCCCAAAATTGTGTGAGACCGCGTACAAAAATTGTACGAAGGATAATCTAGTGTGTTCATTTGGTAACCCTCCTTCGTTTTGTATCAGCCTTCACCTTCCTGTCGACGTTTTGCGTTTTGCAAGCCGTCTGAGCAGCTTTCCGTCATGCAAAGGCTGACGCTGCCTGTCCGATTTTTGGCGTGCTTGACGAGCTGCAGAAACAGCTGCGATGTGTCAGACGTCGTGATGGGCATGCATTCGTGATGCAGGGGAGGGGAAGGGGGAGGGGGGAGATCTGCAAACACAAGTGTGTTCAATCGCGTATGATTCACTACTTGACGGGCCGGGGCGTGTTAGCCAGCGTGCTTTCCACGCGCAGTTGGTCATGCCGTCTCTCTTCTCGGTATATTTTTTTTTTTTTGCGCGCCATTTGCCGCATTACGCAACCCAAATGACGTTTAAATAACGAGATTCGGCTCGGCGTTTTGCATAACGCGTCTTGTTCTCTGAGGAATGTTGTTGTTTCACTCATCCTCTTGATCATTTATTTGTTATCGAGATTATCGATCGATGAATCATTTGATCGTTCGTTTATTCATTCAGTCGTTGACTCTCATCACAGGTAAAACTAAAGCGTAACTCTATGCTTGAGTCAAGCATAGAGTTACGCTTGAAGACGTTACGCTTGAAATGAAGCATACTCTGGAAATTCCTCCATGCATTAAGATAGGGGAAATCTTGGCGGATGAGCCTGTTACGTTCGATTTCAAGCGTAAACTGATTACGCTTGAAAACAGAGGGTAATACTACGCTTTAGTTTTACCAGTGATCTCTCTATTCCGACTCTCATTAGTCTGGAGTCCTGTCCCAACTCTCATCTCTCATTGGTCTTGGAGTCCTATCTCTTATCTCTGTCACCCCTTGCCTCGCCGTGCTTGCTCAAAATCAGCTGGACTCGAGAGACCGGACTTGAGCCTCTCCCACTGTTGCCGTGGTGCAAGCGTCCAAGGTGGAGTTGCAAGAAATGCAAACAGTGATGCATAGCTGCCAGCGGCGGTGACGCAAAGCGCGCAAATAGCGGCTCGGAGGGTGAAATGCCAACGACATTTTATCTTTCGTGGCACGCCACCACAACAAAGCCCAAGCAACAAACAACAACAAACACGCCGGCTTGTCCTTTGCGTTTGTCCATGGCGTTTCCAGGGAGACCTTCGTCTTCCATGGAACCCGAAGCAGCAGCAGCAGCAGTGCTCTGGCTCAGCAGACTGATTCCGAGTCGCTCTGTCTCTCTCGCACTCAAAGGGCGTGCCGCATAGGTGCGAGAGAGACAGAGCGACGACAACGACTCTCGGAATGAGTGTGCTGGGGCGCCCCTTTCAGCCTTCCAGGGGGCGTAGCCGCAGCCAGACCACCCACGCGGCGCAGGGCTCCACAGCGCGGCTTCCCCGGCCGGGCTGCAGCCATAGCTTCCCTGTTCCGGTCAAGTTTTCTATTTCGGAGCTCCGCCGCTCGCTGGCTGGCGTGGTTTGTTTGTCTGGCTGCGTGTGGCCCTGCAAAGTGGGCCAGAAGACCGGCGCGGGTGGCCGAAATTCTAGGCGCGTTTTGAGCTCCAGAGTCCGTCGCTAACTGCGACTCGAACCGAACGTGTGACCCCACCAACGGATTCCTCGTTCGGAGAGCAAACCCATTGGTGGGGTCGCACGATCGGTTCGAGTTCCATTCAGCGACTCTGGAGCTCAAAACGCGTCTTGAGTTTTGGCCGCCTGCGCCGGTCTTCCGGCCCACTGTGCCCTGCTTGCCCTGCACGCGCCCGGCTTCCTGCCCACGTCAATAACGCGACAGTAGTAACTCAATCGATGCGGCCGCTGGGCGCGCTGACAGCGTGACGACGACGTCCGACACGTGGGCGCAACGGCGTCGTCGTCGGCGTCGTCTGCGTCGGCGTCGTGGGCGCCAGCGATGCGGCGCGGCTGCAATTGCAGGTCTCATTGGCGGTGGGCGGGGGATCGAATCGCCGCGCAGCGCAGTCACCGTTTTTCTGCGTTTTTTAACGCATCTGTAGGAGAATAGCCTTCCGGCGAGTAAGATACAGTACACTCTCAGACCCTATCGACTGTCTTTTGTCACTGTTGCTACCGAGAATAGACAAACTTTATTCCGATGAAATTGTTTGTAAGGACTTTGTTTCCAAGCCTAGCTAACTGTATGTGGAACCTGTGGAACTATGACGAATCTTCCGGAAAAAAAACAAGTCAAACCTTCGTGAATTTAGGTAAGTTTTTTTTTTTCAGAGGTTTTTTGTTTTCAGAGGTACCTCCTTTAATTCCGAACTTAAGGGCGGTACCTCTAGGAACACAATTGCCGAAGGAACTTCCGTCAATTTGCGAGGATTCGACTTGGTATATAATTTACGAAGATTGGTCATAGTTCCACGAACCGTCATCGTAAATTCACAAAAGTTCTTCGTCACTTTACAAAGATTCTTCGTGTATCTAAGAGGGCTTATCTTCGTCTTTCGATAGGAACCTTGGACACATTTTTTTCCCCAGACGTACCTTTGTTAATTGCCCATTTATTCCTCACAGTGAAATGGCATCCCGAGGATGAATGGCGGAGGCCGTGACGCGTGCGGTGCGTGCGGCACGTGGGCGTAACCGGCGGCGACTGGATTGCCATCAGCAGACTGACTGCGATTCCGAGAGTCGTTTTCGTCGCGCTGTCTCTCTCGCACTCACGGGGCGTCCCTTACAGGTGGGACAGAGACAGCGCGACGCTAAAACCTGACTCTCGGAATCGGGACTGGCTGCCAGCGGCGGTTATGACGGTGGAGCGGCGAATTCGCGGCAGAGTGGCGCCGTTTCCTGTTATTCCGCGAGTTCCAGCAGCGAGTGCTAGACTCCGCACAGTGGGCCAGAAGACCGGCGCTGGCGGCCAAAACTAAAGGCGCGTTTTGAGCTCCAGAGTCGCTAAATGGGACTCGAACCGAACGTGCGACCCCACCAATGGATTGCTCTCCGAACGAGGAAGCCATTGGTGGGGTCGCACGTTCGGTTCGAGTCCTGTTTAGCGACTCTGGAGCTCAAAACGCGTCTGGAGTTTTGGCCGGCCGCGCCGGTCTTCTGGCCCACTGTGCTAGACTCCGCCTCGCTATCCGCCATGCTTCGCTTGCCGCCATGCTCCGCGCTACGCCCTGCCCCCCATGGCCCCATGGCGATGCCATGGCGTCGCCGGCCGGGAGGGGGAAGGACAGGAGGCTGACATGAGCGAGCGCGCATGAGCGGCAAGTGAGTCATGCCACAGAGGCTGGGCCTCTGGGTCCATAGGCTGCCCGCTGCCGAAAAGAATGGACCGGCTGGAATTGGGAAGGGGGAAGAGGGGGAAGGGGGAAAGGGGGAGGGGGCGAAGGGCACAGAGTGGGGAATGCGGGACTGCCTAGGGGGCCGTTCTTCTATGACGTCACACTTTTTAGGCTCAGTTCTGACCCCATCCCACCCCAAGTCACAGAAAATGGTTACGATTTGGACTACCTAACCCAGTGATGACACAGGTCCCCTCACCATTATTCTCGGCAAACGAAAAATAAACTGGAATTTCTCTTGTGCATTTTGACAAATCCGGTCAAACGCTAACTTATTCGGATAACTCTGACCAAAGTGCAGCTGGAATACTTGACCTGATGACAACAGACAATAAGAGCTGCAAGGTAACTGATTTCAGTTCATTTGTCAGTGGCATTCCCCTTTCGTATTTGGCATTTTCCCATAGCAACAGCGCGATAGTCACAGTGTCTTCATCCCCCTCTCCCTCCATGTCACATTTGTTCACGATTTGGCTGACTACTATACCCCTCCTAAAAAGTGTGATGACGTCATATTTGAACCGCCCCCTCCCCCACCCACCGCCCTTTGCCATTTGATCGCAAGCAAAGTGACGCAGGCCTGTGGTTACATTATGATAATGCAGGGGACTGCCCGTCTGCTGCTTATCGGTCTTGTGGCCGCAGAGATCGGTCTTCGGGTTCACGTCACGATGCTGTCTCGGGGCTTGTCAGCCGAAGCGCTCGCTCCCTGGGTTTGGTTTTCCTCCTCCTCAATGCACAGTGGGTCAGAGGACCGTTGAGGCGGCCGAAATTCTACACGCGTTTTGAGCTCCACAGTCGCTAAATGGTACTCGAATCGAACGTGTGACCCCAACAATGGATTCCTCGTTAGGAGGGAAAGTCATTGGTCAAACGCGTCTAGAATTTTGGCCGCCTCCACGGTCTTCTGACCCACTGTGCAATGGTGTTTCCTCTTCTCAGTTGGAGTGGTGTCTCCCAACGTTGTAGGAGGAAATGATACTACCCTAGAATAGAACGGCCGATAGCGGGGAGTGCATTGTCTCGGCTGGATACGGTTCCGGACGACCACAAGCCTCTGACCGACCTCTGACCCAGCCCGACTCGCAGGTGCCACAGTTGCCTAAGAAATACAAAAATCTGGACGACTCACATTGGGACAGACCACCGGTGGAGGCGGCCAAAATTCTAGACGCGTTTCGAGCTCCAGAGTCGCTAAGTTAGACTCGAATTGAACTTGTGACACCACCAATAGATTTCTCTCCGAACGAGGAATCATCTATAGGTGGGGTCACATGTTCGGTTCGAGTCCCATTTAGCGACTCTGGAGCTCAAAACGCGTCTAGAGATTTGGCCGCCTGTGCCGGTCTTCCGGACCACTGCGCAACTCCTTCCACTTTTTGCCTGTGCTGTATTTCCTGCTCTTCTGTCCGAGACTGGATTCTGGTAGAACAACTGCACCCGATTGCACTGCATCTAGGACCTAGATTCTAGGACCTAGATTCTAGGCCCACGGAAACGGTTCCGCCGTTGGCGCCGCACAGTGGGCCCGGCTCGGACCCGTGGGCCTGGGCCCGTGGGCACCGGATGTGCGCCCGGATTGAACGCCTCCGTGAACACGGCATGCCGGGCCGGCGGAGGAAGAGCGACAACGCCGCAGCCTGGAGTAACGACGCGGCCCGGCCCTGCCCGGCGTCGCGTAGTGCGGCTCGGCGTAGTAAGCGCAGTCCGTCGGCGTCGACCAGGCCCTCCGCGCGGCCGCTGGACTCCACAGTGGGCCAGAAGACCGGCGCAGGCGGCCAAAACCCCACACGCGTTTTGAGCTCCAGAGTCGTTGAACAGGACTCGAGCCGAACGTGTGGCCCCACCAACGGTTTCCTCGTGCGGAGAGCAACCCCTCTGTGATGGTCACACGTTCGGTTCTACTTTACAGTCCCACTGTGCAAGGGCACTCCAGTGCACCCCGACAGCCCGAGCCAAAAACCGTGCCATTTCTGCGCCGTTTTGGGCGTCGGACCGATGACGCCCGCCTGGGCTTTTCCAGGCCGGGTGTTTCCTCCGCGCGGGGGAAAAGTTACCGGGAACGCACTGCGCACACATTCCAGTCCTAGTGTTGTTGAATGGCCTCTGTGGGGTAGGGGCGCGGGGTGGGGCGCGGGGAGGCAGCGTGTGGTTGAAACGACGACGCTACGCTGCTGGCTACGCTACACTCCCCTCCCGGCCTCCTCCCCGCACCGCTCCCCTCGCCAGTCCCTTCCCACACCGCCGGCCGCTTACCAAGCGCTATGCCGCCGTCCCTCTCGCACGGCCGTGCTCTGGCACGAGTGCGAGAGAGCGCGACGACGCGGTTCTCGTGACCCCCCCCCCTTTCCACCGCGCTGGTCTGGTGCCGTGCCGTGCCAGGCCAGTCTCCGTTCCCAGCCAAGCCAGTCTGCCTCTGCAGTCTGGCGCAGTCGATTTCGTTTCTTACCACCAGCGTTCGTTGCTAAACGGTGCGAGCAGCTCGCTGCGTTTGTCTCGCCCCCCGTGTCTCGATGTCCGAGTTCAAGTGACTCCCCGCGTGCACTGCGCGAGTTGCTTGACTTCCGCGAGACTAGATGTGACGTCGTCGTCCCAGGTCCGCGAGAGAACGTGTGTGTGTGTGTGCGCGCAGAGAAAGGATTACCTCGCCGACAGGACAGCCCTCTGGGAACTGACCTGCACCTCCGGAGAGCCCTCCGCAACGCCAACACTTTGGATTACAAACAGCGAACCGCCAGCAGCCTCCACTGTAAGAATCACGGGGTTTTTGCACTGGTGTCGGGCGGGCATGACGCTGGCTGGGTCTGGTCTTTCGCAAGTTGAATTTGCTGGGCGTAGTAGTGCTGCCAACCGCCCCGCGCGGCGTCGCGTTTGGTGTCGGCTTTGAAGCGAGCGGCCCGCCCTGGTGGCGACGGCGCCTTCTGCATGCTCCTATGTATTCCGCGCACTCCAGCGCCGTTCGGCAGCGCGTCTCGGCGACCAACACCCTTTCGTCAACATCTGACGTTCGCAACCGTGGCGCCCGCCAGAGCACGAAGTGGCACGAAGCACCACAGGCGCACAGTGGGCCAGAAGGCCGACGCTGGCGGCCGAAACTCTAGACGCTTTTTGAGCTCCAAAGTCGCTAAATGGGACTCGAAACGAACGTGTGACCCCACCAACGGGTTCCTCGTTCGGAGAGCAATCCATTGATGGGGTCACGCGTTCGGTTTGAGTTCCCTTTAGCGACTTTGGAGCCGAAAATGTGCCTGTCTTCTGGCCCACGGTGAGGCGCCTGCTGGGCCGGCGTTGTATAACAACAACCGGGGTTGATTGCGGGCAACGGGAGGGAGGGGGGGTGGTGTGTGCTTCGCAACTCCCTCCCGCTCGCTGCGGCAATGGTCCTGCACTCGCAGTTTCTCCTGCGCTGCGCCTGCTTTCCCTTCACTAGAAAAGCGCGAGGGAAGTCCCTTGTGTGTGGCGGCGCCCAGTGGGCTTACGGGTACCATGGGTGGGGGCAGGGCCATGTGACAGGCCATGTGACAGGCCATGAGACGAATTTTGGTGTGTCGGCTAGGCGCGGCAGTGTACAGTATACAGCTAGAAAGCAGGCACTGTTTACCGAGGTCGTTCCATGGGGCTAAGGACTTGCGCGGGGCACAGTACGTCTGCCCACTTTGGCTGTTTGGAACATACTGGCCCGGCCCGTTCCCGTTCCGTTTTCCCTCGTTCGCTCCTCTCCCTCCCTCTCTTCCCCCTTTTTCCCTCTCTCTCCCCGTTCGCTTCGCGTTTCGTGACGCAGACAGCTGCTGCCAGACTGCCAGCGCCATCTATCGGCTGGGGTGACGGAAATACCCGAGGTGCCCTCCGAGGCCGGCCCGTGGGGGCCATGCCTAAGTCTCACTCTTTTTATTTTTTCTCGTTTGGTTTTGCTGTGTAGTCTTTAGATAGCGGGGAGGTTTTTTACCCAGTCGACGCTGTCGCCTTCTTATACGACGGCACAAAAGTAAACTAAACAAAAAAAATTGTGTCAAAAGCTTCAGAGCATTTTTACAAAATATTTAATTTGAAAATACATTTTTTACTTCTGAATCCTGCGTTTTGAATCGACGGCACGAAAGTAAACAAAACAAAACAAAAATTGTCAAAAAAGCTTCAGAGCATTTTTTTTTTAAGTTTAATTCTGAAAATAAAATTTTCACTTCAACCCTGAGTTTTGATTCTTGTTTGAAATTTCATCCCCCTCTGCTGAGGCATTACGGATCGCCCCTCCGGAGGAAGGCCTGGAACGCCGCGTGGCGAAGGATCGCTTCGTCGCTCTGTCTCTGTCGCACTCGTGGGGTTTGCCGTAGGGGTGCGAGAGAGACAGAGCGACGAAACGCTCTCTCTCGGAACCGCTCGGCTGGCTCCAGCGGCCGGCTGGGCGGCGTGGCGTGGCGTAGCGCTCCACAGCGATGGCGGCGGCGGGGCTCTTGCAGTGTCATTCCTTTCCGAGAAACCCTTGGCGGTAAACACCTCCCTCTTGTTTACACCATTTCCAAAAGCATAACGTCGTGCAATACAGCGCAGGCGCATGCTTGTCGTTACGCTAAGCGATATAGCCGGTGACGTCATCTTCGTTGTGCCCATGCTCAAAATTCGAAACCAAAGGACCAAGTGCCCAAATTGCAACTTTTATTGGTGTTGTCGGAGCCGCCGCTCGGCAGTCACGGGTGTGCGTGACTGGAGGCAGGTGGCCGCGGTACTGAGTCAGCCTGCGTGCCCCGGCGGCTCTGCACTCCTCGTACCGGCTTCACTTTGCACTTCGGCCGCTGGCTCTCTGAATCAACCTCCTCCAGCCATTCATTGGATGGCAGCGACAAGGCTTGGCTCTGCATGGTCCGAACGCTCCATTGGGAAAGATATCTTATCGTTATCCACTCTCCACTTCCATAGGCTCCACCCGATAAAAAGACGGTGTCCTATCGCGACAGGACAGTGCGGGACAGTCCTTACGTATGGCACAGGTTGGCGACCGCCTTTGCGGACACAGCAGGACTCATTCGAGATGTGATCAACCCCCGAGCACCATCGCTGAGGCGATGCACAGACGTGAGGTACTGCCACTTGCAAACGTATACCTGACACTCGGTTCAGACGCTGGGACCGAAAAACCCTACCGGAGTGTCAGATACCTCTGCAACTGTTAGTTTACACGCTCAATTCCTTTGCACTCTTTGCTTTGAAGTTTTGCACGACTTAGCGAATGCAAGATATCATGCGTACTTGCACATAAATTTTAAACGTAAGCTTACCCATAGTTTTATACGTAGTAATATCGTGCACGTGCGTGCCATATGGTTCAAACTCACGCACGAAAATTGCATCGGAATAGGGTACTTTCGTGGATTCTAAACCGGAAGCAAACAGACGCCATATAGGCTGGAACCTAACCTCTCCTGAGCTCTCAAAATGAAACCAAGCTGTACAAATATTCCCAGGGGAACACAATTGCACTGCAAGTAAGTTTCAAACAATAAATATGTCAAAGTGTGGCCGATACGTTAGACTATAGTCTCTTTTCAGTGTCAAGTTATGATCTACTTCCGCCAACATGGCGTCTGTTTGCTTCCGATCCACGAAAGCACCCTATCGATTGGGCACGCAACCACCGGTTTTGGAAGCGTTTTTCGAGTCTCCTCGTGAGTACAATCGGCCCATTTCTGTGACGGGACGGGGCGTCGCACGCGCGGCCACGACGACCATATCACCTGGGGCCGAGCATCAAGCCATCTGCCGTGTAGTAGAATTGACAAGGAGCAGACAAGCTGGGCCAGGCAGGGTCTGCGCCGAACATCTGCCCTCCGTGCAGCTGCCGGTGCGACGCGTGCGTTCTCGCTTCTTCTCTCTCCGTCGCTCCCGAAGGGACCGCAGGGACTGCAGGGGAGGCCGACGAGAGGGACAGAGACGGATACAGTGGGCCAGGTGCTCGGCTGGCTGTGTTGGGGAGCGTGCCCCAGACGCTTCCTGCTCATCTTGGCAGCGGGGAGTAATAAGAAAAGAATGCCCGCGCGGCAGGCAGGCACGGCCGCGGTACAGTCCGGTCCAAAAGTCCAAGGAGCAGACACTGTATAGTCCGTTCAGACGTTGAGACTATGTGCCTCACTCTGGGCCATATCTGTTTGTATAGTCCGTTCAAACGTCGAGACTTTGTGCTGCTTCACTCTGGGCCAAATCTGTTTGCATAGTCCGTTCAGACGTTGAAACTTGTTCTTCACTTCGAGTTCAACTCTGTATACAGTGGTCCGTTCAGACGTTGTGCTTCAGCCCCAACCTGTTTGAAAAATCAGCTGTTACGGTACTGCTTTTGAAACTAAAATTGAAGCGCGGCCCGCGGCGGCGTCCAGACGCGGGACAGACCAGACAGCCCATTGTGGGGGCTCCGCGAGGCCAGGCGAGGCTGCTACGCTGGCCCGCTGGCGCCGCGGCGGAGGTCCTCCCAAATTGGGGCCCGGTCGCAGCGCAACCTTGGGCGGGAGACCTTGAGCCTTCTGAAGTGACGCAACTCGCCGAATGCGTCAACAACAACAGTGACTATTCACTCTGTTTTCCGAAGTTTCGGTCAGCCGATTCCTAGAACGACGACGCACGGTGGGCCAGAAGAGCAGTGCAGGCGGCCAAAACTCTAAGACGTTTTTTGAGCTCCAGAGTCGCTATACAGGACTCGAATCGAACGAGTGACCCCACCAATGGATTCCTCGTTCGGAGAGCAATCCATTGGTGGGGTCGCACGTTCAGTTCGAGTCCCATTCAGCGACTCTGGAGCTCAAAACGCGTCTAGAGTTTTAGCCGCCTGCGCCGCTCTTCTGGCCTACGGTGCGACGTGTTCGTGGAACGCGCGATCACGTGCTGCGAGTGTCGACACTGGCTGCAACTCTAGAGCGATTAAAGGGCTTTCCTTCCTTCCCTGTGGCGCAACGCCCCGTGACTGGCAGATGGAGGCGATGGTGGGGGGCATGGGCCCGTGGGACTTCCGGTCACTGCCGCAGGGAAGTCCAGGTGGTTGCCGCGCGGTTGGTACTCCTCGTTTACTCCACCCAAATTAAAAACTTTTCCCATGCCCTCGGGACGCGCATCCGCTGTAACCGTTGGATTCTCTGACCCCAACTATGCGGGCGCCACGCTTCGCCTGGTTTCCCTTCCTTTTTCTGGCCCTTTGCCCGCTCTGCCTGGCCTGGTTCCGGTTAGTTCGCTTTGTCGCCGCTGCCGCGCCGCAGCGCCACCTCCCGGCAGCGCTCGGCTCGGCAACGACCATTGTTGAATCTTCGGTCGTTTTCGGTTCCGATAGTCGTAATTTAAAGTTTCCGTCTTCTAAATTTTGGTTTCTGTCTTGGTTTGCTGTCACGGTGTGTTTGGTTGGCTTCGCTCAGCTGGGGGTTGCTCTTGGTGGGGGTTGCTCGTGCTGGCGGTGGGAGTGTGTCCACTGCGCATGCCTCGCCATTGTTTGGTTTGTTTTGACCGGACGCCTAGGCAAGACGGAATCGATCCTCAGGGAAACGTCGGCGGAAAAGTGTCAGTCTCAAGCAAGATGATAAGTGACGGTTGTGACTCTGAGGCCGGTTCATCATCGGTAATATAGCTCGCCTGCTTTCTTGTTGATTGAAGTCTAAAGTTATGTGTGGTTTACAGAAACTGGGACAGTTTTTCGCTTTTGCCCTACTATTCTATGCTCTCTGTTTGTGTCCATGTCCGACCCAATGCATGCACTGCAAGTCGCCTGATCACCGTGTCTTATCCTTTTCCCCCTTGTTTACGCGTCGAAAGACTGTCCAAAGTTCAACATTCCGATATCGATCGCATGCCTCGGCGTGATGCGCCCCACAGAAGGCTTGGTTGGGAGGGAAGGGGGTGGGCGCTTGAGGGTTTCGGAGGTGTAGGTGTTGTGTACTGTGTTCTGTACAGGTTGTGTAGAGGTTTTATATTGTGACGACAAACTCCCCTTGCTTTGGTATTAACTGTTATCTCTTCCTTTGTTGCAGATGCCTCCACAACAGAAGAGTATGGAAATCATATCCACGCAGTCTCGGCCTGAAATTCTGTCAAGAATGCCATCTCGAAACTACAAGGATGAGAGACAGCGACTGGAATCATATGCAGGCTACCCTTCAAATTCTGTTGACATTCGACAGTTGGCTAAGGCTGGATTCTTTTTCACCAAGAGTGAAGATATAGTGCGCTGTGCCTTTTGTGATGTAGAAGTTGGACGGTGGGAAGAAGGCGACAACCCTGCTGAAGAGCACAAGAAATGGTCGAAAAACTGCCCATTCTTAAGCCATCCAACTGATGTAGATAACATCCCTATTAATCCTTCTGAACCACCACCACCACTACCTCCACCGGAACCTTTTGGCTTTGATGAATGTGGAATTTTCAACATTAAGAAGTCGGACAACTGTCCCATCGTGCCATCCCTTGAAAAATTGGGAATCCACAAGAGATACAGCCCTGCACATCCCTCATACATCACACTAGAGGCCCGATTAGAATCCTTTGAAAGCTGGCCTAGTGCATTAAAATTGAGGCCACAGGAGCTTGCTGAGGCTGGTTTCTTTTATACAGGTAAGCTTAAACTCACACTGAAGTAGAGACAAAATGTCTCTTTCAAATTCACTGTATTCAATGTTCTAATCCTTCTTTTTTCTGTTTATCTGCTAGGACTAGGAGACAAGACAATTTGTTTCCAGTGTGGAGGAGGCCTGAAGGACTGGGCTGAGACTGATGAACTTGGAAGGAACATGCGTTGTATTTCTCCAAGTGTGGATACGTAGTACAAACGAAGGCAGGGCAGAGAATTCATTGGAGAGGTTTTAGGGAAAAGGCCTGCCACGCTTACCCCAGAGGTAATATATTATAAAAATCTAACAGTCATACAAAGTGCGCTATTCATGAGCAACTAATTAATTATATTCTTTCACTTCAGGAAATTAAAGCTCTGGCTATACCTAAGGAATATTCAAATGTAGTTCAACAGTGCCCTCAGTCAGCAAGTTCAAGGTATGTAGATATCTTTAGAAACTGCCTGTTGATTGGATTTATTCGTCAAGAAAAACAGCTGTTTACTTTAACAGTGTCATCTACTGCAAATTTATCATGTTTTAGTTCTTAATTTATTTTTTCTGCTTTACAGCACCACTGAGGAAGTTTCCTCCTTAGAAGCCAACTCGTTGAGTGTTGAAGAGAATGAGAGCAGCTTGCCCGCTCCTAGTACCTCAGCACCTTCCAAGTCATCTGCTACCAAACAGGTGGATGACGCAAGGGCGTGTAAAATATGCTTTACTGAAGAAATTGGAGTGGTATTTCTCCCCTGTGGACATTTGGTGTCCTGTGTTAGTTGTGCAGCGTCGCTCACTACTTGTGCGGTGTGCCGGGAGCCCCTTGTGGCAACAGTTAGAGCTTATTTGTCTTAGATTTAAGGTAGTTCATCGGTTTTGCCGACTTCCTAAAATAAAACTAGCGTTTTTACATGGCGCCCTACGGGAGGGCGTGGCTGCAACCTGCCCAATACTCTTGTGTGGGTTGCAGCCACGCTCACATCAAAGATTGTTTCAATTATTTTATGAAGAGGGCAGAACGGTGTAACTTTTAAGCACTACGTTTCTTAGCTTACCGCTTTTACAGTGAGCCTTGTATGGCACCTGTTCGAGTATACTTGTCATAAATTAGAACTGTGTGATATTGAATTGATTGTATAAAGCAACATCTTTCATTCCATTGGAAGTAACAATTGTCAGTGTTCAAATGCTTTAAATAAATGAAAAACTGAGATTTTTGCGTTTATTGAGTGCATTTCATGGCTAATTCATGAACCTAAAGCTCTTGAGACTGCCATGGAAGATCTTGATTTGCGCAAACTTCATTATGAAATTAAAAGAGCACTGTTAACTGCTATGGATAGGAGTTTCTTGACTTCATGAGCCACTTCTTGATCATGGAACAGTCATTGAATGTCCTGATCTGTGCAAACTAATTTCATTATTTTATATTTATCTGTAAGAGCCTCTTATTCTTGGCATAGCACCTGATAGGCTTTTCTTGACTTCATGACACATGGGACAGTCAATAAATGTCTTAATTGTGCTAACTAAATTCACTATTATCTCTTACCTGCACCAGGTGGGCATTTTTTTATTTCATGAGCCATACCTTGCTCATGGGTAATTTCTTGACTTCATGTACTTTTCTGCGGTGGAAAGTCTTGATATGTATAAACTTTAGTCAATCATGAAAAGCAAATTGTTTGTAAATTTTCATTGTAATTTCAGTACAAAAAAATTGTGAATAATTGTCAAACTCTCTTATTAACATTTGCAAAATTGTCATCCTTTTCCTTGTTGGGGAAGCATTTGATCCTACATTTGTTGTTAAGTGGGTTTACTGTATAACTGTGAAGTGATAATGCCAAAGAAACAGCATTGTTGATTGTTATGTTGTAAAAAATAAAAGAAAATTTTCATGCAAATTTTTTTTATTTTGTCCTAAATCACATAACAGCAAGAAATACTGACTTGAATTGTAGGCAAAGAGGGATGATGCAGGAACCATCTTGCCTTACATTTACATTACAGAAGGAAACACCTCTACGTCTACATAGAATAAACTCCAAATATTTTTACTGTACAACTTAGCTTATTGGGAAAGGAGAGTCTTGATATATGCATTGTCTTTAGCTAAAACTTCATTACGTAACTCTTCTAAAGTTTTAGAGCGAATGTCTTCATTTACTATGTCAGTGCAAATCTTCTTGCTTTTTTGGAGAAAATCTTCCATAATTTCTTCAGCCTCCTACAGAGAACAAAATATGAGTTCCTCTACACAATAAAAACTCAATTAAATACACACACATCTGAAGGAATAATTCATACCTCAATGATCTTGGCTTTAGTGGAGTCATCAGAAGCAAAGTCCAGGCCCTGGTAATCTTCTAATTCTGCTTGCCTGCGCTTAGCATACTGAAACAAGCATTCATATAATTAAAAAAGAACAAGATGATCCGAATTTAACATACATTGGGCTTAATTGCAAACGTACCTCAATAACATGAGGTGGAAACTGGGCCATTTTAGCAACATGAATACCAAAACTTTGATCACAGACCCCCTCTTTCACTTGATACATCAATGTTAGAGAGTCATCTGTGGTAATTGCTGTAACATGGCTGTTACGAATGTTGGACAGTGTCCCTGCCAGTCTTGTGAGTTCATGGAAATGAGTGGCAAATAAGCAAAATGCTTGAACTTCCTTTGCCAGGTGCCTAGAAGTAGGAGAAATGATTAAATACATAAAAAGACAAAAAGGTTTCAGAAGGAAACAAAAGGATCCTGGAGAAAATGCAAATCTAAAAGTGTACTCACTCTGCAATAGCCCAAGCAATGCCACAACCTTCATAAGTTGAAGTACCGCGGCCCAACTCATCAATAATAACAAGAGAATTCTTAGTAGCAGTCTGTAAAACAAATTTCAAGAGAGCAGAGTGAGGTCTTAATAATGCAAATTATGTATTGTGTGAGAAATTGTCAGGGCTTAAAGTGAAATAAGATGTTTTAACAATACCTAATTGAGTAAGATTTAGTGCTTACCCCTAAAATGCCTGCTGTTTCCACCATTTCTGTCATGAAGGTAGACATTCCTTTTAATTGACAATCATCTGCACCCACTCGTGCGAGAATTGCATCCACCACCATTGAAATTTCTGCTTCATCACATGGTACGTATGAACCCAGTTGTGCAAGAAGAACACAGACCCCAACTGAACGAATGTAGGTGCTTTTTCCTCCCATATTGGGACCGGTTATAATATGGAATGTACAGTCACCTGAAAGCATTAGAGGAAAAAAAGGGGTACTATTTGAATGACTGGTTAGTTACTTCTATAGCATTAATTGGATATCAACAAACCAACCATGCTTAAAGAAAGCATCATTCGGAATATAATCAACACCATCTTGACGCTCTAGACAGGGATGTCTGGCTTGAGTCAAATTTAAGATGCCAGAGCCCTCAGCATGCATTTTAGGACGTATGTATGGTCGAGGGGCTGTGGCCACCACAACAGCAAAACTAGTTAAAACGTCTAAATGAGCCACAACCCCACTCAGGCTGTTCAGAGTTCCAGAGTACCCAGCTGCAAAATAAAATAAAATCATGTCCTGGTAATTTAAAAAAAAAAATGATATTGAATGTTGTAAAACTGGAAGTGAATCCATTTACCTGATATATTCAAAATTTCATCAACTATTGCTTTTTGATGTTCTTGGTATTGATCTCTTGCAGCTATGTAATCAGAATTAAGTTGTTCCAGCTTGGAATCTCTGAACCTTACACCATTCTTATTGGTATCAATTGTAGTGAAACTTTTGTTGTTTCTTAAAACTTTTTCATCCTTAAATATCAAGTATTTTTTCATTAAATATATGTATTTTAAAATGCTGACAGCAATTTCAGAAAATGGGTAAAAATACTCACTTTAAGGGTTACACGGAAATAATAGCCCATTTTGAGCATTTGATTCAAGTTTTATGGACTTGCCAGGTTTCTAGGCTCAATTCCCTTGCAGCTTTGTTTTCAGGTGTGATTTCAATTTTTCTCAGCCCATCCATTTGATCGCGGAGCTCTGGAATACAGTCAAGAAAATATAGGAATTTTTGACGACCAAGGTCAACCCTAGCAATGGGATAAGATAGATAAAATTTACCTTGGAAGTTATCATCAAAGGATGGTTTTACAAGGAACTCTCCACGGTCTAACAATATCCATGTCAAGAGTGGTCTCAATCATCTCTTGAAACTTGTCCATTTCACCAATGTAGTCTCGAAGAGGGTCAATTATGGCTGCTCTGAAAGTTGGATGAGGGTTGCCTCCATTTTGAATTGTTCAATCCTTCCAGCATAAGAGGCAAGCGAGACACAGCCTGATATATCCTAGGAATGAAGAGAAAAACTTAGAAACACTGTGTCTTATAAAAAGGTCTGAAAACCTACAGAATTTGTTTTACTTGTAACAATCTTGCATTGATGCTTTTTTCCTATGCAACTTTTTAGAAAGTGCCTGCAAATCTGGAATTTTTTCCTTAAGTGTTCCTCTGTCCAGAGTTTGGCGTAATTCTTCACTTTCGCAAAGGACCTGTAATATTTAAGTGTGTTATCACCAAACCAAATTTAAAAAATCAATTCCAAGTTTTAATTTTAAGAAACAACAAAAAGCCCAACTATACCAGACCTGAACTATATCATTGCCTTTCAGTGACAGCATTAAGATCTCTCAGGGGCTGTTTCACCCACTGAGCCAAGAGACGGTGTCCTTGAGGTGTACGGCACCTATCAAGAAGGCCCAATACACTGTGGTGCCGATTCAGAGAGTTCGACCCTGGCCCAGGTAACAGGTTTAACGCTCGAACTGCAGCAGCATCCATATGCACAAAGCGTTTAATGTCTAGTGATGACAGAGTAAACTGACCACTATTACTTTCATCATTCCCAAGCTGGAAAAATAATAAGGAAGTTACAAAAATAAAATTATTGATTTGTATTAGGCCCGGTCAAGAGGAAATTCTGACCTCGAGGTATTTTATGACTGCAGCCAAAGCCAAAGTAGCGGTAGACAGATTCATTTCAGGAAGAGCAAGTGAGTTTTGCTGCTGTCCACTTTTGAAAAGAAGAAGACGGTTCAAATCACTGGCTAGATTTGATGATGAAAAATCAGCCTTTTTGCGACCAGTAACAAGAATATTGCTTCTATCCAAAACCTAAAATGGTAAGAAAACAGTAACAAGTTAAAATTCAATTCCAGAAGATTAGAGTAATTGATAACATCAACAACACTTCACCTTCTTCAAAGCTGCCTGTTCAGGAAACCATCTCCTTGAGGAATAAGGCACTCTTTGGGACCTAACTGGACAATTAATGCCTCCAAGTTTGTAAAATGATCATCATCAGGGAACTCACAGACACAGAATTTGCGGTCCGCAGTCTCCACAAAGCCCACCCCAACATGCTATAAAAAAAGGAAAAAGGCCAGTTTTATTTTCTGCAATATTCAAGAGTTCATTGATAATTTTACAAAAATCCAGAAAAAAAAAACCCTTAACAATAGGTAATTTAGTCAGTTACTTTTGATTTCTCATCCTTGCTAAGTTTAACAGCAATAACAGCTGATCCTACTACTTGATCCTGTGAGCTGAAAAGTACATCTTCAAATTGTACCAAGTTGCCTGGAGAGCCCTAAAGAAAGATCAAACATATATTGAGTTAATAACCAAAGCATACCCTAGCCGTCTAAAAATAAGGAGAAAGCAGAACAAGCATTTATAAACATAATTTTTACTAAAGAGAAACAAATTATTGCTTTTCGTATTACAGTACCTTGTACTCTAGAGACCAGTCACTTGCGTTGCGTGCACCACTTTTGCTGACATACACTTCAACTCTGTATTGCTTCACCAAAAGAAGGTCTCTTACAAAAGACTCAAAATTTGCTTTGCTCAACACAACAGAGTCCACCTTGTTATCACCTTAAATATCAAGAGAAAAAGAAGATTAATATTTTAAGTGCTTTGTTTTCAGAGCCTGCCGAACAAAATTGTTGAACAAAATACTGATATTTCAAAAAAGTAATTACCAGCTCCAATTTGCTTTATAACAGATGACGTTTTGAAAACTTCTTTAGCTGCAAAAACTGCATCGCTACCATGAAGTGTGTAATAATCCACCCGATTAAAAAAGCGAATAGTTGTTGCAGGTTTCTGAAATTTACAAAAAAAAAAAAAAAAAGCTGTTAGCAGACAGGAAAAAGCATGACAACCTAGATATTTCTGCAATTTTTTCCATGGAGGTCAAGTATCCGCATAAAACCTAACACCATAATGTGATAAGAGTCCTGAAAAAAGAAAAAGAGGGGGAGGGGCAATTATCAGCCAGACCTCATGTGCCCGATTGCTGGAACCACAATGTTGGCAGTGCTGCAGACATATTCCAGGAAAGAGTTTTCAGGTCATTGATAAAGTTTTCCAAAACAAAATACAAAGCAAGACTGAGAAGAGTACACAATATTAATTAACTCGCTCTATCCATTGAAGTGGTCGGAGACTACTCATTAGTAATTATCAAAGAAATTTAAAGGTAGCTGTTGTATCAAATAATGCAGAAAAGAATGTCTTTGGATTATGGTCAAACTGATAAGAAAACAAGAAGAAAGAAAAAACGGGGGGGGGGGGGGAATTACAATGAAAAGGCTGCTGGAGAGAAGTCTGCTCACCAAGATAAGGAGACTGAGTTTTGGAGTGGGGATGAATGTGAATAAATAGAACCTACTGAGGCAGGATTTGGTTCAGAAGTGAGGCAACCACGCAGAAGGATCATTCATCATGTCAACAGCCACCAAGTAAGTTTCTTAGACAGTTAAAGTAATGAAAGGCCTTCAGCCAGCATATCAAAGATGACACTGCCCATCAGTTTAAGAGAAGTGCAATGGAAAGTTAAAGATACCTAAATATTGTTGACAACTTCATTGCTCATTTTCATTTTCAATGAATCAAAGATACAAAAATAGTTAAGCTCATTATTTATAACACAGGTACAAAGGATGGCTTGTGCTACTGGTCATAGGGATGGCCACCAGTGCCCCTCTCAATGAAGAGAGAATTTACTTTCCCGGTGAAAACCCGAATTGGAACCCCGAAGCTATGGGTTACAACCAAACATGCTGACCAGCCAGGTAAGATTGCTGAATTTGTTCGTATTTCAAAAGGTAGTGCTTGGTCCTGAAATGGGTTGTGACTTGATTCTGTAATTTTTAAGAAACATCAATCGTACCAAGGTGTTGGTCAGGATATAAGTGAAGAGTCGGCATGGCCCCAGAACAACAACCCTCAAACACCCGTCCTTGAGGGTGACTACCAAGGCCGCCCACAATTACCTCGCTATCAAGAGCAGAATGGTTATGGAGCGGGATACAGTGGACAGCCTCAAAGGGCGCTGCCATATGGACCAGTCAACTGGGGGACAGACTCTCAACAAGGTAACATGGAAAATTCTCACTCATCATCCTACAGTGCAACAAGTTTCCAACACTCTGCAGAGTCTCCAGAAGCATACATGCCAAATGGCCAGAGCCCCCTTCAAGGTGCGTCTTACTCCAGCATTACAAACAATGGCATACATCATGGAGTTGTACATCATGGAGATCAAAAAGTGATGAAGCACACATGGACATCGCACCACTCAACATCTGGATCAGGTGAGCTACAGCATGGTCCACAGTACACTATTCATCAGGAGGCGGACAATCTGGGCCAAGATCAAAGGGGGGTCGAGCACAGCTTCAGCTCAGTCGCTCAGGCACACAGCACCAATGATTTATCATCGATCATTGGTGGACCAACACATCAAAGCCACGAATTACACCCCACCATCCAGCAAGCACTTGGAAATGTAATGGGACATTCTTCGGAACGATAGTGTCACAGCCATCACAACACACAGTCCACAAAATTTCTCACATAAAAAAGACATCAATTCAAAATGTGGGACAAGACCCTGTTCTCATTCAATCAACTTCTTCAAATGATGACATCTTTCTCATTTGATTGAGGAGCTGAAAATGCTTGAAAATTCACCAAGGCATATTAACATAACGTGGTGTGAAGAGAAGATAAGAGAGTTCCTTCAATCACTTAGACGTAAACAAGCAAGTGGAGTTTTTATCAATCAAAAAGTACAAGAAGAAACCCTGCATCAAATTTTGACACATGAGGGAGTTCAGAGTGCTGATAGTAGTGGTGGAGTTTATGAACCGGTCGTGACCAAGGTGACTGTAAGGCCACTAGGCAGGGAGGACATGACTAAATCGCACGTTGAGTCAGAAACAATTACCCATCACCACGAAAGCCACGTAGAAAGAAATGATGTGGAGGCACCACATCCACAGACTGACCAAATTCAGGAAGAAAATAAAAGCAAGACAGACACTGAAGTTATCACTATAATTCCACATAATAACCACCAGCAGCAGCCAGAAATAATGGCACATCTGCATGAATTCCCAAATCAATCACCCCCACTAACATCTGACAACACAAAGACCTCCAAGAGTTAGATCTCGATTTGCCTGAGTATGTTCCATTTGAACACGCTGTTTCGGGAGATATACAAGCAGCTGCAAGCGACTTTCACAAGGAGACCAGACCATTTCCAAAACCAGCAGAGGGGCAGACATCCGAAGCTCATTTGGTCGACACAGAAACTCAGCAGCAACAGGAGACTTCATCCTTAGAGACACATCAAGGAAATGAGCATGGAGTGGACATGGGCAATCATCAGATTGGCTCAGAAGAATCTCACGCTGGAAAAATGACATCTGAGCAAAAGACAGAAGAACAAATAGAGGAAGGATCATCAACCCATGCTGAATCAAATTATCATGGGGGAAAAGTAGACTACGAACAGATTCAGAACTCAAGTCAACATCACAATATTCAAGGGAGACCCCAAGCACCTGAGGGAGAACTTGAAGGTACAGCTGGGATAAGTCAGGAAGAAAATGGAAAACACTCAGGACAGTCTTCTGTATCAGGTGGAAGTTTTGCAACAATAGATGCAGCTGGGAATGGATTTGTAATGAACTCATCAGAAGGGGGACATTACTCTCAATCACATCACTCAACAACCATTGAAACCCTTCACAAACAACAAATTAACTATGACACACTGATAGAAGAACTCATTCAACTTGAAAGCATTCCTGGTCATCAAGCAATAGATAAATGCGAAGAGAAGATTCAAGAGTTTTTGGAAATTCTCAAATACCAACAAGAGCAAGGTTTTGGGCGGAACCAACAAGAGCTGCAACGGCTTCATCAGACTCTCATTGAACAAGCGGAGAGAGAGAAGCAAACAGCTAGCAAATCCTGAACAGGCTACATCGCCTCCATCATCATTCTGGAGAAGAGTGCAGAAAAAAATTAAAAGTACGTATGACAGTGCAAAAGATAAGGCCAAAAAGGTAATTGGTTGAAAACATTAGTCATAATGGCTGTTCAAGGAAGCAGGAAGAATGTAACTGTACAGAAATTAAATACTCGGAATAAATGGAAAAGTAATTGAATACATAAAACTCTTGATCACTTACCTCCGACAATGTTTTAAAAAATCTGACAAATCCCTGCTGTTGACTTGTATCTGCAACATTACACAACACAAAATATAAAGATGAAACGGATATTGAAGGGGGGATTTTTTGAAAGGATCGGACAAAATAAGTGGAAAGGTGACACAGTAATAGACAGCGAAACAGTTCTAGAAAATTATACTGTTGTAGCTGGGGAGACAACAAAGGAACACAAGGCCTCCACTGAAGTATTTCTTTTCAGTGGTAGGTGACCCGAAATTGCGTTACAGAGTAACGGTGAGGGTTGAAATTTGTGAATGGACCAAAAGTATTAACCATCTCAAATAAAAAATTCAACCAAATTTTAGCCGAGTAGAGTACTACGGTACGCATAACCTATCCAACCGAACACGCGTATGTACTAGAAAACCTACGTACCCATAGACAGTTGGTGCAAGGGTTGGACAGCCATCTTTTGGATTTAACGCTCCCGATGATAAAAGGAAAACTAACAGCCCAAGCAGATAAGACCACGACTGGGGGCGGACACAGGCTGAAAACAAATACACCGCTGCTGCAGCCGCTGTCGGAGCAGAATCAAAACATCGAATTCGCGCCACTCCTTCAACTGTCTGATTGGATTCAGTCTGGCCAAAATGAAGGGACTGAACTTTTTGTGCCGGAAGAGTGGTACGAAAACGCCCCCCCCCCGGCTGACGGAGTCGAATGGGTTGCCTACCCCTCGGGCGGCAAGGTAGAAAGGAAAGGCGCTGCACAGTGGGCCGCAGGCGGCCAAACCTCAAGACGTCTTTTAAGCTCTAGGGTCGCTAAATGAGATTCGAACCGAATGTGTGACCCCATCAATGAATTGCTCTCCGAACGAGGAAGCCATTGGTGGGGTCACACTTTTGGTTCGAGTCCTGTTCAGCGACTCTGGAGGTAAAACGCGTCTAGAGTTTTTGCCCCCTGCGTCGGTCTTCCAGCCCAATGTGCGCTGGCGTCTTCGTCTTGGTCCTCGACTGTCCCTGCTCATACCGCTCCCCCGAGATCCCCGCCCCTTGCCTAAACTAAGAGCCCCGGGCCCCGATGTTGCGCTAAGGAGGCTAGCAGGTTCATTCCTGCGTGTACTTCATCGCTCTGCACCTCTCGCACCTCTACGCGACGCTCCGTGAGTGCGAGAGAGACAGAGCGAAGAAAGCCTCGAAAGCAGTGTTAGGAATCGGCCTGCTGCTCCAGTCGCTACTCGATAAGCGAATCCAGAGAGAGGTTCAAGAGGGGGGTGGTAACGAAAGTTGCCTACTTACAGGGGCAACAGGCGCCTCTTCGCCACACCTCCCTGGAGGGAGACGGAGCGACGAAAAAGACTCTCGGAATCAGTGCACTGAATACTGAGCCGGGCTATCCGGGACCGTCCCCCGCACAGTGAGCCAGCGGTTGGGTTTTGAATTCAAGAGTCGCTAAATTGGACTTGAACCGATCGTGTGACCCCACCCATGGCTTGCTCTCCGAACGAGGAATCCACTGGTGGGGGTCACACGTTCGGTTCGCCCCCTGTTTAGCGTCTTTGCAGCAGGAAACGCGTCTAGAGTTTTGGCCGCCTGCGCTGGTCTTCTGGCCCACTGTGCCCCGCGGACTGCGCAGCAGCCGGCGCAGCCACCCCCACGAAGCTCGAGAAGCTCGACGGCTTCGCTCGGCCGGCCGACCTGTCTGGTGGTCCTGTCGCCCAGCGTATGACTCCCGACTTTACGAGAAAACAAACAACGCCCCACGGCGAGGGCAGGGCGCGGAGGGGGCGGGGCCGGGAGGGGGCGGGTGAACCCTACCGATAGGCCCTTGCCGTCCCCACCCCCCTCCCCCTCCCCAGATGGCCCCGCAGGCTGCCGGGACTGCTCGGCGTGCAGCCCAGCAGCGTGTCGTAGGGCGGGACAGGCGCGTGGAGGGGAGGGGAGGCGGGGGATGGGGCGGCGGGGAGGCATGGGGAGGGAGGGCCGTCGTGTGTTGTTAGCGCTGTGAGAGATGCTCGAACGTCGATAAGGAGTCCGGGTGGGACGAGGGACGCCTGCCGGCCAGTCCGCGCGGGGTTGAAGGGCTGAAGCGAGGCTGAAGGGAAGGAAGGACTCGATTCGCCTTGATTCACGTGTAATCGACCCGCCGCGGCAGCCGCGGCCCGGACCGGCAGCACCGACCGCCGGACTGCCGACTCCATCGAGAGCGCGTCGCCGCGACGGTGACAGCCTTGCTTGCGCCCTGCGCGGCTTCACCCCCGCACAGAGTCGCTAAATAGATTTCTCTCCTCCGAACGAGAAATCCATTGGTGAGGACACACGTTCGGTTCGAGGTTCGAGCCCTGATTAGCGACTCTACAGCTCAAAACGCGTCTAGAGTTTTGGCCGCCTGCGCCGGTTTTCTGGCGTGGCCTGCGCACTTGTTTTCGGAACAGCGCGACGAGGCACTTGCTCCGAATGAAGCTGCTGCACGGGTAGCCATCAGGGTGGCCAAGCACGCCCACGCCATCCCCAGTCACGCCCGGCTGCAGCCACAGAGCCCGCGGTCCCGCGTGGTGTGAAATGGGGCCCTCGAGATTTCATTCTGTTGACCGGGGGCCAAGTAGTGCGGTGCGGAGTGCGGACCTCACGCTCGGCCGTGCTATGCTGCCAACTGACGGCCGGCCCGGCCCGGCGTGCACTGCGGCAGATTTACCCTACACCGCACGGCCAGTACGGCTGTCACTTCCACCCCCTGTCACTTAGGCCCCAATTTGAGATGTGATCACGCACAGCACTAGGCCCTCCCCCTCCCCGCGCGCCGCCGCGCCGCCTCCCCGCCCCCGCCTCGGCCGAGCCTCGGGCTCGACTTCGGGCCGAGCCGAAGCGCTGCCGAACGCCACCGTACCGAGCCGTGGCGAGTGCGAGGCCCCGGCGGCCCCGGCCATGCCTCCCGGCCCGCGAGCAGCACCCGCCCGAAGTCCCCCGCCCCGGCCGCCGCCCGCCCGCCC